>OW240914.1:147295872-147420294 GCA_933207985.1 Pelobates cultripes | reverse complement strand
CTGGATAAAGGATTGCGTTCTCTAAGGGTAGCCACATTGGTGGCTTGGGGCGGTTTAGGGCTTCTAGGCCCTGTGCTAGGACTGATGCTTTGTAGTAAGCCTTTACGTCAGGTGCGCCTAGTCCACCTTTGTTCGGTGAGAGCCATGTAACTCTGCGTGCCATTCATGGGGGTTTTTTCTTCCAGATGTGGGAGTTGAAAATGGATTGGAATTTCTTGAGGAGCGTGTCTGGTAGCGCAATAGGAAGGGTGCGGAATAAATATAGTATATGTGGCAGCGCCATCATTTTGACAGTCTGCACTCTACCCAGCCAAGAGATTTCCAGTGGTTGCCATTTGTCCAATTGTATTTGTAGTCTGTTCATTAAGGGTAAGTGGTTTTCGCATGTGATTTTAGCGGGAGAAGCGGTCAGGTTGACCCCCAGGTATTTTAAGGATGTGTTTCTCCAGTCGAAGGGGTGGAAGCACCTGGGTTTTGTTGGTGTTGTTTTTATAGTAGGAAACCTGTCCGTAATGTGTTAGCAGAGACAGCAATGTCGGGATGGATCTTTCAGGGTGTGTGAGGAAAAGCAGGACGTCGTCTGTGAATAGGGTTAATTTTTGTGTACCCGCCGGAGTGATGAGACCCTTTATCTCTGTGTGTTGTTTGATGTGGTGGATGAGCAGTTCCAAACAGAGGATGAATAGCAGGGGAGATAGTGGACATCCCTGTCTCGTTCCATTACTTATTGAGAATGGCTCTGATAGAAACCCAGTGTTGAAGACCCTAGCGGATGGGGCACTGTATAGTGCCATAATGGCCCCCATGAACGTGTGTGGGAAGCCCATTTTGTGTAGAGTTGCTTTTAAGTAGACCCAATTTAACCGGTCGAACGCCTTTTCGGCGTCGAGTCCTAAGACTACCCCCCCTTTGGTTGCTAGATCTTGCCCAACTGATCAGGTTTAAGCAGTGCCTCGTATTATCCCCTGTCTGTCTACCGGGAACGAACCCCGCTTGTTCTGCCGATACTAATTCTGTAAAGAGAGGTTTTATACGGGATGCGAGGAGTTTAGCATAGAGCTTGACGTCCGCATTAAGGAGTGAGATAGGCCTCAAATTCTCGCATTTAGTAGGCGGTTTGCCTGGTTTGGGTAGTGTGACAATATGTGCTTCTAACATTTCTTTTGGCATGGTCCCGGTTTCTTTAATGTCGTTGAATAATGAGGTGAGGATAGGGGTCAAAATCTGTGCTAACTTAATGTAATAGTAGTTTGAGAAACCATCTGGTCCAGGTGCTTTGTGTTTCGGAAGGGACGCTATTGCTTTTGAGACCTCCTCTTCTGTGAATGGTCTATCTAGGGCATCTCTTTTCAGTTGCTATAGGTGTGGGAGCTCGATATTGTGAAGGAACCCGTCTATGGATTCGAGTGTCGATTGGGCCACCGCAGGGTCATCTTTTAAGTTGTACAATTTGGTGTAATATGTGGCTAATGTGTTCACTATGTCTGTGGGGTTGTATATTTTTATATTTTGTTGTGATTCAATGTAGGGTATCTTCGACTGGAGGCGTTGGGTCTTTAGTTTGTTGGCCAAGAGTTTACCCGCTTTGTTTCCTTGTATGTAGTGTGTTAACCTGAGAGCTCTCATACTCCTCTCGATGTTTTGTAGGGAGAGTGCATTGAGGTCCCTTTGTAAGCGGGCAATGGTTTTGGATCATTTAGTAGAGGGGTTTTGTTTGTTCTCCTTTTCTGCTACAGACAGTGCGAGGGTTAGCCGTGAGACCTCCTCGTTATGTTTCCTCTTATTGCGTGAACCAATTTGTATTAGCGCACCCTGACAACGGATTTGTGTGCTGCCCATTAGGATTGTAGGGATACGTCGTCGGTCGCGTTTTCCCTAAAGTAGAGGGTCGCGGTCTTGTGGATAGTTAGCAAGGCACCGGTAACATCCAACAGACCTTCATTTAATCTCCATTTACCCCTCCCTCGAACCGGGTATAAGCTGATGAAGGTGGCGGTGACTGGGGCGTGATCTGACCACGTCCTTAATCCTAGGTCTACTGCAGCTATGTTTGATAGGGTCTGTTTGTCAACTAATATTAAGTCAATACGTGAGTATGTCGAGTGGATCGGGGAGACGTAAGTATAGTCTCTACCTGTTGGGTACGTATTGCGCCATGTGTCGTATAAGTCTAGTTCGAATGCTAGGTCAGATAGTGATTTGCAATTATTGCGGGCGGCGGATGTTGGGTTTTTTTTGTGGTCACGCTTGATGTCTAACATGGGATCTAGGCTGCAATTGAAGTCACCGCAGATTATGGTGTGGCCTTGTTTCATTGTATCTAATATTTTAAGCGCTCTGCTTAGGAAGGTTGCCTGGCCGTCGTTGGGGCATATAATGTTGCTAATGTTATGGTGATGCCGTTAAGTGTGCCTACCAGTATTAAGAGATGCCCTGCTGCATCTGTGTGTGATACGCTTGGTTGGAATACCCAATCTGCGTGAAACAGTATGGAGACCCCTTTAGATTTGTTCGGAGAGTACGCGTGGAAGGCTTGGGGGTAGTGGTTGGTATGGATGTTAGGAGGGTTGTGGGTGCAAAGGTGGGTTTCTTGTAGGCATATCACTGCCGCCCAGGATTTGTGCATGTCCCGGATTGCCAAGCTACGTTTGTGGGGGCTGTTCAAGCCTTTAACGTTCAAAGAGAAAATCTGGTCGTGGGTTGGTGCGCTTTTGTGCAAGTGTGCGGGGATTGAATTTCTTTGTTGGGCTCCGAGGGCCTAAATGGGCCCCTATTTACTTTGGGGGCTGAGCGGGGGTGCCTCTGGAGAGTTCTCGGTGGAGACTGTGGCCAAACCATCCGAGGACCATGTCCTCGCCTTCTGTACAGTTTGTATGGGAAAGTCGGTATGAGTAAATGTCGGAGTGGGAAGCAGGGAAGGGGAAGGGTAAACAACAGACGAACCCGAAAAACTTGGGAAGAAAATGTATTACCTCTGCTCCCAGCAGAGTTTAGCTCCAAAGCCGTGTGAGGGGGGTCCCCACTCTTTTCCGGTGTGGGGGACATGGTGTGACTTCCACCAGTGTGTGGCCCTTGGTACCCATTATCGGCTTTGCATAGCGCGTGAGGAATTGCCTGAGTCCTCTGTGTTGCGTGCGTTTTTTTTTTTAGTGGCGTGTCTAACGGCCTACATGTCGTTGGTTTTAGCATGAAGCTTTGCTTCTCCTCCCAGTGACCACCTGGGGGACATGGGGGCTTGAGTCTCGTGTGTTGGGTCGGAACATGTCGAGTGGTCCCCATTCCTCTGGGCATGTTCGGGGGGCGCTATATGTGACTCTTTAGTAGTCAGGGCTGCGGCCTCGGCCCCCACGAGTGATGCCCTCTCTTTCTTAAGTGGTGAAGTAGGTCGCCCCTGGTGGCCTCCCGGGAGTTCCCTGTCAGTTGGGAACATATCGCCCCCCCTTCCCTCATCTGTGCTAACCGGTGTAACGTAAGTGCTGGTTAACATAAGTTTCAATCACAAACATATAATGACAACAATAACATGTGGTAAGCTTCATGTAGGCTCATTAAAATCGGAAAGCGGTGCTTTTGCGGCTAGTACTCTGTCCCAGCTGACCGCTCAGACATTGATTGTGATTGGGGAGTAAGAGGGTTTTCTACCATGGGGGATGATTTCTAGCAGATATGGGCGAATTAGCAGTAAGAGTGGCAGTACTGACACTTGGTGTCTACTAGATATTCCATAGCAGGCCTGGAAGCCTAACGTGGGCTAGAGGATCTGCGGGGCTGTTGGCTGTATGGGCCGGTTGTTAAATGTACCTGTCTCCCCTGGGGTCGTCCCGGGGATTCCCTGCGGGCCTGGGACATATTAGCCTCCCTTTGCCCACGTCAGTACCGACGGCCAGCTCTTCGAGTTTTAGCTAGTGTTAGTGGTCATCACAGACATAAAGTATTAGCTGTTGGCCGGTACCTTGTATCAGGTAGGCACAGAGTTGTCGTTGAGTAGTACATCTGGGGATTGGCGTTCTGGGCCTAACGGCCGCTTTAACGGTGGCGGAGGCTGGGGCGAGTGGGGATTATGCGCCCTGGGGGATAACTCCCTGCGGTTGTGGGAAAATTAGCTAAAGCTGGAACGCTTCGCTCAACGGTGTGTACCCCACGTTACTCCGGGCTGGGCTTAGAAGTATGAGCGTGGGCGGAGGGCCCTTGCACTTATTAAACATATCAGCCTATTCTGTTGTAGAGACCCTTCTAATAACAAATAGTCTATACATTTACACCTTCTCGCCTAGTGCAATACAATAACATTGAACGTATATCTAACACATGTGATACTCAAATGTCTGGCGATGAGGTGTTTCAGTCCCGAGAAAGAGGGGCTGCAAGGGCGCCAGCCATCCTCCACTCCAGCAGGATTTTCGTTGGATAGGCGCAAGCAGGGAAGGCCTGACCCTGGGTATGATGTAGGCCCCATTCCTTCAGCTTTGCCATGCCTACCTCCAGTTCCAGAATTGGTACAGTTCTGTCTTGGTACCACACCAGCAATTTTGTTGGGTACCCCCAGCGGTATGGGATATTGTTGTTCCAGAAAGTTTTTGTCACATCTACGAATTCCCTCCTCCTCGCCATTGTCGTCGCGGAGAGGTCAGCGTAAATTTGAATGAGTTGATAAGGTTCTGGCAGTTTGGTGAGTTTCCTTGCTGCATTAAGGAGTTGCTCCTTCGCTTTGTAATAATGGAAACGTGCTATGGTGTCCTTGGGGGTGTCTGCGGTAAATCGGCCAGTCTTGGGAGCCTGTGTGCTCGATCGAACTCCCATGCAGTAACTTCAATTTGCGGTGCCAGAGCCTTGCAGAGGGCTGTAAGATATTGAGGTAGCGCCTCGTTGGTGATTGTGTCAGCTATGCCCCTGAATCTCAAGTTGTTACGGCGGGAGCGATCGTCTATGTCCGCTAGTTTGTGTTTCAAAACCGTTTGTTCCTCCTCCAGCCTTTGTAGTTTGTCGACCCCATCATTATGGGCAGCGCAGAGTTCTTCAGTTTTAGTTTCGAGGTGGCTAGTACGGCCTCCTATGTCTGCGATGTCTTTTCTCAGCTCGTTTGTGAGCTGGCGCAAATCTGAGCGGAGTGATGACTTCAGGGTCTGAAGCATAGTATGTAGGCTTTTGTTTGTGACAGGCATATCGTCTATTGCCTGCAGTTCACATTCGTGGTCCGTGTTGCATTCTGGCGATGGCAGATGGTCCACGTGGCCGTCGCCATCTTGTGTCAGCCGTGACTTATCTTTTTTGCCATTGCGTACCAGGTCAGTTAGCTTGGTCTGTTTAGAAGGTGCCATGTCGCTCTTTAGGGTAATCCCTGCTCGTTATCGGGGTCTGCTGTAAATTTTTAGATGCTCATTTGTTGCTTTGGGCCTGGTGGAGTACGGAGCAATCACTGCATGCGACTGCTTCTCTCGGCAGTCGGCCACGCCCCCTAGACTTGACTTTTAATATCCATTTATATGTATTCAGTACAGGGAGAATGATCTACTTATGTTCCACTTCTAGATTTTTTCTTTTTCCTCTTTGCTAAGTTAAACTCTCCATATTTTTGTTTGTTTTGGACTTAAAAAGCATAGAAGTTAAAATTATTTGTTATGTATATATATATATATATATATATATATATATATATATATATATATAGAGAGAGAGAGAGAGAGAGAGAGAGAGAGAGAGAGAGAGAGAGAGAGAGAGAGAGAGAGAGAGATTGCATAATCATAGACACGGATTACTTTTAATTTTCCTTTTGTTTTGGCTTCAACACTTATTCAACATTCATATAGAAACTTAAGACTTATCTTTTGAGACACTATTACTTTTTTTCCCCGACCACAAATTTTGTATAAAGCTAACATGCGTCAAGACATATACCAGAAATCTTTAACACCTTTATATTTGAGTAAACATTTGGTGGAAACCAACAAGAATAAGTAATAGTATTTTATGTTACTGTTTTGTAGTGTATAAGGGCTTCAGAGAAGGATCTGTGTGTAGGATGCAGGCAATGAGAAAGATTACATAGTAAGAAGTTATCAGACTCTTTATATTAAACAAACAAGTAATGAAAGCTCATTAATACTGCAGTAAAATCCCATCAGTAAATCTAGTATTCAGTGCAATGCCTACAGAGAACAAGAATGCAAAGCCTCCATGATTACAAAGAATGAATTTTGACACAGCTGGGCAACTGAGGCTGGCTCTAAAATTAGAAAGTTATTCAGAATCAAATAAGGTCCTCAAGGAAAGCAAACCAACTTACTCCAGCCACCTGCCAGACACTCTGCAATAAAGTAGTTTACAAAGTACACTTAAAGCGGTTTTGACACTTCTGAGTATTTTATAGTTACAATCTTTACGAAATACCCATATTGATTGCATTGGAATTGCATTGAAATTTTAATGCAATTAAAAGATCTCATTAGGCAAAACAATACTTTCTCTGCTGATACATGCCTATGTTAAAATATGACAAAAACTGAGTTTCTACTGTCAAGTTTTGTCATCTCCCACATCAGTCATTGTAAGTTCTAGATTTCTGTGTTGCACAAGAGTATGGCAGTGACGTGCAATTTATTCAAAGATCCTTAATAGTGACAGAGTTGCTTTCAAATCCTTTTGTGACTAGGGCATTCACCAACTGACTAGTAAAGTAAAAAATTAGAGCTCAATTCACTCCAGAGCCAAAATGACCATGATTATGACATTACAATTCTGCTAATTTATCGGTGTATTTAAAAAATAAGAGGCTCTCCTATCACTTCTGCTGTAGCTGAACAATGATAGCCTTAGAACGCTGGGTGTCAAAATGCTCAACAAGGCTACCCTTTGAGTGTTGCAAGTGAGGGAGAGCCATCCGCCCAGTTATATGAACTGTGATTACACAGAGGTGCATTTCCCACAAGGTTACTGGGCCATTGCCTCAAGACAGCATTCAGTTATCCCTTACCAACCAACCCAAGCATGTGGTCTTCACCCCCAGGAGGCTTAGAACACATGTAATGCTCCCATAAACGTCGCAAGGTGTTATGATGGCATCACTACACGGGAATGAGCAATACCAGTAGTCTGCAACTACTGAAGTTGCAGACCAGATAATGTACACATTGGACCAGCAAGAACTAGTATTTCCTTCTAGCTGGTCCAAGGTCGGCAAGACAGAGCGGGGAATAAACTAAAGTTTTGTTTTTAAAATATCTTCCAACCCCACAAACATACCCTACAGCCTTTATCCTTCCAAACATTCTCTACAATTCTTGTTCCTCCACACATCCTACTGCCTCAATTCCTCCCACACAAACACTACACCTCACATCCCCCCTAAACACAAACACTATAGCGCATAGTACAGCCCTAATTCACATGCACACAAACAGTAGTGTGAATGTGAACAGGGGGCTGGAGGGAGTTTGCTTTGGGGGGAAGGCCATGCACAGAACACTACTCTCTAACCCTAGCAGGCACTAGTGTACCTGCACATTGTTGATGGGGCTTTCGTAGGGCTGATGCCTGCTCTAGTGCTGTAGTAATTGGTTGTGGCAAGGAGGCTCCTGGGATCTCTGTAGTCTTGTGGTGTCCAGCTCCCCTGTGCACCCTGTACAGATGCTGCAGCCAGGATGTGACATCACCTGAGCCCTGGCATCAATACAGAGCTACAAGGAGTTTGGTAGCAATAATAATCAAAGAGATCCCAGGAGAAAACCACCAGATTCTACATGTCAAGTTAAGAAAAGGGGAGGCTGTGTGGAACCCACTGTAAAAAATAAATAAATACATTTAAATGGTGTATATGTTTCTATGTGTCTTTGTATAGGAATGTGTGTAAACATGCATATATGAGTCTGTGTGTAAATGAATGTATATCTCAATGTGTGTTTGTGAATGTGCTGGATATATGTACATAAATGTGTATCTGTATGTTTATATGGGAATGTATATATGTGTGAATATGAATGAGAGTATGTGCGTGTAATTTCCTTAAAATGGGGTGGGGAGGGTGCAAACAGCAGTCTGCTGGAATGTTTCTGTGATTGTGATTTGTTGAGAATTAATAAGAGAATTATATATTTTAGAACTAAGCTAAGAAAATATGTAAAATGCTGCATCTTCAAGGCAGCTTTCTCAGAGTTGTCAATTGAATGTTAAAGGTTTCCTGTGAAAAATATGTAGTATTTACACGAATAAACATGAATATACGAATAAAACATTAAACAAGAAAATGTAATTAATCATCTTGAATATTTTGTCTCTGCAGGACATCCAAAATCTTTTCATTTTCAACTTGTTAGATTTGCTGCTGTAATTGGTGTTTTCCTGATCTTTTTTGTAATCATCAAGATTGGTAAGTGTTAGTAGATTAATGTTTCTGAAAACCTGAATATTTTCTTTCTAAAACCAATCTACTAAGAAGAATACATTTTTTTTTTTTATGGAAAAGAATGTTGTAAATCTGAATTTGTTTATACTAGAGATAGGTGGTTGTAAATAATTGTTCTAATTACATAAACTAGTTGTGTGACAGAACACCCCATCACTTGTTTTATTCTTCTCCTGCCAAACTAACTTGGTTCCCCTTCCGTTCGCTTTTCTGTACCCCATTGTTCGTTTCCCAAACTGAGAAATGCGTTCCCCTTTTATACCCCACGAACCCAGACAACACCCTGGCTCATTATCATCAAAGGAAGTCATTAACTTGAGTGCGCTCTCTGGTCAAATGACCGACACATGCTTTATGGGATGACGGCCAAACAAAGGCAGCGGTACTTTGTCGTCGAGCACCTGGAACTGATTTTGGCTACTCCAACTCGCGAACACTGGTGAACTTGTACCACCACCTGTTCCTCACTCATGCCAAGCCAGAAGAGCACTCTTCCGGGAAAATATTAATTCATTCGCTCGCTAAGAGCCAGGGGGAGTCTTCGGTCTGATTCACACAGGAACTCCCGAAAGTTGACCGACTGAGGCCTCTTTCAACCTGGAACTGTTTTGGGCTGCAAACTTGTGGCCGGCCGGTCAGGACTATATGGCAATTTCTTTTCACTGAACTGATCTGAGTATTATTTGGACAACTTGGGCGCTTAGATCCGAACTATCCGGGGATATATCATTTGTGGGGTTCCTGTGAAAGTTGGATGTGATTTTGGGGTGTTTTTCTATATTTTATGTATGGTTCCCTGTAACTGAGAGATAATTGAGTTACCAACCTTTGACTCAATTATCTCCCATACACAGGGACATCTGGTAGGAGCTTGTGTTCTTTTCTATGGATACCCCATGCTCAAGGTCTGTGTATAAATTCTGTGTACCCATACTGAATAAAACCAGATATACTCCTAGCATTAAGTCTCGACTAATGTTTGGGATAGACCAGAGCTGCGAGGGAGAGCAAGGAGGCAGTGAGGATGGGCCAGGCCGGAAGTGCTAGATCCTAACTCCCAGCATGTCCACTGGACCCCAGGGAAGCCACCCTCCTGCAAAATGTAAGGAAATTGGAGGGTGGCTGTATTAAACTGGTGGGCAGCTGTATTAAACTGGAGGGTGGGTTTATTAAACTGGAGGGTGGGTAAGTGTAAATCTTGCATGTGTGTGTCAGTATTGCTGTCTGGGTGCATGCCTGTGTGTATGCCTGTGTGTGTCAGCATGTCTGTCTGTGTGTGTGCCTGTGTGTCTTTCTTTGTGTCTGTATGTCTGTCAGTTTGGTTCTGTGTGTCAGTATGTCTCTTAGTGTCTGTCAGTATGTTTGTCAGTGTGTGTCAGTATGTCTGTCAGTGTGTGTCAGTATGTCTGTGCCAGTAAGTCTGCCAGTGTGTGTGACAGTATGTCTTTCAGTTTGTGTCTGTGTGTTTGTATTTCTGTCAGTATGTCTGTGTGCGTGCAGTATGTCTTTCAGTGTGTCACGGCTTACCTTGGTTGCAGTCTGTAGCGCAGATATGTTCGCTCACCCTTGCAAATAAACATGGTACAAGGTGAACAGATAAGAAGCCACCTGGACTGTGAATCTGTGCACAGGCGCTGTGCAGGAAAGGTGCTCCAATATGCAGTACAGACAAGGTCACAACAGAAGGATAGTCACGGGTAAGCTGAAGTCAGAGGAAGCCAGAGGTCAGGATAAACGGAGAGTGGAGCCAAGGTCAAAAGCCGGGGTCAATCTTGAGAACAAGTTCAGGAGACAAGAAAACAGGAACTACACACGATCACCAGAGTCAAAGAACTGACTGTTCCAAGGGCGAGGCAGTGCTTAAATACCCGGTTGATGAGCGATCTGCCTCAGGTGAAGCACAGGTAATAGCCACAGAAGAAGTCCAGCCCCCAGTGCTGCAGACATAGCCAGGTATAACAAGGATATAATTACTCAAAATAACAAAATCTGCTGTGACTTAGAGGCAGTATAGCAGGCCCAGGACATGAAGGACCCAGGATCAAATCACCTGTGTGGCGACCACGACTGACCGTCTGGATTTCACGGTGAGAACGGTCACACAGTGTGTGTCTATGTGTTACTGTATGTCAGTATATGCATATGTGCCTTTGTATCTGCACGTGATAAAGATTGTGTGTATTTGCATTCAAGCTTCAACACTACATAAAAGCACACTCCTTCATTGAAACGTCAACACTACATACAAACATGCCTTTGTGTTAAACACCAAAATTATATATAAACACACCCCTTCATTCAAAAACAAACACTACTCAGAAATGCATTGTAGCATTCACATACTAAAAAAACACACCCCTCCATTCTCACAAACATACCCCATACAAAAATATGCTTACATTAAAACACATAAACACTGCTCAGTGCTAAATACAACTGTGCAAGCAGGCAAATGGTAGAGCTCCATCTACCTTTTGATAGAAAGGCCCAAACAAATGTTTGCACAGGGGGGCCCTCTCTACTTTAGTTCCACCACCGCATTGGGGTAAAGGGTGTGATTGCATGCCAGGGAGGGGGGAGGGGGCTCAGGGTCCAGGGGGCCCTAGCAGGCGGAGAAGGAACATCATAGTCAACCCTAGGCTAATAGGAAGTCATTATTTTCTAAACCTTCCATGTAGAGAATGTTGACTTGGGATGTTGGTAATATCAGCCCCACCCTAGCCAAATGAGAAGGAGTAATAAGCATAAATTGTGGCTTGGAGCAGGCACAGATTGGACCCGGGGGCCACACATTGTCCATTGGTCAAAGCTAACAGGGGAGATCAGGGGCTTGAATAGCACTGCTATGTTCCATGAGGGCTGGTGGGGAGATCAAAGTATTTAAATCTGGCAGGGGGAAGGATCCGGGGGCTCTTGCCTGTAGCTCTGCCATCATTTTCCTTTTGCAAGCTTGAAGCGTTGCTGCGTTTGTCACGGCTGTGATCTGACAAAGCACAATGCCAGATCTTGCAAGAGTGAACTCCATCAATAGTAGCAGCAGGCTAGACTTTACTAAGCACCACCAGTGCTTGCAATATCCCCTCCGAAGCCAAAGGTAAGAAGGGAGAGGGCATATATAGTTTATTTATAATTAAAATAAATAAAAATTTTGCTTTGCTCCCACCTAACCACCCCCCACACACATTGCAGCCCCCTATGCACACACATTGCACATTACATACACATTGCACCCTCACATACACATTGCAACCCTCTCACACACACACTGCATCCATCACACACACTTCACCCTTCACAGACACATTGCCACCCTCACACACACACTGCACCCCTCACACACACATTGTAAGACACACACACACACACACACACACATACACATTGCACCTCCACACACATTGCACCCCTCACACACACTGCATGCCACACACATATTGCATCTCTCACACAAACTGAATCCCTCACACACATTGAACCCCTCACTCACACACTGCACCATCACACAGAAACACACACTGCATCCCACACACACACACACACACACACACACACAGTGGACCCCTATACACTAGATCCCATATGTACACTCTATCCCTTATACACACACTATACCACTTACACACAGTTCATTCCATACACACACTACATCCCTTATACACACTCTGGATTCCCTACACACACTCTGGATCCTCTACACAAACACACACTAGATCCCCTATACACACTGCATCATGTATACACACATACACTACAGCCTCTAAGCACACACTTTCTACATCCCACTGGTTGCCTGTCAAGCCTCTTCTGGGATATGGAGCGTCCATGAGCCCCACTGAGCTAAACCCTGCTGTGCAGGGCTGGCTCATTGGCTTAGAGTGTCATCTGAGAAAACGGTTGGACTACTTACCATGGCAGGATGCTATAGAACACTTGGCACGATAACCACTATAGCAAGCTCTATTGGTTGTGGTGTTTTTTGTGTTCTTTTAAATAATATTATAGTAAATGGTCTTACTGTAGTTGCATCCATGTGATACAATTTAAAGACCAGCAAAACACTGATTGTCAGGTTCCAATATAAACACAAAAATACATTTATTTACTATTAAACTAAAGTAACTTGAAAGTTGCATGAAAAATAATAAAAATACTTTCAATTGTCCCAAATCAAGTCTACTATCCTTGATAATTGGTGAATCTAACAATTATTTACACTAAAGGTTATTAAAAAAAAAAATGGTAACCTATAAACATATCAGACTCATACAAAGTGGCATTACTTTGTTTCAGCCACTAGAGGTCATAGGAAGACAACAATAGGAAGACAGCTATAGCAATACAAACTCGATAAACGATAAACTAACAGGGTTATTTACTAAACACCTGATTTTGTACTAATGGAGACAATCCGGTGAAAATAACCAAATTCCACCTGCATTAGCAATTCTAATGTTTACTATGTGGTCAGAATTCGGTTGGCCCAAGAGAATCTGTAGCAATTTCCCATATACATTCGCTGTCTGAATTAAAATTGGTGCTTTTGCAAGAATAATTTGAAGTACTATCTGCCTGCTGGCAGCCAACTGACAAACAGTTAAAAATAATTCTTGGCTTGGCAAAGCCAGCTGCCACATTAAAAAATAAAATAAAAAATAAATAACAAGGCTATGGGGGTCAATAAGACTAAGGCTAAAACAAAAATGGAGGTTAAACAACTCTCTATGCCCCTCCCTCTCCCCCCTATCCCCCCCCGCCATACTTTTTTAAGACTTGACATTAGGTCTTTCCACTTTAATATTAATATTGGACACCATCCTGTCGCCCATAGGTGGGGGCAAGTGAGGACCTTAGATCCTCCACTCTGGTTATTATAAAAGCCTCCACCTGCTAACATAGGATGTCCCCCACCCAGGGCCAGTACAAGACTATTTTTCTATCAAGGCAAGACTAGCTACTTTCACCCCTCCACCCAAAACAAAAATTGCAAATTTTCTGTGTCTCTTTCTTCCCCCAGCCCCTCTTTTTGTCTTTTTCCCTCAATCCCCCTTGTGTGTCTCTTTCTCCCCCCAGCTCCTTTGTGTCTCTCTCCCCAGACACTTTGTGTGTCTTTCTCCCACCAGCCCCTTGTGTGGCTCATTGTTCCCTCAGCACCTCTGTGTGTCTTTGTCCCCCAATCTCCTTGTTTGTCTCTTTTCCACTTCCCCAAACCCTCTGTGTGTCTCTTTACGAGCACCTCTGTGGGTCTCTTACTCCCCCAGGACCTCTGTGTGTCTCTTTGTCCCAGACCCTTTGTGTCTCTTTCTCCTCCAGTCCCCTTTTTGTGTTCCTCTTCTTGTCTGTACCCCTTTGTGTGTCTCTTTGTCCCCCTGTCCTTTTGTGGTCGCTCCCTCCATCCCTTTGTGGTCTTCCCCAGTCCCTTTGTGGTCTCCCCACACCTCTTTGGGGTCTCTCCCCGTCTGTACCAACTCACCTCCCTCCAATATCAGGACACCAACCTGTCGCCCATAGGTGGTGCAGGTGAGGACCTTAGATCCTCCACGCTGGTTATTATAAAAGCTTTCACCTGCTAACACAGGATGTCCCCCACCCAGGGCCAGTACAAGCCTATTTTGCGATGACGGCAAGACCAGCTACTTTCACCCCCCCCCACCCATGGAAAAGTCACAGACCACAGTGGATGATCTTCTATTTCCTCTACCTAGTCTGCATCGACAAGTTACAGACCACAATGGAGGAGCTTCTGTTTTCTCTACCTAGTCTGATAGGAAGCTGCTCTTTGCTCTCAGTGAACATTTGTCACTGTCTGAACGGGTAGAGAAGCTCCTCTACCGCAGTCCGTGATTCAGCCATGCTACATACACTCTAAGTGACTACCTAGTTCACCTAGCAGTTGCCTGGCCTTGCCCTTACACCCATTTTGACATGTTCCCACCAGTTTGCCAAGTCATGGGACAGGGGGTGGTCAGTAATCTGTCCACCCCTATTACATATTTAAAACTCCACCACCTGATGCCCACTGGGTGGGCTATGTCCCTCCCTGTTATTTTTACTGACTAAGCAGCAGTGGTGGTGTTGCCAGCGGGCAAATAGTTCAGATTTTTTTTTAATCCAGGCCCAGATTTAAAGTTTGAGGACTTAATTAATTTGGTTCGGATTTCAGCCGACCAGCGGCGTTTGGTCTGACTGAAATCTAGACCAAATTCAGGTCCAAATTTGGACACTGTTATATTGCATTAACAACATCTACATCATTCCAGCAGCATTTTGAACACTGGTCGCTCTAAACCGGCGTAATTTAATAACGCTGAAATGCCTTCATTATTCCTGCGTCAAAACCAATGACAGAAATTAGTATATTCCTGAGACTCCCTCAAGTGCTTAAATATCAAGATCCATATATAATACAGAATGCACACTATAACAACCACAATGGTCAAGTTCAAAACTTTAATAAGTAGGTAAATTACAATAAATAACAAAAAATATAAATAAAGTAACAGAAAAAGAGGCAAATAGTAATCAAAAGTAATATACCCAAATCTTTTAAGCTTCAAGGCAGAAACACAAGTCACCAACTCCCCTCAATGTTTCAGCACCAACTGGTTGCCTTTATCAAGGGTATGTCAGAGAACGTGTTACCATTGTTCTGATTTCTGGTTTACTGACTTTGGCTTGATCTTGACTACTCTCCTTTCTGTAATCCTTGACCCTGGCTTGGTTTATCATTATTGCTACTTACTTCGATCCCAGACCACAGTTATTTCTTGACTTTGCTATTACCTCTTTACTACTTTTCTAGATTTGCATCTAGCCTGGCCAATTCTAAGTAATGCCAATATGTCCTTTCTCTTTTCTACCTTAGCTAAGTATGACCTGCATGTTGGGCCTAGTATTATTCTGACATAAAAGACTAATTCTTTTGAGTTTTATAGTCTAGTATTTATAATAATAAGCAGATTAGGATTTCATTTTTAGAATAATAACTTTTCAGATTATTTTAATAGGATTAAAACAATCGGGTCGGGGGGCGGGGCCTAACCGCAGAGCTGTGCAGACGCTCATCTCAGAAGCTCCTGCTAAACCGGGCACTTAATGCTAATATTAACTGCCATACAGGCACTTAATTGTGACCCCAAAGCTACCACTCGAGAGAGGACACCGAGGTGCAGAGATCGGTACCTCTCAAGCAACGAACCGAGCACACAATGAGGCCTACAAGCATGGCAGGCGCAGGGGAGGCGGCCGATCCCCAGCAGCAAGGCCACGCCGGAAAGCTGACTGCAAGCCCTCGCCCCCCCCCCCTCTGGACCGGTGGGGGTCATCCCGGTCCACCCCCAAACGACTACTGGGCGAAGCAATGGGCCAATACAGGCTCCGTGGAGCCCAAAAGCTACCGTCCCTGCGACCACCAAGATGGCGGAAGCCTTTCGCATCGCCGACACGTCTAACACATGGCGGGAAACTGAGATGCGACTAAACAGTATATTCACTGCTTTCTGGGAGTCCCTAGAAGCCCACATGAGGGGCTCGGAGCCTGAAGAGATCCCCAGACTTCGCCACAGGGTACTCCACAAGACGCCAGACGGGGAAAAACAGCAGCGTAACCCCAACGGCAGACGCAGCAAAAGGATGACACTTACCCAAACCAGCAGGGGCAGAGGCAGGACACACAACCCAAAAAAGAGGATGCTGGAAGGCGGCGGGTGGTCAAACACCGGCATCTCCAAGGCAAGGCGGGGAAGCGGAGGGAACCGCCGAAGACAAGCACAAGACCACCCCAAACAAGGCAGGTGAAGCTACACTCAGCACCCACAGCAACTCAGAACAGCCCAGGGGTTCTTAGCACCCACACGCCAAGGAGATCGCACCAGCTGCACCACCTACAGCAGGGGGTACCCACCCAGCCCCGTCAAGGCATCGGCTGACCCCAAAGGGACTGAGACTCTAACCCAGATAGTATCATCAGACACATAACTGTTTTTGCCCCACTGGAACTCACACGAATGTCTGATGACATATATCACTTATTTCGTTTCCTTACTATGTTCAGTTTTGCTCCTTAAAAATCCCATCACTCGCAGCCAAAATGGAGGTCTGCATATTAAGCTAAGATGCTAATGTAGCTAGGGGGTTTTACTTTTTACTTTTAACTTTTACTTTTCAAATCAGTGTTTTCACCTTATGCTCCACACAGTTAACCCTCTAGCACTGTACTTATCTAGTTTGTATACTTTTCATAAAATGCGCAGATTAAGCCAACAAGTTCAACTGCAATTTGTAATCAATAGTAGTCTATGCTTTGTTTGAGCATCTATATTCAAAAAATGTGCACTACTTTAAATGCCATAATTCTAAAATCAATGTGTTATGACCACGCTTATGTATGTTATTGTGGCAGAGTAAGCCGCTATGTTAACTCTTGCACGCAAAAAATAAAGAATTTAAAAAAAAACAATCGGGTCAAGTTATTTTTCTGTATTGTTTATAACATTGTTCTGTGAAGAAGAGACTTGCTTCTCTGCAGACACAAATTCACACTTTTGAAAACTGAAAATATAATCATCTGTGATATCTTTAAGATCACTGATGGTCAACCCATATCCTGTGTGCACTTGTGGTCGGCTTGACCCTTAAATATGGCCCATGAAAACAACCGTCAAATATATACTAATAGTGCGGTGTAGTAACTTGTCATTGAGAGCTGAGCTGCTGTAACTGGAAAAGCTCACGTAAATATATTTTAGAGACTAACATTTAGGCAGTAAGTCATAGCACTTCTTATACTTGGCTAATCCAAACACCTCACCAAGGCACCTCTGGTTATCTAATAACATCTGGTTTTACTGTATATCTCCGGTCCGGAGTCCTTGTAAGGTCTGGTATGCATCCTTCAGATGCCTCGCTGAATCATTTTTGATCATGTAATAACACCTATACTGATCAGGTTATTTTAGTCATTAGGCTAAAAAGCACTTTCCTTTAAGAGTTGTCTATCACTCTCGAAACCAACCACTTCTGGCGTCCCGCACGGATCACATCAGGCATAACAGCTAAGATATACATGACTGTACCTGTTTATAGTAGACTCTGCAAACTTAGCAACCATGTTTTCCTTTTCTTATCGTTCTTTTCAGTTGTTAGTATTGTTTTTCTTAAAAGTATAACTCCTGTGGGTACATTGCTACAAGGGTTCAACTTACCACCACAGAACCCCTTAAAGAATCCCCGCACAAAATGGCCACCACGCAGCAGCGGACAGGACCATCTAACATAAGTCCAGCCCTACCTCCCAGAAGTATAGATACCCCGGTAACCACCAGCCCCAAGAGGACACTAGCGTAAATGGCCAACCCTGACTGCTAATTCAGACAGCCCCTTACCCCCACCACCACCCAGACCACGATTACCTAGGACCGCACCATGCAAAGCAGGCTCGGACAGCACTAAGCATCATAATATACGAGCAATACCCACTAGGGATAACCTCGTAATAATACCAAACGGGCAACACACTGGAGTAACCCGATCCCCCGCCTCCACCTGACTTTAAACTCGCACACACGGTACCATAACCACTGTGAGAGCACACACGTGGACCAGAACTGGAAACATAGCATGGATCGGCTGCCCCACGACCCTCTATCCTGGTCACAAAAAAGCATACTGAACTACACATAAGTTTATGCTACATGGGAGACCCCCACAACACCAGGCCACCTAGCCAGTAAACGCCAACAATCATGAAGGCGAATGGCTACACAATCAGGGGCAAAGGGCTGAAATTATTAACTCTTGTTTAAAAATTCTTTAATGTTTTATATGTATGGTTTAATATAAAGCAGAATGCCATATGTTACAAAATGTTATGTTATGCATATGCAACCCACAACACCACCCCACTACTGACCCCTCCCCAACTCTAAACGGACCCAGAGATACCCAAGGCTACAACCAGAACACCGGCTCAACCCTGAAGGGTCGGCCCGTAGACAAACACCAACAGATCGACCAGGCCCATCGAAATGCCCAGCGGACCCTAACAAAGCACACCTTACAGGCTGTTACGGTTGCCTCCGGTCTTGCGGGAGGTTGGACCGATTGGATGTCCTGGTTCCCAAACTTGAAGAGTCGAACGCTGCTTCAATCGGCAAAAACCTGCAGGTGTAGAACATCCAACTAGCTATAGCAGAGCTAGGATTCACAGTTTCCTACAACACGAGTCGAGGCTGCGAGTTGAGGGTAAAACGAACTGACTTTTAATGGCACACAGGCATCACTAGTTATGCAAAATCCCAGGTCCAGGGACAACCCCCTCTGGACCTGATGGGATACAGTGAAAATACGAGCAGTTGACCAATAGTAATACAATGTATCCTTTAAAATTGTTACGGCCCAGCTTAGAGATAATGAGTCCAATGGTTGGGACAATGTAATTATCTCCAAGCGCCCAAAATCCCACGTTTTATTACAACATATAAAACTGAATAAAATTACATAACTTTATTACTTTAACAGACATATTTCCAATTCCACCATTCATTATGTAGCCCAGTTCTGAGCGCAGCAGATGGACGAATAACACTCAGAACTCACGAATGATATGGCTAGTTTCGTGTTTTGTTCCGAACACAAGATGGCGGCCATGTTTTTAGGTTGACAGGTGGACAGTGGGACATGGACCTAAAACCCCTGGAAAGAGTAACGGCTGAACAATTACACGAATACCGCTCACAGGCTGGTTGTCTTATCTCTTCGTAAACCTGAACGGAGACCGCCATGAAAGGGGGTACTTAACTTGCGGTTAACCGCAGCTTCAACGTTCTAATTGAGAACACACACCAGGATGCGGGTGGGCCTCGTTCGGAAGTCTTTCATGAGTTCAGTTCGGTGAATTATTACATGAACTAGGCCACCCGGAGATAATCAATTATGCTTGTGGTTAACCGCAGACCGCAACTTTCCGGCGGTCAATTAGCGGCACGCTGCGCTCGTGGGGTGGTCGGTTGTTTGGTACTTTCAAAGATGACCGGGGTTAAGTGGCGGCACACGCCAAGGGCTGGGTGGTCCGTCATTCGTATACACGAATAAATAGTTATAACTGGTCGTGGAATGTGTTCGTACAGTCTGAATACCGAACAGGGTATTGGGGAACAAAAGGGAGTACTTATGTAACAGTTTGTAGGGTTCTTGTAACACAGACATACTCCAACACACGACTGATAGTGGGAGAGGACTGCAACACAGTAAACACAACAGCAATCGATAGATCTGGGCAACACAATGCCAACTCACAACCTTCTATAAGCGACACTCACTTCTCCCAATTCTTAACCACGCAAACGCTGATAGACATTTGGCGAGCCCAACACCCCTCCACACAGGACTACACCCTGTTCCAAATTATTATGCAAATTATATTTTTCTAATTTACCTAAATAATTTATGTAAATAACAGTCAGCATAATTCTCATGTTATCAACTATTAAGAGTATAATTCAAATTTTATTGAACAAACCTCCTAATGATAACAGTATTTTTTTTAAACATAAAAAACTTACAATGCACTGTTCCAAATTATTACGCACAGTAAGTTTCAAAACACTTTATAGGTGGTAAAGAACTGAAAATTGCCATTTGTTGTGTTTGCAGCATATTTACTGAAATCAAAAGCTATTTCAATTGAACTTATAACAACATTTTAACTTTTTAAACATTTTAACAGGTCACGTTACATTTTAACGTAGGACCCCTTATTTGATAGCAGCTTCACAAGTCTTGCATCCATTAAACTTGTGAGTTTTTGGACAGTTTCTATTTGAATTTGTTTGCAAGATGTCAGAATAGCCTCCCAGAGCTGCTGTTTGGATGTAAACTGCCTCCCACCCTCATAGATCTTTTGCTTGAGGATGCTCCAAAGGTTCTCAATAGGATTGAGGTCAGGGGAGGATGGAGGCCACACCATGACTTTCTCTCCTTTTATCCCCATAGCAGCCATTGATGCAGAGGTATTCTTTGCAGCACGAGATGGTGCATTGTCATGCATGAAGATGATTTTATTACAGACAGCATAGTTCTTCCTTCTGTAGCAGGGAAGAAAGTGGTCAGTCAGAAACTCCACATACTTTGCAGAAGTCATCTTTACGCCTTCGGGGACACTAAAGGGGCCGACCAGGTCTCTTCCCATGATTCCGACCCAAAACATGACTCCACCACTGCCTTGCTGACGTTGCAGCCTTGTTGGAACAGGGTGGCCATCCACCAACCATCCACTACTCCATCCATCTGGACCATCCAGGGTTGCACGGCACTCAGTGAACAGAACTGTTAGTCTTCATGTATTTTTCTGCCCAATGCAGAATTTTTCTGCTTGTGAGCATTGGTTAGTGGTGGCCGAATATAAGGTTTATGCACAGTTGCAAGACTCTGGAGGACTCTACACCTTGATGTCCGTGGAACTCCAGAGGCACTAGCAGCTTCAAATATCTGTTTGCTTCTATGTAATAGTATTTTAGCAGCTGCTCTCTTGATCCAATGCATGGATCTGGCAGAAATCTTCCTCAATGTGCCTTTATCTGCACAAACCTGTCTGTGCTCTGAATCAGCCACAAATCTCTTAATAGTGTGATGATCATGCTTAGGTTTTCGTGAAATATCTAATGTTTTCATACCTCGTCTATTTCACTCTTTTCGGCAGCAGAGAGATCCTTTTCTTCCCCACATTGCATGAAAATAGTGCTCTGCTTAATAATGTGGCAAGCCCTCCTTTAGTAGTCTTTCCTTAAATTGGGCTCACCTGGCAATCTAATTATCACAGGTGTCCGAGATTGTTTTCAGTGATCAAAACAGCCCTGAGACACAATGCCATCCATGAGTTAAACTGAAAAACTAAATATTCAATCTTTGTGACACTTAAATAGAATTTGCATAATAATTTGGAACAGGGTGTACACCTTCTATTCACACCCACACGACTCATACTCCCGCATAGACCACTTCCTGATCTCGCCAAGTGTACTACCCCAGGTGACCGCAACCAACATAGGCCCAACATCCTGGTCTGACCACGCAGACATCACGCTCACCATATCCTTACCTGACATTAAACAGCCATGGACATAGAGACTCAACCCCCTACTCCTCCATGACAGACAGATAAAGGACTCCGTCGCTAGGGCCACAGCGGACTACTTTTAATTCAATACACCCTCGGCACCGTCCCCAATGGCCCTATGGGCCACACACAAAACTGTCATCAGAGGCACTCTCATTAGCCTCGCCACAGCAGGACCAAACACAAAAACGACCCCCTACCAACAACTCTAGCCGAACTAAACGCCACCAGAGACCTACTCAAACGATTCACACAAGCAGACACAACCAAAGCCCTTATGTGGATCAAACAGAAATATTACGAAAAAGGAAACAAAGCTGACTCAATGCTAGCCAGATGGCTTAAGCAACGCATCAAAGCCAAAAAAATATCCTCCATATGCACAAAAGAGGGTATGCTCTGTAACTCCCCTGAACGCATAGGCAACACGTTCCAACACTACTTTCAGGTACTTATACAAACGTTCCCCACAACTGCAAAAGGATCCCATGACCCACCTAAACCACATTGACCGCTTTTTACAACATGTCACACTTCCAACACTACGTAAAGAAGCAAGACAAGCAATAGCCGAAACCACGGTAGAAAGCAACTGCTCTGGGATCATGCAAACCCAATAAAAGTCCAGGCCCTGACGGATATACCCTCTATTGTAAAGAGGTCAGCCTCCTACTACTCAAACATCTTTGCACAGTATTCAACGCCACCCTAAAAGGAATACACCTACCCACCGACATGACCATGGCAAACATCTGCCTAATCCCCAAACCCAACAAAGACCACACGGAACCTGAACATTATAGGCTCATCTTGCTCCTAAATGTGGACCTAAAAATCATGAATAAAATAATGGCCAACAGACTCAACCCCTACCTAGGGGGCTTGATCCACCCCGACCAGGTGGGCTTTATCCCCCATAGACAAGCCTCAGACAACACACACAGGAACATAGACATCATATAGCTAACGCAACACCGTCAAATCCCTAAAGCCATAATCTCGCTATACGCTGAAAAAGCTTTCGACCGCCTATTCTGGCCCTTTCTCTACCGCACCTTAGACCGATTGGGATTCCCAATGGAATTCCTCTCCTTTCTCCAAACAACCTACCACTCCCCACAAGGAGTTCTCCTCCTCCCCAACATCACACCACCTAGGTTCCCTATCACCAACGGCACCCAGGAAGGATGCCCCCTCTCACCCCTTTTGTTCGCACTCTCCCTAGAACCACTCTTATAAGCAATACGCGCCGACCAAACAATCGAAGGAGTAACCATAAGGGACAAAACCTACAAAGTGTCAGCCTATGCGGACGACATCCTCCTCATGCTCACTAACCCAGACCAATCAATAGATTCCCTCCTATCTCTCATCCACGACTACACCTAGGCAGCCGGATACAAATTGAACTTAGACATATCAGAAATCCTGCAAATCCAACTCAAAGAATCCTACCTAGAACACCTAAAACATAAATACCCATTCTGAATCTGCCCCTAAGCCATCACATACCTGGGAATACAACTACCAGCAAACTTGACCTCCCTATACGAAAAGAACTACACCCCACTCCTACACAAAGCACACAATGACATGACGCTGGGCAACACTGGGGGTCTCCTGGTTAGGTCGATTAACATCTATTAAAATTAATCTTTTACCCCGACTCCTATACCTCTTCCAAACACTTCCTATCCCACTTCACAGAGCAGACACGAAAGCACTACAAACAGCTGTAAACACGTTCATTTGGAATGGATGCAAACCCAGAGTCAACAGACTAACCCTCTATGTTCCCAAAAAACATGGCGGACTAGGGCTCCTGAACTTCTCCCACTACCATGCAGCAGCTCACCCGGCCCAAATACAACAATGGCACTGCAAACCAAACGATGGGTCAACCTAGAACACACACTGTTCGGATGGGACCACCCATCCCTATACCTTTGAGTACCCAAGCCACACTGACCCCTACCCCCACAGATGACCCCTGCCATCACACACTCCCTGGACCTATGGGACAAACTGCAAGACAAATTTGAACTCTCATCATTTCTATCTCCCATGACCCCGATTTGGAGGAATAAACTATTTCCCCCAGGCCTCACCCCAGCACACTTCGCACGCTTTGAACAATGCGACATAGTGAGATTAGGCCACCTATACCGAGACAACGCCGTCATAAACTATACAGACATTCAAGACTCATACTCCCTAACAACCTTTGACCACTTTAGATACATACAAACACGCGGCTTCGCATCGACCCCGATCATAAAACAAGCAGGCACAGCACCGCTCAATCGGTTCGAACTTGATTGCGTGACCCACCCAAATAGACAGGGACAGATCTCCGACCTCTACACAACCCTCGCAACCCACGCTACCCAAGTCTCACTCACATACATCACAGCCTGGGAAAAAGACCTGGGCCCCCTGGAGGACACCACTGACTGGGCGGACATCTGGGAGGCCTCACTATCGGTGTGCTGCTGGAAACAGTGTGGAGAAACCGGCACGTTCTTCCACTGTTGGTGGACATGTCCCAAACTGAAACCCCTGTGGCTGAGTGTCACAGCACTGATATCAAAGCTACTAAACAAACCTTACCCATTGGACCCGTGGGCCCTTTTACTCTCCAAACCCTTAGAGACCCTCACCAGAGCAGAGAACAAATTGAGCGCACAGGGCGATTGCCGACATCTGGTCCACGAACCGCACCTCAACTCGATCCATCATCTCCAAAAAGATACAGGAAAGCATATAAATGGACAAACTCACATCACAACTACATGACACTCACAAACACTTCCACAAAGTCTGGGACCCCTGGCTGGAAGGGGACACCACACTACCATGGTAGGGAAACTTAAGCAGAAAGGAAGGACACAACTACTAGGATAAGAATAACACAAGAGATGGAAAGAAACCCAAACAACAGGCGCATACGTGGCTGGTCCCCCATGACCTCACCTACCCCCTCCCCATCATCACCAGGCTGGGGTCGCGTGCAGTGACGATTTCCAACACCTAAACCACTCCTGCCCACCCCTAGCCCCTCCCAACCACTCTACATCTACTCCCCACTACCCTCTGTTAAACTCCACAAGGCATACTTAAAACACAGACTTGGCCCTCGCACAAGGCGCACAACACCAGATGGACGGAACCCCTAAGGAAGAACTCATAACCATCCCAAGGGACGCAGGAAAACACACCTGGGATCATACACAAAGGTGAAACCTGCAACTAGCTCCCCATATGCTAAATGGCGACCACCCGACGGACCACAGATACCATGACCCCCCAAAGTAGACGACTTCCCTCATGCCACAGCAACCTAGACTCTAACAAGTTGGGAACCAGCAAGCCCGACCGCAAGGTCCACAGGCAACCTAGGACAACGCAGGCTTGAAACCATTAACCCACAAGGGACACCCTCCAACCTACCATGAACACTGTGTGCACGAATGTCTGAAAACCCATTTTCCTGTAAAATGCTCTATAGACTCGCCAAATACAAAGTGTACTAACCTACGTCTTCCTTATTTATAAGAATAAAAAAAAAAAGTCTATAATATAGCCTGTGATATGTACCAAATTTTCAAAGTGCTCCATGACTTCCAAACCATAGAGCACATTTATTCTAATCTAGATAGATAGGTCCAAAATAATCTTGCAGAAACCTCTGGGAAAGCATAACATTATGAATGGAATTTACCAAAAAGTGCAAACTGCATGAATAAGATATAACCCAGTAAAACAATGCCAGCTACATAGTCAATGGATTAGAAAGCCACATTGTTCAAAAAGGAAGTGTTTAGCATGACCCATAATTCCTCTTAATCTACAGTAATTTTATTAAGAATCTAGAAAGAGGAGCAATATGTATCAAAACACATGTAGCAATATGTACCAAAATATGTATCAAACACAGTAAATCTATTTTATAATTCAATATAATAGTTCCTGATAACAGCTCACCAGAACAGCCTATAGCTACTGATGATATTCCAAATAACATCTGGGTTACTGCCACCTTATCTCAAGTTGTTGTGTAAATCCTAGTCTAGATCATTTTATTTTTTTCTATGGGATTAAATATAACATCTGGCATTATAGGAAAAATTGGTGACAATATGGACAGCATCTACATTGTATAGTTTTGTGCAGTTTTCAGTTTTGGAGTTTTTTAAATTAACGTTGTATTCATTTTTTATTCTCATCTGTATTCAATTTGTATTCCCATGGAATTAATTTATGTACAAACATTTGTCTTTACATTTAAATGTATTTTTTTTAAAACCATATTTACTGTGTTTAACTTTATGCAAACATAATTGTATTTTTTAAAAACTATTTTTTAATGTTCATATGTTTCATATTTTTCTTAATATTTTAGGCATTCCCAAAATGTCATCCTTGAAAAGAAAACTCTGAATGATTGCCAGATGTTTCCTAAATTGATTGTGGTAAACATGCCTTGTTTTAATATAAATTTGTCACTCAAATGATTTATTTTTGTTAGATGAAATGGTGTATTATAAGTTCTATAAATGTTATTATTTTTATTCTGATTCATAAATAGGACCTACAGTGAAATTCAATGAGGTGATTTATTTGAAATAAGAATGAAATACAGTGAGGTGGAGAAGGGTGAGGGAGGGGTTATCTTTATTGATACAAATAAATTATATGACAAAGTTCTAAAATTAGAATCCGGAAGATTCCATTGGTTTCCACATCGAATGCTTAGAACTTTACATCTTAATTGATATTTTAAATAACCCCCAAGTAAGTCACATTTATTTTTGAGTTTGAGTCTCTCTTATTGTTTTTCTTAGTAAATGGGTAATCTACATGAAAGCAACAGAATACTGAATCATCTCAAATGTGATATAAGGCTATATTCTTTATAAACATGCACTGGTTATTCCCATATTTACCAATGAATATTGACCTTGCCACAGCTTTCAAACAAAAAGGGACGTTTTGTCAAAAAGACACCCCCAGAACAACAAAAAAAACAACATATGGTTTTATCTTAGATTATTGTGTAAGGAACTACTATACCACTGTTGCTTAAAACAGCAAAAAAAAATTTTCAGAAAATAAAAGTGAATCATAAGTGATCATAGTGTAGTAAAGTCTAGATTTTTTTATCAATACATACAGTGTTCATTTTAAATGTATTATGAAAAATAAAAAATAAAGATACTAATAACAAAATATCTTACTTTTCTTACATTTCTTTTTTTTGTGTGTGTGTGCAAAAATGGATTCATCTTTTTATGCAAAATATCTGAGTAAATTTTACAGCATGGTGTGGTATTTCCATGGGTGTAGCGTTTTATTGCTGTATTGATAGTTAATACAGTAGGTGTGGAGTGTATGCCAGCCTTGCAGTATATACACCGCTGTTATCAGCGTTGGCACCGCCCTGTCAGGAAGGACACGCCCACTCTCCTTAGGCCCCACCCCCTCATTAGTAACCCTAGGTGGTAGTGAGGGCGGGGACTAATAAGAGGAGTATCTACTTTAGGGGATAAAGCCTAGTACTCAACACCTTGTCTATCTGCAGAGCACCTAGGCGGCCCTGGAGAGTTTGCCATCTCCCAGTGCACCAACTATGACTTTTGGTTGAGTGGGGTCCCTCTCTACTTTATTGAACCAAAATGCATCAAAGTCCTAACTTCATTTCGGCTGTTTTTTTGAAAAGCGTATGCTAATGGCGTAATTCCATACTCTGCTAAACTAAGTTTACTGATTTTAATCACTATGGCACACATAAAATTTACAAAATAAACCACTAAATTGCATTGGAGATGTAAAAAACAAAACTAGCTACCCCCCCCACCCCCCCAAAAAATAAATAAATAATACTATTAACTCTGAAAGAAATTAGTGAAAAAAGGCTCAAAATATGCCATTCGACATACCACATGATGTCCACTTTCTCCAAATGTTTGCATTTATGGGTTGATTTAAACAATCTGTCTCAATGTCCCAAAATGAGACATAGGCTCAACAAATCAATATATCAAAAATCTAAATGTACCAGTTGAGTCAGGTCTTATATATGGCACTATAATTTCACAAGATAGTGGCAAATGCATACACTGGGAACATTGTTTTACTCAGATGAGTTAGCTGAGCATGATTTGGGTGTTCGATAGACATGTGCAATTTGTTTCGGTCCGAATATAGTGTTCGGACGAATTGCTGAAGTGCCGAGGTCACGAAGTTCCGAAATTACCGAATTTCAGAAATGTCGAAGTGCCGAAGTTCCGAAGTGCTGAAGTTCCGAAGTTCCGAAGCACAGTATTGCCTAAGTACTAATATACTTACCCAGTGAAGAATGTTACATTGTATACAATTTTAAATAAAAAGTATACAAACATAGCCAGGATTCAGCTGTAAGCATTTGCAACACTTACAACAATCAAGTAACATACATTCATATAAAATGTAAGTTACTTAGCCAGTCAATGTAATGACAGGAATTAATAAGTAGATAACTCCCTAATGCCCACGGTATGAGGGAGCAATCTACTAAAAGGCTGAAAGACCTAAAGTGGTAGAGGTTAACACAGTAAAGGAGTTTAAGCATGCGTGGGATAGGCATAAGGCTATCCTAACTATAAGATAAGACTAGGGACTAATGAAAGTATTTAGAAAAATAGGCAGACTAGATGGGCCGAATGGTTCTTATCTGCCGTCACATTCTATGTTTCTATATTTCTATGTCTTTCAGCCAAATTTACTAATACTAATTAAAGATTACTTAGTATTGGTAAATTATGCCCCTACCCGCTATACTGTTAAAAAAAAAAAAAAGTCCCCCCACCCACGACGTGCGAGTAGGGGCTTTTAAACTAAAGGACCTATTGCCCCCCCTGGCCTCTACCCCTGAACAGCGGGTGGGGCCCTAATGTAAAAAAATGGGGGGGTGACCTATTGTCCTCCCCCGGGCCCCCACTCCTGAGCGGCGGGTGGGGGCCCTAAATCAGAATAAGGGGGGGACCTAATGTCCTCCCCCCTGGCCCCCACCCCTGAGCGGTGGGTGGGGGCCCTACAGTAAAATAAGGGAGTGGAACCTAATGTCCTTCCCCCTGGCCCCAACCCCTGAGCGGCGGGTAGGGGCCCTAAATTGGAATAAGGGGGGGGACCTAATGTCCTCCCCCCTGGCCCCCACCCCTGAGCGGTGGGTGGGGACCCTAAATACTAATAAGGGGGAGGGCCTAATGTCCTCCCCCCTGGCCCCCACCCCTGAGCGGTGGATGGGGGCATTAAATACTAATAAGGTGGGGACCTTATGTCCTCCCCACTGGCCCCCACCCTTGAGCTGTGGGTGGGGGCCCTAAATACAAATAAGGGGGGGACCTAAGGTCCTCCTAACTGGCCCCCACCCCTGAGCAATGGGTGGGGGCCCTAAATACCAATAAGGGGGGGACCTAATGTCCTCCCTCCTGGCCCCCACCCCTGAGCGGCAGGTGGGGGCCCTAAATACCAATAGGGGGGACCTATTGCCCTCCCCCCCGGCCCTCACCCCTGAGTGGCAGGTGGGGGCCCTAAATAAAAAGGTGACTAGGGTTCCCCAAACCCCTAGTCACCCCCTCCCCCCCCAAAAAAAAATGAACCCCCTACTTACCCCACTCACCCTAAAAATAAGGAGGGGGGGACCTTTAACTAAGTACCTATTAAAAAAAATAAAGCTTACCATTCAATGTTTTCTTTCTTCTAAAATTTTATTTTTTCAGCCCCAAAAAAGGCCAAATAAAAAACCATTATAACCAACGCAATAAAAAAAAACAAAAAAAAAAACAGAGCGCAAAAATAAATAAATCCATCTTCACCCGGCGAGGGCTCCGTGCAGACTGAGCGCTGCAGGTCGGGGGAGGGCTTATAAAGCCTTGCCACGCCCTGCAATTACGCTCAGAGCACTCTGATTGGTGGGTTTAAGCCATCCAATCAGAGTGCTCTGAAAGGTAAATGAAGAGACTGACAGGTAAGTCTCTACATTTACCTCTCACAGCACTCTGATTGGTTGGTTTGAAATCCACCAATCAGAATGCTCTGTGTCATTTTACACAGCGTGGGAAAGTTCCCCCCCTTATTCCAATTTAGGGCCCCCACCCGTCGCTCAAGGGTGGGAGCCAGGGGGGAGGACATTAGGTCCCCCCCTTTTTTAGTATTTAGGGCCCCCACCCACCGCTCAGGGGTGGGGGCCAGAGGGGAGGACATTAGGTCCCCCCTTATTAGTATTTAGGGCCCCCACCCACTGCTCAGGGGTGGGGGCCAGGGGGAAGGACATCAGGTCTCCCCCTTATTTTACTGTAGGGCCCCACCCGCCGCTCAGGGGTGGGGGCCAGGGGTGAGGACATTAGGTCTCCCCCTTATAAGTATTTAGGGCCCCCACCCACCGCTCAGGGGTGGGGGCCAGGGAGGAGGACAATAGGTCCCCCCCATCATTTTACATTAGGGCCCCCACCCGCCGCTCAGGGGTGGGGGCCGGGGGGCCAATAGGTCCCCCCTTTAGTTTAAAAGCCCCCACTCAGGCGTCGCGGGAGGGGGGACCCTATTTTTTTTTTTTTAAACAGTGAGCAGCCACAAGCTGCTCACTGTTTACTAGACATGCCCCTACTCGCGGTATAGCGAGAAGGGGCAAAATTTACTAATACTGTAACCGCAGGTGGTTCCCTTACTTACTTACTATTAGTAAATTTGACTGAAAGACCAATTTAGGTCTTTCAGCCTTTTGGTAAATAACTCCCTAATACCGTGGGAATTAGGGAGTTATCTACTATGCGGCTGCAAGAGAAGTCCCGAAGTGCCGAAGTCCCGAAATTTCGAAATGCTGAAGTTCCGAAGTGCCGAAGTTCCGAAGTGCTGAAGTGCCAAAGTTGCCGAAGTGCCGAATTGCCGAAGTCCCGAATTTCGGAATGCCGAACCGAACTAAAAAATTTCCCCCATGCACATGCCTAGTGTTCGATCATAGAGGCACAAATCAGATTTAATAAATGCCCACCAAAACTGCAAAACACACACAAAAAAACATATTTTACCATTAATTTTGACATAGACTGGTGATAAAATGCCAGACATTAAGGCACAATATAAGCCATATGAGATACCCTGAAGGGTCTACTTTCACAAATAATAGATTTGCAGTTAAATGGCTATATAAAAAGTGTCAAAATACCCTTAGGTATATACGATGTGATGTGATGTATACGTTATATAAATATGTTCTTTTGTGTTTTCTGTGATGCCTATTAAACCATGAATACAAACATACCAAATTCTAAAATTGTTCCACAACAGAATTTTATTTCACTTCTTGTATTTTGTGACTATCAAAAATAATCTGAAATCCTACACATATGATGTACTCTGTAAATCAGGACATATAAATTAATTTAGTTTGAATTACTTTTATTAAAGGGACACTCCCCTGTCCAAATGGCCAAAAAGAAGAGATCACTGTTTAATAGATATAGCCCCAATTAATAGATGCATGATTTTGTTATGCATGTATTCGTTGAGGGTACATTTTCAAATATATATTTCTAATGAACTGCAGACTTTACATGCCCTCCTCTTTTTCCCCGGAAGAGACTTTAAGTCTCAGTAAGAAGCCTCTGAATTGGCACTGTTTCATTCACTGATCTGAAGTCTGTGTGGGAGGAGGCAGGTGTTCTCAAGTAGAGTATGCCCGCCACTTATGTTAGTTCACAAAAACAAACAGAAGGTAGCTGCAAACCTCCCTGGCTATTTGATCGACAACTAGGGGGTATTCCATACTTTATAAAAATGGTTATTCTTCATAAAAATATGCACTTTTATAAACTGGGGTTAAAATAGATTACTCCTGACGCATAAAGCAAGTTGAATTGCTTTTGAAGTTTGGAGTGGTCCTTTAAGATGCACTAATTGCATACGCATTATTGCTGCCAAATCTGTGAAAAAAAATAATTCTGCATTTTTTGTATTTTTTGTTATAATAAATGAAAATGTATATACTTATATGTCACATCAAAGTTTTGTCCTTTAAAAATGGTTTATAAATGTGTTGGTGCAAAAAAATGAGAATGATGGAAATTATGGTTGAACACATAGCAAAAATGCCAAAATGTATTGCATTAGGAATATCAACCTGTATTCCAAACACTATAGTGTCACTGGCTCTATTTATATTAAGGTCTCACCCCAGCTACCTGCTGACCTTTCTACCTCCCGTGACATGTCAGAGGAGTCATAGCCTCACAGAGGGGCATTGGGGACATTATGCGCATGTACGGAAAGAGCCATATGCGCATTCAAACTTCCCCACAGGAAAACATCGACTCAGTGCTATGGGTGCTTCAGTGTCACTGTTTTACTTGGTCAGTGCAGCGGATCTCCCTCTAGTGGTTATAATACTGACAGCCTGTAGAGGTAGATTTAACCCTACAATGTAAATACTGCAGTTTCTAAAAGAACGGCAATGTTTTTATTTTGCAGGGTTAAAAAGAGAAGGACACTGCACCCAGTCCACTTCATTGAGATGCAAATGAAGCACACTGAAGTGGTTAAAAAAACATTTTTGGAATTAAAAAAATATATATATCTTTGCATCATGCTAGCAACAACAATAATGACAATAATAATAATAAAGTTAATATGTACATGTTTTGCTTGAGAACCAGGAAACAGTCTAAAAAAAAACAAATGACATGCCCTTTGCTACCTCTGTTTATTACAGTAATAAAGGTCTAATGTATCTATCTATGAAAAGACTATGAAAAGTTACCTTTGCTCAGCTTTAGGTTTCTAGCAGGTTGATGAAGACGCTACAAGTGGAATAGCAGTGAAAAAAAATGTAAGTACCTAATGGAAGAAGATTAATATTAATATTTTACACGTTTAGTTTGTTTGCGACTTTATGTTTCAGCAAATAGAGATTTATAAACATTTCCCATTCTCTTCCTAGCATAGAACGTTATGTGAGAATTGAGAATGTAAACTGTATGGGGAGATTAATGGAATAAAATACATTTTAAAATACCATGCTTTCTGATACACAGGCTGGCATGTTTTTATTACATAAATTATTAGAAGGTATTGTATTACCCCAGGTAAATGTTGCACCCTAACCTAACATACACAAATCCTTCTTATAGTACACTTGGAAATTATATACCTCACATGGTACACTTATACAAAAACAATATACACAAACCTTTTTAAAGGTATATAATAGGTTGGTGGTAGCTGCGGGTATAATTCATAATATTTGTGCAGTTTTAATGCCTGCATAAAAGTTATAACCAACACACCAGATAGTGGGAGATTCTGAAGGGGGAAGGCGGGGGTGATCAGATCTTGCCTACAACAGTCCCAATACAATAGGTTTCCTTACAGCTTCTACCAAGCTAGGACTAAAGGATATAGTACGTAGATTCATGGACACTGGGCTATAGACATTCCAACTTAATGGGACAGAGGTACAGGGTACAACTCTTGGCCTGCTTCTATCTTACCACATGCCAAAACTCCATCCATCCAGGCATACTCAAATGTCTGAGTTATAGCAGGGTAGTGATAAAAAGTAAACCATATATGCCTGGCATATGTTTAAAAAAAAAATAAAAATAAAAAAATCAATAATAGTACAATACATTTTAAATATACCTACTTACTACAATAAATGTAATCAATGTCGCAGGTTAAAAATGTGTAGTGGATCAAACTTAAGTCCGAGTCACCCCCCAGCTTATTGTGACTGGGGTTCATGACTCCAGTTGCCCCAGTCCAATCTAACCTGTGTCAAAATTTGTGCAATTTCCATAAAAGAGCACTCTGTGTGAAGCTTCCTATCAGATACCGTATTGTGGTGATCAGTTCTATTTTCGAACCTATGCTCATCCCTACATAAACCTCCTGTTTGCCTTGCTTTGGGTGTATCTGCGTATTTGCTCAGTTCCATGGTTTAAGTGCTCAGGTTTGTTTGTCAAATCTGTTTTCTGGTTCTCTGATTTGGTTCTGATAATGAACTATTCTGATTTTAGTTCCCTTGATTTTGGTTTGTCTCATGTTCATGTTTATTAACCTGTTTGCATTTATTTTTTTAAACTATTCAGAGGTTGTTTAGTTGAGCGTGGCTTTTTACTACCTCTTTTCCCAAAACAATGTCTCTGTCAGGAACAAGGTCATCAGACGAATACAAAATAAAAATAAAAACACTGTGGTCATACTTGACTGCAGGAGCATGGAAGCCCTGATGCTGAGAGCTGGGAAATATTTGAACTCAAGTAATACTGTGGCTTTCTGTCTTTTTCCAAAGCCATATGAGTATTTATACTGATGATCATCTACTAAGAACAGGTCTTATGAGTATCTCCAGGGGAAGTGTAGTCAGATTAAGGTGACCCAGGGCCCTCGTAAAGGTGCAGGATTGGGACCCCCTCTTAGAGCCCTAGACTCCGTTTCTGTGAGTGATGTGTGTATGTAGTTGGTGAGTGTGTGAAAGCGATTGAGAGTTGTATAAGGGAGGCTGAGGTTGTCTGTGTGTGTTGGTTGAGAGTTGTATGGTGGCTGAATTGTGTACACATGGGGGTGGTATTTGAGTGTTTTCTGTGTGTGTATGTTCTCCCCACCTCTTCTGGATACCTTCTCTTGTGGTCCAGTGGGGAGCTCCCTAACCTGCACTAGTAAAGTGTACAGATCACTTTAAGAGTGTCCTTGTTGCTCCGGTGCTATGAGTCATCAAGAAAGTGGTCTGTACCTGATATTGGCACATAACACAATGCTCTCTCTGTGAAGTTAGGGAGGGCAGGGCTGTGTAAGGAGTTCTTTTTACCTTCCTGTCAGTTCGTGAAAGCCCCACTCACACACTTTCTCTCTATACACTCTGTACACACACTATATGCAGACTATAACCTCTATAAACACCCTTTACTCCTTAAACACACACCATATCCCCTATACAGATAATATACTTCTGATTCACACACTATGCCTTATTTTAGTAAAACACCCTTTATACACCCAGTACATCCCATATGCACATACCCCCTATACACACAGTACCTATGCACACATGTGCACTACAAAACCTAGACATATATATATATAACACACTAGAGAGATACACAAACAATGGAAATCCTATACACACACACATACTGCAGCTCCTTGATACACACATTAACCATTAAAAACACGCACTATGCAGGCCCTATATAAACTCACAATTTCTACAGCCACTATATAAATATGCACACATAGTTTACAGCCCAGAAACACACACAGTCTAAAGCCCCCAGGCACACATAGTACACTACAAACAGATCCCTTTACACATACACTACACCCAGGGCCGCCATCAGGGGGTGACAACCATAACGGTTGTCACGGGCCCGGCGGTCCTGGGTGGCCCGGACTGCTTTGGCAGTCCAGGGCCCCACATTGCCTCTCTGCACCTATATATAGCGATGATCACTATATATAGGTGCAGTCGCGGGCCACCCCCCCCCCCCGGCTCCCTATACTTGCAGAGGGGGCCCAGTGGACTGCAGCTGTACTTTACAGCATTTCCCTCACTCTAACTCCCGCGAGACGTGCGGCCGTTAAGGGGGGCTAAGGGTTACCATGGCAACGCTCCACGCGGCGCGCACACCACGTCTCGCGGGAGTTAGAGCGAGGGAAATGCTGTAAAGTACAGCTGCAGTCTGCTGGGCCCCCTCTGCAAGTATAGGGAGCCAGGGGCCCCACCATGCCACCGGACCACCAGGGATCATGGAATCTTCCCCCCTCCCTGGACCAGGTAAGAAACAGGGAGGGGGGAATAACTTTCATTACATTACATGCATACACTAGTAAACACACACACTGCATTCACTACACTAACACACACACTCTGCACACACTGCAGTAACACACACTCTGCATTCATTATATAGTACACTGACACACACACTGCATTCATTACACTGACACACACACTGCATCCACTACACTAACACACTGCATTCACTACACTGACACACACACTGCATTCACTACACTAACACACACTGCATTCATTACACTAACACACACACTGCATTCATTACACTAACACACACTCTGCATTCATTACACAGACACACACACTGCATTCACTACACTAACACACACTGCATTCATTACACTGACACACACTGCATTCATTACACTGACACACACACTGCATCCACTACACTAACACACACACTGTATTCACTACACTAACACACACACTGCATTCACTACACTGACACACACACACACTGCATTCATTACACTGACACACACAAGGCATCCACAACACTAACACACAAATTGCATTCACTACACTAACGCACACACTGCATTCATTACATTAACGCACACACTGCATCCACAACACTAACACACACACTGCATCCACAACACTAACACACACACTGCATTCACTACACTAACACACACTGCATTCACTGCACTAACACACACACTGCATTCACTGCACTAACACACACACACTGCATCCACAACACTAACACACACTGTGCATTCATTACACTAACACACACACACTGCATCCACTATACTAACACACACACTGCATCCACAACACTAACACACACTGTGCATTCATTACACTAACACACACACTGCATTCATTACACTAACACACACTGCATTCCCTACACTGACACTTACTCTGCATTCACTACACTGATACACACTGCATCCACTACACTGACACACACTCTGCATTCATTACACTGACACACACTCTGCATTCATTACACTGACACACACACACTGCATTCATTACACTGACACACACACACTGCATTCATTACACTAACACACACACTGCATTCATTGCACTAACACACAGTCTGCGTTCATTGCACTGACACACACTGCATCCATTACACTAACACACACACACACACTGCATTCATTACACTAACACACACACTGCATTCATTACACTAACACTCACTGCATTCATTGGGCGGGGGGGAGAGTGTGGGGGGCCCAGACCTTGTGCTTTGTCAGGAGCCCCAAAATTTCTGGTGGCGGCCCTGACTACACCACAAACAGCCTCTTCATACACGTTCAATCACACAAGCAGCCTCCAAACATATAAAAATACATTTTGCTCAGTACTCTTTACCAGTCCTGTCCCAGTTGCAGGCACCAGAGACAAGTCGCTAGCAAACACAACACATGCATATCTTTCAATTTGTTTGTGCTGCGCATAAACAAAAATTGTAATTTTCCCATCTGTTACCACTTTACCAGCGTTCTGCATGTGGGATGCCCTGGATGAATTAAACTAACATCCTAATTTTGGGATGGCTTGCTTGTCATTTGTGCTGACATAACACCCTCCCCTTTTGGTCCCACCCCTGTTGTTGGGCTGCTCTGCCTTTAACTGCCTTTGCCCAGTTCAGCCCTGAGGGTCATACTATCTTCCCGTTATAATGATCATTGCAGCTTGATTGGGTTTATCCCTCATCTACCACCAAAGAGTGAGAGGAAATAGAAACCATTGTGACGTTTCCTCCTAAATATAGTTACAATAGACACTCACAGACCAGAAGATGGGTTGAAGAGTGTGTGGACAAGATAGTATGCACTAGTTCAGATTACATTAACCTCTCAACCATCACCAGTAAATGATGGAACATTAAGCAGGTACCCTATTTTCTATCTAAACTCTATCCAAAAGCACGGAAAATGGTAGGGTGCGTAGGCTAGGCAGCACGGCTGCCCACTTTCTTGGATTACCCTTCGACGTCCCAATCCTGGTTAAGGTGATAGTGAGACCATTGAGTTGTTGTGATCTATTCAGCAGTTACATACCTGTTCCCTATTTAAATATACTGCAAAATATGAATTACATTAGTGAAAAATTCATTATGTTAACCAAATACCCACAACCCTTCGATTACCAGACAGCAAACGTATCTAATAAATCTGTTGGATTATACTGGTTTGCATAACTATATGGATATATATCATCATTAAGGCTCTTAGCATGATATTTGCTACTTTTACATATGACTTCACAGTAACAGCTGAGCAAAGTATACCAGTCAAATTCCACACTGAGTTCATCCAACCAGGTCTTTATGGACCTTGCGTTGTGCACCGGGGCACAGTCATAATGGTATAGAAAACCTTTTATTGCTCTAGTTTTTATTAGCATTGTTATTGGGTCTAAAATCCCAGACTACCTGAACTTTGAACATATAAAGGGATTTTACAGCCCAGGTTAGGTGTGGCCTAATGTAAATATTATTGTGGTGGAGCTGTTATATACTCAGGTACACCAACAATATGAGGGGCAGTGCAATACAGGCCCAAAATAGGTAATCTCCCTAGTTGGGATGTATGGGCTCCAGTTTATTGATACTTTATGATACTACTACTACAAAAAGACCTCCCCCCTCATCTAATGATAAACATTAGTAAATATATTATTTAAAATCATACATATAAGACAATGAAGTAGTCGAAAAATGAGACATATTGCTGGGCAACAAATATTATAACGCAGATTTAGCTGGTCAAGCTGAGAGACAATGAGAAAAAGGAAACCAAGAAACACCATGTCAAACTTCAAAATGAAAAGAATTTGCTTGGAGTCAACTTGGAATAAATCAGCAAACCCCAACATAATAAAATATGAGAATAGGAATATCAGGTATTCAATACAAAACTGAAAAGACAAACAGGAATATTTACTAAAGTAAGAAATGACTGGAATTTAAGGGAATTCAAAGAGAATGTCAAAGTAAGGCATATGTAGCTGAACTGGAAACATATTTGATTTGGAGAATTTACATAGTTCGCTAGAATCCACTTCTTAAATAAAATCTAAATTCCTTACATTTCTCATTTAAGTAAATAAACCTGACAAAGACAAAGAATGAGCTAACATTGATTTTAAATCTACTTGACTCAACTATGACATAACTACCGGGTGGAGTGGCGGTGTGCCTGCCCAGGATGCTAAAATCAGGGGGAACAAGCTGCATGGGCCCATCAAGTTGCCCATCATGCACTTAGTGCCTTCCGACAGTCATGTTTGATCAGTGGCCCAGTCAGGTACTGGGAGCAAGTGAGTACATTGCACTTCCCCCAGCTTACGAACGAGCCGCACATGAGAGTAAGAGAGGCAAGGACCAGAGAGAAGGGAGAGTCTGGACCTGACTCCCATCAGACCCAGCCAGATGCCAATGGACCCGAGGGAAGTCCCTGGTATGAAAGGTATGAAAGTAGAGGGGTAGCTAAAAATCTGTAAATTGTAATCTTTTTGTGTAAATGTCTATATGTGTGTATACGTGTGTATGTGTTATCTGTGTGTGTATGTGTTAGCTGTGTGTGTCTATGTGTGTAAGTGTGATTTATGTATATGTGTTATATGTGTGTGCATATTTGCCAGTGTGTGTACGTGTGCATCTTTGTCTGTATGTGCACATCTGTATATCTGTGTGTGTGTGTGTTAGTGTGTATGAGTCGGTGTGTTTCTATACATGTATGAGTCAGTGTGTACATGTATGTCAGTGTATGTGTCAATGTGTGTGTCTGTGTGTATTTCAGTGTGTATTTGTGGGCCAGTGTATGTATATACATCCCAAAAATGAAACACCAATTTTACACACAAACACATTCAAACACAAGCACTAAACACAAGTGCATCACTGCTTTCAAATAGCAATTGTACATACAAACAACGGCATTCAAATGCCAACACTACACACAAATACGTACATACATTCAGACAAACAAAACATGCTTACATTTGTCACTAGTAGTTTTTTTTCTCTTGCATCAATAAGTGTTTATTCATAAACAATGTAATGCTCTTTATTGACAAATACTATAGTCTTTACATATGTTGAATTAACCAAACAACCAGAGTGACAGGGTGAATGGCACTAAGGGGGGGGTAGTAAGGGGGGAGTGAAGGGGGAGGTGGGGGAGAGTTCCAGGGTAGATGGAGGTGCACATTTCTTTCCCGGGCGACTGTAGCTTTGGTTACACCACAGAGACCCATATAGGACAGGAATTACTTTCCTACTAGCACATGTAAGCAAATACTCAGGAACAGGGAAGGCATTTTTGAGTCACAGCGGCCAACTGAGAAGGGGGCAGGGCCAGAGAGGGCGTGTTTTGTCATCACCAATGACAAGTACGCCCCCTCCCAAAGTGAGCATGTTGGTTCAATACTCTTGAAGGGTGCAATGTGTGTGTGTGTTTGTGTATGTTTGTATGTATGTATGTGAGAGGTGCAGTGTGTATGTGTGTGAGTGGTGCAGTGTGTGAAGGCTGCAGTGTGTGTGAAAGTCGCAGTGTGTATGAATGGTGCAATGTGTGTATGAAAGGTGTAGTGTGTCTGTGTGAAGGGAGCAGTGTGTGAGTGCAATGTGTGTGTGTGTGTGTGGATGAAGGGTGCAGTGTGTGAAGGGTGTAGTTAGTGTGTGTGTTTGGTGTGCAGTGGGGGGAAGAGGAGTGCAGTGTGTTTGTGTGAAAGGGTGCATGTGTGTGTGTGAGAGGGGTGCAGTGTGTGTGTGAAATGTGCAGTGTGTATGAAAGGTGCTGTGTGTATGAAAGGTGCTGTGTGTATGTGTGTGTCTGTGTGAAGGGTGCAGTGTGTTTGAAAGGTGCTGTGTGCCTGTGTGTATCTGTGTGAAGGGTGCAGTGTATGTGAAGGGTGCAGTGTGTCAGGAATGAAGTGTGTGCGTTTAGTGATCAGTGGTGGTGGGGGGGGGAAGATGAAAGTAATACATAAATGTTTTAATTTTTAAAAAAATCTATATTTTATATCCCCCCTCCCTTCTTATCTTTTCCTCTGAAGGGGGACCTAGAGGTGAATCCCTTGGATTCCTGGTGATTGTAGTGGAGGTGAATCACTGGTGGTCATAGTGGTGAGTTCACGGTCACAAGATTCCCCGGGTCCTCCTCTTCTGTCTCTCTCCCCAGCTGGTGGCCGCCTGTCAGTGCCTGTGGGCCAGGGCAGACTGGCCCACCGGGATACCGGGAAATTTCCCGGTGGGCCGTCTGGACACGGGGCCGGGCAGGCAGCTGGCTCACCTGCGGCCGCAGAGGGAGCTCTTTTGGCGGCCGCAGGGGGAGCTGGCTGTTCTGTCTCTGCTCCCCCTCCCCAGCGCACTGCTTAATGAGACCGGGGCCGGAATATGATGTCATGGTGTGTGTCAATGTGTGTGTCTGTCTGTGTCATGGTGTGTGTGTGTTTGTCTGTCTGTCATGGTGTGTGCGTCTGTGTCATGGTGTGTGTGTGTGTGTGTGTGTGTGTGTCTGTTTCATGCAATGTGTGTGTGTGTCATTGTGTGTGTCTCTGTGTCATGGTGTGTGTCTCTGTCATGGTGTGTGCGTCTGTCTGTGTCATGCCATGTGTGTCTGTGTCATTGTGTGTGTGTGTCTGTCATATAATGTGTGTCTGTCTGTGTCACGGTCTGTCTGTATCATGGTGTGTGTGTTTTTTCATGGTGTGTGTCTGTCTGTCATGGTGTGTCTGTGTTTCTGCCTGTGTCACGGTGTGTGTGTGTTTCTCTCTGTGTCACGGTGTGTGTGTGTGTCACGGTCTGTCTGTGTCATGGTGTGTGTCTGTCATGGTATGTGTGTGTGTGTATGTATGTTTTTACTCCCTTTTTTTTCCCCACACGTTGTGCTGGTCTCCCCTCGACTGGCCCTGCCTCTACGGCTGAGATCATCAAGCTTGATAATCTCAGCCAATCCGCACTGACACAGCACCTCTAGTGACCGTCTGAGTGTCTGTCACTAGGAAGCAATGTAAACACGGCCTTTTCTCTAAAAAGTCAGTGTTAACATTGAAAAGCCTGCAGGGACAGGCTATAGACACCAGAGCCACTACATTAAGCTGTGTGTGTGTTCGCGCCTGCTAGTGAGTGGGCTTGCTTGTGTGTGTGTGTGTGTGTGTGTGTGTGTGTGTGCCTGCTACTGAGTGAGCTTGTGTTTTTATGTCAATAACCTTATGTATATCAGTGAAATTGTTTGTCTATGAGGCTGTGTATCAATCAGCTTGTGTCAGTGAGATTGTCTGTGTCTGCATGTGAGTATGCTTACTGTATAATTAAAAATCTTTCTCTGAAAGGACCAATATTTTATATTGGAAAAGGCTATATATATATATATATATATATATATATATATATATATATATATATATATATATATATATATATATCAATCATCTAGGGTGGCAAGACATAGCCTTACCTATTACATGCAACAATATATGGCGCAATGACTTAAGGGGCTGGCATAGATTTTTTTTCCAGGGCTGCTTTGGAATCCCCAGTCTGGCCCTGCTGTGGGCCAGTGAGGAAGATCTTTGCACTAGGATACAAATACATACATTTTACTTGAGATCAATTTACTTGATAAATCTGGACACCAGATTGTTGTGCTGATAACATTACAAACTAGGATTAGAATGGGAACAGGGTTTACTGCCAATAATATATCGGTCCTACTGATATTAATTGCACCCTTATTACAGTGTAAATATGCATCACAAGTACCTGTATTACAAAATGAAGACAATAAATATGATTACAATGTATTTTAATCACACAAGTAATTGGTAATAGGGGAGACACATAACTAACAATATTAAAGCACTATTAAAACTATCCACTTGATTAAATAGGTTATTTAAGATATATACTTTAAAACAAAAGTGCTTTTCAGATAATTACATTGACGTGATTATCAATGTCAATTTTCAATGTTTTTTTACAAAAAGAACTAGTTTTTAGATTGATTACTGGTTTTATTTTCACTATTATATATTAATATATGAACCTATGTATTGTATGATTTACAAAAAAGAAACACATGCTTTATTAATTTCTACATTAGATAAATCTACAGAAATCTGATTGAAAAGCATAATCATTTGTTTATATGTTTGTTTGTACATTTTGGACATTTTCTTTCCAGGTAAATGGACCTTAAAATGGATTCCATTCCAAATGTTTGTCGCCTACTATTGAGAATCTACACATTAGGATGTTTGGTGGTTTCAGGTAAAATATTCCAGTTTCTCCATGCTGCAAAACTGTTAAACACATACCGTATACCTCCATTATAAGAGTTATCCAAACATATTTATATGTCCATGATTATTATTTTATTATTATTAAAAAATATTATTACAAAAAACTGCAAAACCAGTAATGGAAAGTTGAATGGATAAAGTGATTGCATTTGTTTTGACAATGGACATTTGACAATAGCACAACCTTATCCTTAAACAATCTTTTGCAATCAGCACAACCTTACAGGACATTTCTGTATTTAAACACTAATTAAAAAAAACAACACCTTCCTCAAATTCCACTTCCAAGTCCAGAAGGACATTGCTTTGTGAGTGCTAGGATTTCAAGTTATTTCCCCTCAACACTCTCTCTTAATGAAATTTCATATTCTGTGTCTGAGAGAGGCAAACCATTGTAGTTTCTGTAGTTTTAGTAATTTTGTACTATGAAGCATCCAAGTGGCATGTAAATATTCCTTCCTCCATCCTGTAAAATAGGGCTTGATCTGAGGGCATACAACTACCACTAACACTAACATTAGATGCTGGGTTGAAATAATGGTATCAACTAGACATGTGCAATTTGTTTCGTTCCAAATATAAATTCTGCAGAAATTAGGCAATTCAGACATTCGGATGCTTCCGAATGTCCAAATTGCAGAATTTCGGAAGTGCCGAGGTGCTTCGGATTTCTGAAAAGTGGCATAACAGGAGAGGGGAGGGAAAATCATGGGAATGATGACAGGACTCTAACCCTAACCCCTAACCCTACTCCTACCCCTAATCCTACCCTTAACACCTACCCATACCGATAACCTTACACCTAACCTAACCCCTAACCCTATCCCTACATGTGTAAGTGGTTCTGGTGGTTAGGGGAAGGGGTGAGGTTAAGGTTAGGGGTGGCGGTAGGGGTAAGGTTAGGGGTAGGGTTAGAGGTATGGTTAGGAAATTGCCATAGCCCAGAAATGACGAAGCCAAAACCAAATTGCGGAAGTCCCAAATTGCCAAAGTCCCAAATTTCGGAAGTGCCGAAATTTTTGCCCATGTACATCCCTGGTATAAACAAAGCCAACAAACTGATTCTTGTTTTCAAAATGGATTCACATTCATCTCAAATTAGTGTTGAACCTCCTATTCATTACATCAGAACCTGATATTGGGTCAGTTGATATAGTAAATTTAGTTCTACTTTAAGGATATAAGCATAGGCGTGTGCAAGGTGTACCCACGTGTATGCTAATGCATGGCCAAATGATCCTGCATGTACCTTTTTTAGGTAACTCTCTAAGGGAACTTTTGCAAGAGTTTGGGTTATTTGTTTAGGTTTTCAAAGGTAAACATTATCACTACATATGTATATGTAGTTACCACTGGAGTAAACATTTACATTGTGTTTAATATTTTAATTAGTATTTTTTATTATTTTTATGGTAATTTTCTCTGGGTGCATACCCTAACGCAATGTGCTGCCATGCTTATGGAGATAACACTATCATGTGAGGTTAGATGGATTCATTGAGTTGAGTTATTAAATTTGTTCCAATTTGGTTCACTGACGTTCAGGCTTCATGTCCATTTCAACAAGATTGTGTTTTAATACACAACATTCTTGTCACAAATAAATAAAAAGTAGGGGTGATATTCTTAATTGTAGTACTTAATCTGACCTAAGGAGGGATTATGCACTGCCAGAGTTTGGGCCATTGGTTTGTTGTGCCTGTATAAAGGTCAGATATGAGATTGAACTCCAACTTGCAATCTCATGGAATAGAATCAAGGAATGAGAGTCAAAACAGACAGGTGACAATATAAAATACACAGACTTACTGAAGTTATGTTAACATGTATATTCAAATGGACACTCCTTTATTAATATGAATTTAGTTGCTTATTTAAAGAGATACAATCTATATAACAGTTGTGGGTGGACTCTCTGCGTGAATGTTTTTAGATTACAATTCACATTACATACCAAATGTGCAGCACAGATTTCTAGTTACACAACCACCTTCAATGGTGATAAAGACATTGTATGGACAAATGTGCTGCATGTGCATGTTTTTGGTGGAAGAAAAAGCAAGCACATGAGAAAGGGAGAAAATGATGATGACCAATAATCTTTGTAGCTTTAGGCACCAACCCCTTTGTCACTGTATTAGGAAAAATGCTAATGCTAGCTTAACCCCTTAAGGACACATGACATGTGTGACATGTCATGATTCCCTTCTATTCCACAAGTTTGGTCCTTAAGGGGTTAATGACCCCTCAATTTTCAAAATGTAAAAATTAATTTTATAAAAATGTTCCAAAGTTTTTCTCTGAAAATAATATGTTCACTAAGATTAACATTTTTCTAGAGATGTAATTATGATTATGTGCATTATTATATTGCTTGTTTTTGTGTAATAATTTTCAGTATATTGTTTTTCAAGTTTGTATCTGTTCACCATCCACCGTGATATCTGGAATTGTGGAAGAAGATGTCCTCTTACCGTGTGCCATAAAATATGAAGATGAATTTGATCTGAAAAAACTTGTTGTGAACTGGCAGACAGAAAATGATACGGTTGTTCATAGTTTCTTTTATGGAGAAGATCATCCAGAATATCAGGGAATTATATTTCAAGGACGGACCCAGATGTTCCTACAAGAATTTCCCAAAGGAAATCTGTCTCTTTTATTGAAGAGATTGAAACATTCTGATTCTGGAAAATATGTTTGTTATGTTTCTATTAAAAATATACATGCATCATGGATGGATCTTTACATCACAGGTAATTCACTACTGAAGATTTAATAGTGTAGAAAACCAGATACAGGCCTTATTATTAATTTGACATTGTTTATATTAATTCCCATGTTTTTTTTAAGTGTTTTTTTTGCAGAAGAATAAAATGTCATTTTTTTTAAAAACAGGTAGTAAATTTGCATATGCAATCAGAATTTTGTTAGATTTAGTTTACACAAACTTACCTGCTGTAGCTCCATCTGCAGTCTTATTTCTGGGTAATACAATGCACATTATTTCCTCATCAGGTTTGATCGTCACCACAGAATGTGTGGCACAATAGTGAAAACCAATAAATGAGAAAGAAACAGGTTATCAGTAGATGGAACCATAACACCTGGAAGGAAACAGAATGGGTGATGTCTCGTCTGATAGGGTTTCTAGCACAAAGCATCGCATAAAAGAACCTGAATAGCTGCACTCTGTCTAGAGCTCACTTGGGCTCACTTGAACTCACAGAATGTACCCATAGTATTGTATAGCGCTGACAATGTGAAAAAAACTACCTTGACATCACCACTGACTTCAGATGTGAGATATTTCTAAGTATGTATAGACCAGACATGCCCAAACTGCTTCTTGTGAGCATGCAGCTCTTTAAACGGTCCAATGTGACTTTTTAGGGCTGGTGCTACCATAAGCCCGCCTTGCTTGAAAGAGTCGCGGGCATGGTCGGGAGGTGTAGGGCTCGAGGTTCTCTGTCTGGCGGGGACCCCCGCCGGTCTATGGGGGAAGAGGGGGGTGTACTCGTGTGCTGCTTGCTGCGATCGGAGGGAAAGCGGCCGTTCTTCTCCTCCGCCTCCCTTGGTAGGCCTCAGTTTGCCGTGGCGGTGCACGGTCGTCCCGGTGTCGAGTGTGGCATCATTCGATTCCGGCCGGGTTCCCCCATGCCGTGGGTCAGGTCCCAGGAGGATTGAGGCTCTGTAGCTCGATTAATCCGCAGATTTAGGGTTTGTGTGGCAGGAGCTCTAGCAGAGCACATTCAGCCAGCTCGTTGGTTAGGCTCCGCCCCCCCAGATAATGATTTTTATATTCAGTTTTAAATGACAGTGAACAGCTAGTGGTTGCTTGCTGTTTAGGCGACATGCACCTACTACACGGGGGACCTGGCACAGGTAGGGTTGTGCGGGACGATTTAACTTGTGCCAGATCCCCCCTTATTGCACTAGTGACTGGGCAGCAATATCTGCCCAGTCACTAGTAGTTTTGCATTTATTTAGACGACATGCCCCTACTCGCGGGTAAGCAAATGATTTAATATTGTTGGATATATTTTTTATATATGCTATAGAATTTGATAGAGATTTTGAAAAAAAAAAACTTTTATAAGTTTATCCAAAAATATTAAATCAAGGCCTAGAGACTTAGAAGGAAAGTGAAAATAAATTATTGCATAAATTCTACACTAATTGTGGCATTGTGACATTGCTGTTTTTATGTAAATTTTGGTCTGTGAGCAATTTATATTGCCAACAATTAAGGATAAAGGCTATGTTTTTTCTGAAACGTTTTAGATTAGTAATTTAATTGTAGGTCCAAATTTGTTTGAGATGAGGGATAATAAATATAGAAATGGATAGGCAGGACTTTACAGTCCCGAGGAAGTCTGCTTTTAACAAATGAAACACTTTGGTGAATATTTTGGCACTAATAGAACACTATAGTTACCACTCGCTCGTGGATAAAGAACAGCATTGAGTGTAAAACGCCAGTCATGCCCAGCCTCACAGAGATTTGTGGGGGAGAGAGACACAGAGCTGCAGACCATTAGCTTCCTATTGTCTATAAAATGTAATAGCAAGGTAATAACAAACTATCCATGTGTTTATGGGACTCTATGAATGTGCATTGTAATTGAGATAACTACTTTATTGCATAGTTACACTGACAATACTGCTCTATGTTTTTCACATTTGTATGCATTTTTAATGTACTTTTGGAAGATAATAAAACTTGAACTATAAGTCGCTTTTCTGTTGAGTATTGTATCTTTGGTGATCAGGGTTCATGCTTTTATATTCTGTGTAGCTTTCTTTTTAGTTGTTGCTCACTAACTTTGTTTGTATTTAGTGTAGGTGCCGGTGCCTAGTGTGAAATCCCAATGTGGAAAGATGAACATCTACCTGCTAGTTTGTTTGAATTTTGTATTGTTAGACATTGATGAACCAATGCTGGCCATCATTTTGTCGGTTATGGTGATACTTTTGCTTGGTGGTTTGTCCTCACCATACAGTTGTCTACCATGTTGATCATGGAATGTCATGCCCTGTCTGACTCTCTTTCTCTTGTTTTATATCTCCATCTTTTGGCCAAAATATCCAATACTTGCTCTGTATTTTGTGTGCTACTCTGATGTTTTCCTAGGGATCATATAGTTAAACACATACAGAGTGTTTGAAAGTTTAGTATCTCACTGACTTGCTTTCAAAAAGTAACATATTTTATTTTTTTGTAGATAAGGAAACAGCTATCTCTTCAAGATATTATTTCATAAAAGTAGGATCATTTATAAGCTTTGCTCTGATGCTCATTGGATTTCTGTACATAGGGAAGATAAAGATCAGGAAAAAGCGTTCATCAGCAGGTATTTTTACATCACTTTTTGAAAATATAGTTTTCATAAATCTATATTTAAATTAATATTTGTAGCAGTGATTTCCCTAACTAATGTTTTGATTTAGTATTTTTGGATACACTTTTGAAATGCATCAATCTGTTTGGATAAACTTTTCAAATGATTTATCTGTAAAAGTTCCATAGACATTAATGGAGACTCCTGCAGTTATATTATATAAAACGTTTGTCCAAACATATTTAATCATTTGAAAAGTCTATCTAAAAATATTACATTGAGGCCTAAATATCAACTTATTTAAATTGTTTGTGAAAAGGAAATGATAATATTTTGACAATAACACATGAATGATTACTTTATTAAATAAATCACCTGCGTTATTTTCGGTATTGTCATGATTATTTATTGCATAACCTACCTAATAGAATGCTTGAAAAAAAATATCCCCACAAAGGGCAAACATTGTTTAATAGTATTGCTTAATGTTTGATATTCCAGTTTTATTGATTTTCCTTTTGACTTACTTTTGTCCCATGTGGAAAATGGCTTTCTTTTAAATTCAGATTTGTAAAATAGGTAGAAAAAACTCATATCACTCTAATGGAGATCTGAGTGATCTGAGATTTGTGGGGCATGTTTCTGATTATATCCTGACATCTTAAAGGGACACTCTAAGCACCAGAACAACCTTAGCTTAATGAACGGGTTTTGGTATATATACAAAGTACCGGCTATCTCACTGCTCAATTATCTGCCATTTAGAAGTTCAATCACTTTGTTTATACAGCCATAGTCACACCTTCCTGGCTGTGACTCACGTTGCCTTCCTACAAACTTCCTTAAAATAGATCTATATTTTTTAGCTTTCTACATTGCACTTGTGTTCAAATAAGAATCCTGTATCTCCTGCTAGCCTGTGAGATCTTCCTGTGTGTGATTAAAGTTCAATTGACATAGCAAGCCAGATATGCACATAAGAAATTCTAATGTAAACACACTGTTCTGTAAGATCTGATTGAAAATTAAACTGTTTTTTTATATGGAGGTTATGTTAGTCACAGCCAGGAGAAGTGTTGCTAGGGCTGTGCAAATAGAAACAAAAGTGATTTAACTCCTAAATGGCAGAGAATAGAGAAGAGACTGCGGGGGGCATGATCTATATAACAAAACTGCTTAATTAAGCTAAAATGGTTTAGAGTATCTCATTTCACAGCACAAACTAAAACGAAAGTGATAGAAAAGTTTTTTTTAAATTGGTTCAAAGTCCATAGTACATATTTACTTGTACTACAAGATCTTTATTACATATTTTATTACTATTGCAATGCTGTAAACCTAGGCAAATTACATATAAAACTTTGCATGAACTTACAGAACTATTTTATTTTAACAGAATCAGAACCATTGCTAAGGAAAAACCGAAAAGGTAATATATTCTCTTTCTTTCTTTCTTTCTTTCTTTCTTTCCGTCTTAAAATATTATATGCATGTGTGTTAGTGTATCTTTCCAGTGACAGAGTGCGCTCAATCTAGAAGGAACATTAATTTGGTTCTGAAATGGAAAAAAATACTGGCATGAGATTTTATAGACTATATTGCCTGGATGATATAAGTCAATGTAAAATAATGTGACGAAAAGATGAGAAAATATATTAAATAATATGGTAAACAAAGGCTAAACAAACAAACACATTAATATATATCAATATAAAAGCTGAAATCCTTTGTGATACTATTGAAGAAAGTTAATAAGTAGATAAGTATTTATAAATGTATACTCTAAGCACCATAGTTTAGGTCAATGCAGAGAGCATCTGACTCTCATAGTTGAGGTGATCAGGGCTCTGTGGACCCCAGCTAGGATGTCATACAATTAGCAAATGGCTTGTCTACTTACAATGGAGTGAGACTAGGATGCTCTTGGCACTATAACCACTACAGTGCACTGTAGTGAAAAACATTCTTCTCTACTACCATATTAATACATGCTCATATCTCGTAAGGTGAACAAGTAAATTGTATAATGTGTGCACAGTGCCAAACAAAGTGTACCAACCCCCAAATAAATAAAGGACTATAAATGACAATAGGTCCATAATATCTCAGGATACCTCACAAACAACTTTCCTATTTAATATCACAAGATGTGACCATAAAAGCACAGGATATTTTCTCAAAAATAAAACTGTATAGTATATAAAGCAACATATAGCAGACAAAATCATCTCATAGACCCCACATTTTACAGGTAACTCAGGTATATCCAACCACATAAAACTGTCATAAAATGCAAAAAAAAAAAAATATTGCCACCAGTATCTGTCTATATGAGAGAGATGGGGCATAAGACCAGACAAGGTGCCGGTAAGCTGGATGAAAAAAAACCCTAAGGCGATGAAAGCATTTCACGTCTGTAATAACACTTTTTATCAACAAAAAACAAAGTAAACCAACCCCCAAATGAGAGAGAGAGAGAGAGGGCGCAAAACTGATATATAGTATATGGTGTCTTTTTGGGGTTGGTTCATTTTGTTTTACACTGTGCACACATTACACTGTTTGCGTCTTTACCTTATTATGTACTGGAGTTGTGTGTGTCACGGGTTGGCGGCACGGAAACCGGGACCCCTGAGTGCCTGAGTTGGGAGTCTCAGCGTGGTAATGGAATATCAGGGCCTGGTTCAGGGTAACCACACGTCCTCTGGCGTTGAGCACCAGCGTTTGTGCGGCCACATACCAGAACCCTGATGCAGCTACAGCGGATCCCAGGAACTAGGAGCTTGATATGCGGACCTCCCAGGAACTGGATAAGGGGGCTCTGCAGCAGACATGTATCCAGTACAGAAACAAAGCAAGACTAGAACAGGCACCAAACATGAAAACAAGACAGAACAAGTAGAACCCAGAACCAGAGAAGGATAGGAAGCTAAACCCAGAACATGTACACAATACATAAAGGAACATTAACTAAACAGGGGCAGGACAGGACTGTACATGGACTGGGAATACAAACTAAAACAAGACAAGATATGATAGGCAAAACAAGAGGAGATATAACTAAGTACTACATATAAAAAATTATGGGGATTTAGTCACATTATATGATCATACATTGCATAAGCTTGCCAACAACGCCAATGTACCCCATATCTGGCAGGTCCCACTCTGCCTAATGTATACTAAAAGAACCATAAGAAACACATATTTAGTACTTACCTGCAAGAAAGGGCAGAAGGCTTGATCAGCTGCCTGCAGGACACTGAAACAAAAGGAATGATGGAAAACAAAAAGGTGTGGAAACATAAAACAAACATTTAAAGGAAACCTGGACACTGGGAATTCCAGGGAACCCAGAAAACCCAGAAAACCCAGCATAAGGAAAACCAGACATGGAAAAGAAAACCAAAAAAACAAGAAAAACTAAACAAGAATTGTAAAAAGAGTACTGGATACCAGAAACCAAAGCCAGACATCTCCGCAGAACATGGCATGATGTGACAGTGTGGCCATGTTTTTGTTTAGCTCTGCATGCGCACTTTATTAGTAGTGTAATTGTTAATAGGACAGATTGCCATTATGTAGTCAAGAAGGGATCTTGTGGCAAAATTGAAAATGGCCACAATTCTTTTTGCCTTCTTTTGCATCATTCAGCTTACAAAGAATGGGTTTTAATGGGTTTCACGTTTATACTTGATGGCCTTTTTTCAATCTAGACTAGTACACACATATGTAAAAAACAATCCGAGGTCAGGGATTCCACAATATAGAAAAGCCAAGCTGGTCCACGAGAACATAGATCATAGAAGTCAGATAAGTCAAAATGGATACCCAGGAAATCACAGATAATTAGGAACACGCTGTAGGTATCACTAAGAAACCACAACAGGGCACTGAACAGATGGAAATTTCGAGTATTAAGAGGCTTTTGATTGATGTGGTTCCTTTTTGGGAATGTAGCACAAGGGTATATATCGTAACATTACCCCTCCCCCACCACGAAAACCACCCATACGTCGGGGAACAGTGCGATTGGGTAACTTGGCATGTCAATGGATTCAGGAGGGAAACGTAAAAAGACACAGGATTAACTCTTTGATGCTTGCTTCATGGAGGGAACATTATGGCTTTAAAGGATTATGTATGCACATATATGGGGAATAGAAAACTATTTTAATATTTACATATGTAACATGTAATAGAACTTTTGAATTCTAAACAATATAGCAACATAGAGTTCTGCACTGAGGTAACGAGTCTAATGAATATGGTTTTCACAGGTAAAATGTATGTGAGTTTTTTATTATGGTAACATTTTTAAAGCTTCATTATGTGTGTACATGTAGATTTTCAACTTTTTAGATTTTTCTGGTACAAGATATTCTCCATAACATGTTTGATTTAAATATATTGTAAAAATACCAGTGAATAAAAAAATAAGAAATTCTAACACATAGATTAATTTCTTTAGAATATATTGAAAAATACAAAGAACATGTTCGGAGAACATCTAACTCAAGTTCAGAAGAGGAACGTGGAACAAATGATTTTATATCTAGGACACTTTTAATTCCTGAGTGGAGAACAATGGATATGAATTTTGAGAAAATGGATCAAAATATTTTGTTACGTAGGAAACGGGACACATTACCATCAGAGGAACTCTTTACTAAAGATAATATGGTGCTATCTTCTAAGAGGATGCTACTAGCAGGAGAGGCTGGCATAGGAAAAAGCTTTTTCTCAAAAGGATTGCAGAAGAAATGGGCTTTTAGGGAAAATTGCATGCACTATGAATGTGTGATGTATTTTACTTTCGCTGAGCTTAAGGCTATTAAGAAACCAATGAGTGTAAAGGAACTTCTGAGAAATAAGTGTAAGGATCTTGAAGATGTTCTTCCAGAACTTCTAGAATCAGGCAGACTTCTTATTATATTTGATGGATATGATGAATTTATTGTTAATACGGAAAAAAATGCTTTAAAAAATGCAATTGACAATGATACACCACTTCCTATAGAAAATCTAGTTTTAAGTATTTTGCGCAAAGCCCTTCTTCCTAACACAGACATCCTTGTAACATCACGACTAAAAAGTGAAAATGTAGAGAAAACTGGTGAATATTTTGAAAGAACATTTATAATGCAAGAATTTACAGATGACCAGATTAAGCAGTTCTACAAGAAGTTCTGTTCTGATGAGATATCCCAAAGTATCTACGATTTTATAGAAGAACATAACTTGTCCAGTTTAGTCTCAATCCCACTCTTAAGTAGTGCTCTGTATGAGCTTTCCAAAAATCAAGGCTTGTGTAGTCCTAATTTACAGAGATTAGCGACACGCAGTGAAATGATGTCCTCCCTTCTAAAGGTTTGCTTGGCGAATGCATTGTCCTATGAGAGTGAAAGCACTGAACCATGCTGTGTAATCAAACCACAGAGCACTAGCAGCAACCTTCCATCCAAAGTTAAAATCATGGTTGAGAATATGTCTGAATTGTCCTACAATAACCTACTTGCTGGTGTAGAGGAGATCAATGTGCAAGATCTGGGAGAAGGCTGTGTGCATACTCAAAGACTACTGGAATGTTTTTCAGAGTTCTTTTTCAAGCAGACCAGTAATACCGGTCTTTTACAGTACAGACATACCAGCATCAGAGACATGTTTGCAGCATTACACTGTGCATGGACAATATGTAACTCAGAGGGAATCCTTGAATGTTTAAATGCATGGACCTGGGGGAATATCCCAGAAAGACAAAGCAGAACACACATTCTGCTCCAAAATACAAATATGAATCAAAATATTGTTTTTGATAATTTTCTAAATTTCTTCATGGGTTTTTTTATGTATTCCAATATGGATGGTCTGTACACTAGTGGTAGGAATCTCCAGAGAGTGCCATATTTAGAAATGTACTTTGAAGTGTGGATTAAGAAAGAACCTTCTTGTGCAAAACTACTCCACCTTTTTCATTGCATCTACGAACTCCAAGAGAATAGACTTACTGGACACCTATCCAGCATGTTCACATCAGTGAATTTGTTTAACACTTCGCTAAATGCTCTAGATATCAGAGCTATGCACTATAGCTTGGAGAAGTCAAAGTTAGAAGAACTCGACTTAACACTGTGTGATCTTAGGAATGAACATTTAAACCAATTGCAGACTGTCATAAGGAATTCTACATATGTAAAGTAAGTAGAGAATATTTACAAATCCTGATGAAAAACTATCAAATATAGCAAATAGTATGTAAACTTCTTAACTCCTTAATTATATTCTTCATTACTTAATGACTATCTGACTTTTTCCGAAGGAAATGATACCAAGGTTATCAAGCTAAAGATGTCAGCATTTAAAATGTCCTCATATTCCAGAGAATTGCTACTATTGTGTTAGTATAATTTGATGAACAGCTCTCTATATATAGACCACTCATAGAGTTGTGAAGAGCATCAGATGACTCAGCCTATATATATATATATATATATATATATATATATATATATATATATAACTGCATCTCTCACATTCCTATTGTCTCTGGGATCAAAGGTGTTGCCATAGCATTGCATTTTAGAAGAAGCAATATTGTTCAACTGTTTAATCTTTAATAACCCAAACATATATACTTGTTTATGTAATAGTCATAACAGTAAACCCAAAATAATATGAAGACTTCACTTCACATTTTATAAAATGTTTAAGGGCAGATATTTTATATGAGATTTTTTTACATCAATAGATCAATTGAATTTATATTGTTCCATAGTCTACCACCTGCCACCATGACTCCCGGCAATCCAGATTAAACAAAATCATACTTCAGAAAACAGAAGTGGCTTTTTTCACATAGGTAATGTGGCTGAAGAGGGGGAAGGTTGTTTGTGTTAAAGACAATCCTGTGTTTTGTTTTGTTTTAAAAACACTTTAAAACATTTTCTTAAAAAACAAAATACCCCCCCCAAACAAATGGTAATAGTGTCTATAGGCTTTGTTTTGATCACTCTATGAGCTGTAGTTGTTATGGTATGAAGACAGACCATTTGAAAGGAACACTTCAAACATCATTACCACTGCACCCTGATGTAGTGGTTATGGTGCCATGATTGCTCTGGTCCTTTCCCAGAGCAAGTAGTCAAACCATTTAAGAATGGGTTGGCAACTTACCTGGGTCTTAATGTGCACCAGCTGTAGCCTCCCCTGCTATGGAAGGTCCTACAAGCAGCTTCTGTTAGCTTCACTGAGCTCATCCCTGCCATGCAGAACCAGGTTATTAGCTAAGAGCATTAGATGACTCAGCCAATGAGGGCAGCCTTGCATGGCTAGGCTTAGCACTGGGGCCGGTACTTCCCGCAGCACTGTAATTGGTGACCTGTGTCTAGCAGGTAAGTTGTCAAACAGTACTTAAACAGTGTTTTGTTTTTTTATCATTCACATCTATTGATAGCATATCAAAATTCAATACATGGAAAACATTGCCTGTATAGGCTTCTGATAGAGAAGAATAGTTATTTCGTACACATGACTGGAAAATAAAAATCTTTTTAAAAAAAAAAGCTAAAATAACAAGAGAATGTGAATCATTAGTATACACATAGACACAATTGGTCAATTAACCCCTTAAGGACAGAGCTTCAAAAGCTTGTCTTTCACTTAATGACAACAGCATTTTTTTCATTTTTTGCTGTTTGCGTTCAACTGCAATTTGCATTTTACAAATTCATTGCACCTACACATATTATATACTGTTTTTTAAAGGACAGAAAGGACTTTAATTTGATGTAACATATATATATATATATATATACACATATATATATATATATATATATATATATATATATATATATATATATATATATATATATATATATATATATATATATATATATATATAAAAATGCTTATCTATTATAAAAAAAATACAGAAAAATAAAAATGAAAAAAATTGTGGTTTTTTTACGGTTTTTGCAATAATAATGTGTGCATAATTAGTGCAGGTTAAGGAAAGTAATTAAAAATAAATAAATTTAGTTGTTCTGATTTACAGAATATATAATGTGTCTGATATTTTTTTGGATGTTGAAGGGGCGCATTTGAGACGGAGCCATTCAGTTTTTTTCTAACTTTGAAGTTTTACGCTGTGTCCATGTTCCAATTTGGAGTAGTTTAGACGTTTGGTTATTGAAATTTTCCCACAAACACATACTATTTATTAAAGAATACATCCTGGGATAATTCAAAAGGCATATTTTGAACCTTGGCGTGGGATAATTTTTGCTCTAGTTTGTTCCAGGTGTAGTGGTAATGAGCATTTTAAAATGTATTTTTTTACTTTTTAAAACTTTTTTTAAACTTTTGTTTTGCTTATTAATTTTTTTTAAACTTTCCTAAACTTTCTGAAAACTTTTTTACAGATTTAACATTTTTCGAAGCTTTTTTTTTTTACCGTTAACCCCTAACTAGCAGTAAGCAGCACTAACAGTAAATTCCCCATTTTCCCATAACTCCCACCCACCCCAGCTAGCATAATATATAGTTATAAAATATTTAAATTAATTAATTAAATAAATTGAACTCCTGCGGGTTAAAAAAATAAATAAAAGTTAATCCTCAGGGGTTAAAAAAAAATCGACTGGCAGGGAAGGGGTTAATTTTTATTTGGACTGGGTAAAGGGGTTTTTTGGGGGGTTTTTTTTTTTTTACTTGAACGTTACTAATACTTTTTTTAAAGCTTAATTTCTAACTTTTTAAAGTTTATTTTAAAACTTTTCTTAACGTTAACTCCTAGTTAGCCTAACGCCAAATCCCCCAATTCCCCACTAACTTCCACCCACCCCAGCTAGCTAAATATATAATTTTAAAATATTTTAATTTAAATTAATTAAATAAATTTAATCCCTGAGGGTTAAAAAAAAAAAAAAAAGAATTAACCCTCAGGGGTTAAAAAAAAATCAGATCATAGTAAAATGTAATCCCTGCCAATTGATCACTGTAGTCAGAATCCCTGCCAATTGATCACTGTAGTCAGTGATCAATTGGCAGGGAAGGGGTTAATTTTTTATTAAAATTGATAAAGGGGGTGGGATTTTAAATAAACTTTATTTTTTTTCCAACAGGGGGCAGGATCATCACTGTTCCGGCTCCCTACACTTCACTCAGAACCAGGAAGTGCAGGGAGGCGGGAGGTAAGTATACTAAGCACATGTGCTCGCTCTGACATGCGGTCAGAGCGAGCACATGTGCTGGGCAGCCTGATCGGGTGCTCCTGGTCTGCCTCTAATACAGAGGCAGACCGGAGCACCATTAACCCCGCGATCGCCGGCGATCCGGGGTTAATTTTACCACGTGACGGACGAGTTCCGTCACTCGTCATTAAGGGTTTTCCCTGAGTGATGGACCTCGTCCGTCACCCGTCCTGAAGGGGTTAAGAATATAGTAATAGTAATCTCTACATGCACCTTGACAAGGGACTTTACAAGCAGCTAGAGGAGGAATAGGGAAAGTAAAAAGTGGCAAACATATAGAGTCACATGTTGAAGACAACATATGAGCAAATGTGCCTTTTGGCACCATAACTGCAACTGCAGGTTGTAGTAGTTATGGTGCTTGGTGTGTTTGTTTAAGAAGTTATAATTCCATTTTATATGTAACTAAAGATATAATACATCATTGTATCAATATGACGTCATGCAATTTAAATTACTTGCATAGTGCTGATTGCTATGAGTAAAGAAAGCTATGTTTTGTTTTTCAGTTTAAGCTCAAACATGTTGACAAAGGAATCAGGGCTAATACTGAGACGTATTCTTGAACATTCAGACTGTGAGATAAAGGATCTTTTGTAAGTAATTATTTTTGTAAGTTTTTTTTTTTTTACATTGTTGTTGATATTAGTAGCTATACTTTAGTTCACAACACCACTGTGATATCATGCCAGAAGAGATTTGGTTTGCATTACAATACAAAATGAAAGGGACAATCTGAGTACCTAAACTACTACAGCTTAATATAGTGGTCACGGTGCTGGGATATTGTACCTGGAGACTGACAGATTTAGGCATGTCCATTTCTCCTTGTTGCAGCTCCTCTCCAACCCCAAGAGATCATTACTAGTAATGATCACAGGGGAGCTGCGGCGAGAGAAGAAATGGGAGACAAGGCCAATGCGCGTTAGTTGCAGTGCTGCACCCTAACAACTTTTCATTGAAAAACATTGAAACCAATACTTCTATTTGAGAATCCATCACTTCTATCTGGAGCTAGCACTCAAGGTGAATTTGGAAGAATAGCCTCCTAGCTGTCTGTTTGCAGTCAGGGGGATGCACCCAAGGTGCTTTATAAAAAAAAGTACTAATTTCTCTTAAATTTGGCACTTTTCTAAAGTGAGAAAGAAGAGACACTCTGATAACCCTTAAAGCACTTGATATACAGTTTCACTTATATTACATTAATTTCTATCATGATCTTAATAAATTATTCTAAGCTAAATCTTAGCTCAAATAGATTTTTAGTTAGGTTAATGGTCTCTTCTTTACTAAGCTATTTCTGTTTCCTTCATTAACTCTGAGATTTTAACCCCACTATGTCTCTGTGTATTATACCTTTGTTTTTTTATACTGATTTTGAGTTCAATAGGGGGTGTCTGCAAGGTCATACTCTATAATTCATACGACCGTGTTCCTTGATGCTTTGCAAACATTATGGCTGTAAGAGCACTATGGTAGATGTAGTCCACAACATCCGCAGTGATTAAGGTTCCTTACCTTATTTGCTCCATCAAACAAGCAATTAATACCAAGGGGCATTTTTAAACTATATATATCATTTTGCATTTATTTTTATTTATGTAATAATAGTCCTTTGTTGCATATAATTATCCTCAACAGTAAGACCATTTTGAAATAACTTTCAAAGAATTACACGAGGGATATTTATCACATATTTAGACAAGATAAGAAGATATAGATAGTAAATGTATTTAGACATCTATATTAATAGGTTTACAACTTGGATTTCTTATTTGTAATTTAAAAAGTTATGCTTTACCTTTTTTTTTCCTACCACCTTATTTTTCAAGTTGTTTTTAAGGGAGTTAATGATAACATTTACTATTGCTCACGTTTTATTTTCTACTGTTTAGCCTGGCAGTCAATAAACTGGGACCATCAGGTGTTAATAACCTCTGGGAAGCGCTTGAAACAAACACGTCAGTGGAGAAATTAAATGTATGTGACAATGAATTACAAGATAAAGGAACAGAAAACATGGTGTTCAGTTTGTGTGCAAACAAAACACTGAAAAAACTAATGTGAGTATTTTACCTTCTTCCAAATGTTTGATAAAAAGGCAAAGTGTGAGATTGCTTAAACCTGCACTGTCACCCCTCCCTGAAAAACTAGTATTTCATAAAGATATAATTTTTATGAAATCCTCATTTTGACTGTGTTGGAATTCTACTGAAATTGAAACCTAGTCAAGAGATCTACTGAGTCAAAGTGAGGACTCCTTTGTCTCTGGATTTCTCCTCTGCCTGACTTTCTTAGACTCAAGTTGGAGTTAGTTCCAACAGCTGTCACCAGTGACAACTGCGGGGAACTGGTTGTGCCTATAGAGGATCCTGCTGTCTCGCGGAATCTCCCATGGACCTCAATGCTTTACTTTCGCGCACACTTAGGTGCCAGGGGTTGAAGAAAAGCATAGCGACAAGATGGCGGCACCCGCGAGGGACAGGTTTAGACAAGTAATCTCTCTTATCTCTTAAATGCCCCCCCACTTTAAGGGAAATAGCAGCTGCAAGCCTGTAAACAGCAATACTGTGCAACTATGCAAGGTATAATGAATCTAAAAAACAAAAAAACAAAAACATGATGTTAAGGTCTGTGAGACTTTAGCATGTAGTGAGTAGACTTATGCACAAATGGAAGATTCAGTTTGTCTGATTTTTTTTGTACGAATAAAACAAATCGATTTGGTTTGGTTCATCTGAATTTTGTTTGGGGGCACCCAGGCACCCATGGTCTGGCTGGAGTGGTCTTGGGATTTTAACTCTTCAATGTAACACATTAAATTTTGTACAAACAGCAATACTTGCAATGAAGGAATACATACAACTCTAGTGGCTGCCTGTCTTACAGCCAATAGAGGCACTTCCACCTTCAGAACCTAGGCAAACATGGCTCTTCAATAAAATGCTGCTGTAGGATTTGATCGGAGGAGTGCTGTGTGTAACGGAGCTCCCCGTACTCCGACCGAGTACCCTCCGTTGATGGATGCTTCCTAGCTTGCGCCGAGGACCACAAGCACCACACCGGACACCACAACCACCGCAGACTCCGCAACCGCTGTAGCTTGACTGGAGTCTCGTCTTCTTCCTTCCACCCTGGATCATCTTCTGTCCTCCAGGACTGTGTGGGAAAGACCTCTTCCTTCCACCCTGTATGAGCCTCCAGCATCCAGGACTGTGTGGGGAAGACCTCTCCTCCAAGGAGAGCGTGTCAGGAACAAGCTCTTAAAAGAGCGAAGTGATTCAAGCTCAAGGGCGTATGCAGAGCATAGCAATCCCCAGTGTGATTTTAACAGCTCCCTCCAATAACGAGACAAGGCTACGTTTAGAGGGATCAAGAAGAACTGTCTAAACCTTTATTTCCCTTGGGACCAGCCCATAGGGTCACCACATTAACATTGCTGTGAAAACTCAATAAAATCACAAACAGTCAAACCATAGCTAGCAATACACAGTGACTTATCACAACACAATGGCACATTTTTAAAGGGGTGGGGAAGACAATATTTAACAGAAAATATCTCACCTGCCTGCAGTAAAAAAATTTACAAAAACAAAATAAATGAAATAAATAGGTTCTCACAGTGGTGTCATCTCTTTCTCTGTACTATAGGCTCTGGGATAGCAAACAGTATGTATGTAGTAGGGCTTATGAAATATACTTGAGATCTACAAGACACACATCCATCTAATATATATAAAGATTTACATGCTACTTTTGTTTCTCATTTCCTGTTCTGTTTCAGACTGTGCATGAACAACTTTAATGGTATTGGGATGAAAAACATTAAGGAATTAATGCAGAAGAGAAGAGATCTTAAGGTTGTAATTAGAATAACTGAAGATGACGAATTCTTTAAGTATGTGAAAGGCCAAGTTGACAGTTTAAAATCTGATGGCTGGAAAAAATATCAAAAGTCTTGGGTTCATCACATTCTCAAAATTGTGCAGCAAGATCTCCGTCATGTGGATCACAGTAAAGATGTGACTTTATTAAAACGCTCAATCAGAGATATTATTCAGGCAATGAAATGTGCAGAACAGAAGCAAGTCTGTATGTCATAGACATTTTGGGTATTTGATAACACAATGAATCATCTATTTAACTACTTACCTAATATGGGTGTGAAGCAGAGTATATTCCTAATGTGTTCCGTCTAAGCGTCAAGGTTCCAATAACATGTTTTGATTTATGTATTGGATAATGAAGTCTGCATACGGAAAATCCTGAATGATATTTCCATGCACACTAAAGGGCAGTGGTGGCTAGACCACAGAGAAGTTAACTCTACTGAATTTAAATTCAAAAACTATCATTCAATCTATAAGTTGATATATCCACGTCCCCAGATTGTCAGTCTCCACAATTTAAATAGTTAGAGATTACCATTTATTAATAGTGACTAAAAAAAAAAATAGCTTTAGTGAGGAAATCTCAAGTTCAATATTTACTAAATATTCCATAGATAGGAATCTAGACAGGAATTCATAATTAAATGTAAAAATGTAAATCAGGCCTATCTATTCACCAAAATCCTCATTTGATATAACATTAGACAAATGTGATTAGTATATAGCTACAAGACATTATTTAAATGTGAAAAACTGATGGAAAAAGGTGTAATGTATAACATAAAATAAAAATATGAACAGCTACATACATCCACAAGTGACTAAAACTGAGTGTAAGCTCAAAACTCAAAAAAGTATGTGCGCTCGTCAATGTAATAAAAATAAAAGAAATCTATGAGATGCAAATATAAATTTGCTTTATTAAAATAAAATAAAACTTATATATATAAGTAAATAATATACATCAAAAATAAAATCATGACCACCCTAATCTAATGCTGTATGACAGAAAGTGATCCTAGAAAAGGCAAATACAGCCGTACAAATATGGATACAAAAGTAGGCAAAATAGACCGCCCCAGACACAATGTATAAAACAAAGTGTCTAAGAGTCCATATGCCCACAATGTAACCACAGATGAAATACAAATCAATAAATTAATACAGAAAGTACCTTTCCTCGGTGTGGGCCCCCACTGAGGTACAAATAAAAAATAATGATAAAAGCCTTGAGAGGGTGTAATGAAATCAATAAAGCGATGAATAGTTGCGGATAGCAGACCCTCCAGGGGAATTAACCGTTGCACCGCGGTCGAGATCTTCAAAAAAGACCGCGGTGTGATGAAAGTATATTACCTGCAGCAACTGATGATACTCCGTCTGCACAAGATAAACTATTACACCGCGGCCGGGATCTTCAAAAAAGCCTGCGGTGTAGGAAGACAAACCCCCAACAGGGATCGTAGAAAGTCCACAATATTCAAAACACTCTCACTCTCAATGATTCATAGGGCACTCCCACCAGCAGCAGGTCACATTATTTAAATGTGACATAATATGTGATATAATTTTACACCCTTGATTTTATTATTTATATTTAGATTAATAGGTGTATGACCGTTATAAATATTATTATAGTGTATTTGACTTTATAACTGCTGTAACAATTGGCTCTTGTATGTAATTTGTAAGTATTTGTTGAAATTGGTGATTTTACCTCTTCCCTTTCTTCTTTTTTTTTTATGTTCACTAATTGTCCTTTGAATTTTTATCTGGATTTATATGTTCTTTTATATGTTTTTATGGTCAAAGCACCATAACCACCACATCAAGCTATAGTGGTTATGGTTCAGGAGTGCCATGGCGCCTCTCCATTGTAAAGAGTCAAATCTTTTTGAACAGTTTCACTGCTTACCTGGTATCTGCTGGGTTCCACTCTTATCTCCACTACAACCTCCCAAGAGCCAGAAGTTCCTCAGCAGATGCTTCTGTAAGGTCTCTTGGACTAAGCACTCCAATAAACTGACACTCTCAGCCAATGAGCTAAGCCCTGCATTGGAGTGGACGTTCCTGCTTGAGACTGAGGAAGCTGGTCTCTTGGACCCAGATAAGACAACCAACCATTCAAAAATGATATTGACACTTTACAAAAAAAGAGAAGTGTAAAGAAATAGGTTTAATCCATGTACAGCTATGATAAGCAATAGATAGATTGTGTACTGCTTCATATCATTACTGGAATTGTACATTTGTTTTCAGCAAATTACAGTGTGTCTGAATTTAGGCTGATCAGCGTGTTGCCCGAATTCTGTATCTCTGAAACACTATATGGACGTTTAAGCAAACAAACTGTTGATTTAAGATTCGGAGTTCCATCTGTGGCACCATAAAAAAGAAATGATTGATGGAAAAAAAGATTGATGTTTAGAAGACAGCCACTACATTTTGATAATATTCACAAATCAAGTGAGAGATGTGACCACTAAAGGAAAACAAGAAGAGCAGAAAAAAACAAAACAAATAAATCTATATTTATATATTACAGATTGAATAAATATATAAGATAAAATAATAATTATATATATAAATTTATGTTTATATTATGTAAATAGAACTAGTTCCTGTAAATCGTCTGTAAAATAGAAAAATAATGATCAGTAACAATTATCAGTACCTACGGCTGGTTTTACCCAATTCTCATTTTAATTGTTTTGCATGCTTTTACCTTCATTTTCAAATAAAGCATAAATCAAATATAAGGACTCAGTTGAAAAGATAAATGAGGGGAAGTTATAATCCTGAAAATATTAATTTTTTTCTGTACCATATTTTCCCTGCTAACACCATGACCTCTGTCCATGCGTTGGTGAAATATACGAGTTAAATATATTTTGCATACCTTTTTTCTAGCGCCAAACAGTGTCCTTATTCACCTCCCATAACATCCTACTCAATCCTCTTCCTGTCCACTTCCCATAGAGAAGGATTATGAGAAGAACATGAGCCTCTAGGGCCATGCTCATCTAATCAAACGCGTCTCTAGGGGAAGTATTGAATCGTTATTATCCGCATTTGATGACATTCATCATGCAACATCAAAGCACCCTCTAGTGGCTATCTAGAAGAAAGCCATAAGAGTTGTGTATAGCCATGCAGTTAAAACATTGCCCTATCTACAAAATGACAATGTGTTGCATTGCATTACTAAAAATACAGGGCTACTGCATCCAACACTTTAATGAGATGAAGTGGCCTTGGTGCCTACAGTGGTACTTTAATAGGATAGTTCACCAGATAGTATATCTTTAGTATCTGTTTAGACATTGGTTTGATTTTTGGTATAGTCAGCCAGGATAGTGCTGGCAACTTTTGGCCTAGGATGCAAGCTCATACAAATGACCCATTTTTTTTTTCTAATATTTTGTTAGAATTTTACAATAACATAGACCAAACATATGCATTGGAACACAATATTAAACATCAGTATATCCCCTGTATAACAACGGCATGTCTGCATATTTTTTACACAGAAATGTTCTGTTATACAAAGAATTGCTACGAATGCAAATACTGCCACACATAAAGACAACAATAATAACTACAGAGAATTGTGTTGTGTGTGACGTGGGGAAAGGACTATCCTAAGCTGCCATACATATTCTAGTTAGGAATAGGTGGGTGGACCATGAGCGTGGGTATTCTAATAGTCAACTATTGCACGTTTGCTAATATTTTCCATAACAAAGTTGTACAGCAAGCATGTCAAACTTGAGGCCGAACAATGAATAACTTTGCCGCCCGGCGAGCCGCGAATTTGACATGTTTACTAAGGCAGAGTAGGCACCTGCTTTCCCCAAATTGCAGGTGTCTACTCTGCTAAAATTTAACGGGAGGTCTTCCTCCTCCACAATGCTCCCTCGTGCGCGCCATCTGTAGTGATGCTGGAATATGACGGCATTCTGACCCGGCATCACTAAACGGCATGCAAGGGAACAGTGAGGAACAGGAACGGAGACCTCCCGAGAGAAGATACCGACTGGACCCCGGAAAGAGGCCCCACACCAGCTCCCAAAGGTGGGGAACAATAAATCAAATTATGTGAGTGTGTGCAAGAATGTGTAGGTGATTGTGTGTGTGTGTGTCTGTCAGTGAGTGTATGTGTCAGTCAGTCTGTGTGTGTGTCTGTCAGTGTGTGTGTGTCTGTCGGTGAGTGAGTGTGTGTATGTGTCTGTCTGTCAGTGTGTGTGTGTGTCTGTCAGAGTGAGTGTGTGTTGATCAGTTTTGCGATGGTCGCGGCTAAACAGTGGAGGACCTGGTGGTGCACCGTGGCACGCAACACCATGTCACATTCCAACGTGTCGTCACCGTGCTCCACCTTCACAGGGTTTCAAGGAGTAGTGTGAGGATCCGCTTTGGCACAGGGTGCGGACAGCGCCATTTGGGGTATACCAGAGGCTGTACTCTGGAGTTGCATACTAGCAGCACCAATGTGAGTGGAGTCTGCTTGTTAGCTAATATATATATATATATATATATTTTTTTTAACAAGGGCCGTGGTTTAGTAGAGGGGGGTGCTGGGTTTTAGTAGAGGGGGGGACTAGGATTTAGTATAGAGAGGGGACTGGGATTTAGTAATGAGCGGGGGACTGGGAATTAGTATTGAGGGGGGACAGTATAGCTGGGGGAACTGGGGTTAAGTAGAGGGGGGTGCTGTTTTTTATACTGTACTCTTCAAAACAAACTTGCGTTTGATGAAAAAAGGGATTTTTTTTTTGGCCCATAAGAACTTAAAACTTGTTTATTTGGCCCATGCTAGACTTTGAGTTTGACATGCTTGTTGTACAGAGTAGAATCTCCTTTACATTTGGGCCTGATGTTTCATTTGATTCATTATATTCTCTATCCTTATTATATAATTTTGGCGCCAATTCCTAGCTATAACGATCTTTGCAGCCAGCAAACTCTGTATAAATAAAGCCTTGTCATTTTTTGATAACACATATAAACCCATATGAAATAGGGCCCTTTGAATCGTTGGTGGGACAATGGTGTTAATTCGATTAGAAAGAAAGCCAAAAATATCGGACCATGCCTGTTTAATTTTATTAGAACTCCACCATATATGTTGGAAAGTTTCTGCTTCAATATATCTCCAACAGTTTGGGCTCATATCTAAATTATATTTTGCAATTCTTACTGGGACTAAGTCCCAGCATGATTTTATAATGTAATTCAACCATGTTTAAGCAGTGAGTAATCTTATTAACTCCAATTAGACTATTTATCCAGTCTTCTGGATTCAATCAGAAGTCCAGTGTCCTTTGCCAGCTCTCAAAAGGTTTTTAATTACATGTTTTATCCAGTTCTTCTAGTATGCCGTACCATTGAGCCAATTATTTTTTCACAACCCTATTATTTAAAATATTTGAAATATAATAAGCCATTTTATTTCTATTGTTATCACATTTATGAGATTTTAAATAGTACCACTTTCTGAGTGAGTTAAAAATTCTGACTCTTTCAATGCGTATTCATTGAGAAGCTGTGTTTTAATTTTAATACCCCTACTCAGACATAACATTTCTTATTCTATAGCATTTAAAACCCATCCAGTTGTTAAACTTTAAGTGAGGAATATTATTCTTTAGAATTTCCAAAGGAGATGAAGGCAGTACCTTATCTTTCATACCTATACGATTTTTAAATCTTGTCCAGAGTCCATACAATTCCTAGTAATCGTTGACATATGATCTTTGTGTAATATTTAAAATTTATCATAATGAAGCCATAATACCAGATCAGCCGTCCCTGCAAGTTCTCGTTCTATATGATACCAGTTTTTATCTTTACAGTGTTTACATTGAAGCTTAGATATATAGCACAGCATACTCAACTCCACGTACCGTTCTAAACTAGGCCTATTTAGTCCCCCCTTCCTGCGACTGGAACAAATCATTTCTTTTTTTTAAACTCTGGGTTTCTTATCATCCCATACAAATCTATTAACATTTGCCCTGAATGTTTTAATCCAACATAAAGGCAATTGCAATGGTATCATTCTCAGTAAGTACTGCCATTGCTTCGGATTTCTGAAAAGTGACAAAACAGGAGAGAGAGGGAAAATTAAGGCAATGATGGCAGGAATCTAACCCTCACCCTTCCCCTAAGCCTACTCTTAACCTTAGCCCTAACCGTACCCCTTACCCGAACCTTCCTCTAAACCTAGCCCTTACTCTACCCCTAACCCGAGTAGGGTTTGGTGTGGGGGTAGGGTTAGGGAATAGGGAATTGCCGAAGTCTCAAATTCCTGAAGTCCCGAATTGCCGAAGTGCCGAATTTCGGAAGTGCTGAACTGAAGTGACTAAGTGACGAATTGCCAAATTTCAGAAGTCCGAACTGAAGTGCTGAAGTCCAGAATTCCGGAAGTGCCGAACCAAATTTTTTGCCCCTGCACATCCCTAGAGCTGAGTAATTAACTTTGATTATTGTTTTTATATTCTTTGGAATCTTAACTACCAAGTAAGTCATCTCAATTACACAATGAAAATCATAATTTTCACTCATTCTATTTCTTTCCAAAACTGATACTGAAATATCAAATACTTGGGTTTTGTTCAAATTTATTTTATAATTAGAAAAAGGCTATATTTTTGGATTTCTTATATATCATTAAAGTCAGAGATTTTCCAGGGTCATATATGGATAATAAGGTGTCATCGGCATACATACTAAGTTTGTTTTCCATGTCCCTTATCTTGATACCTTTAATATGTATATTATTCCTTATTCTTGCGGCAAAAGGTTCTAAACAGGGCATCCCTACCTTGTTCAATTGTATATATTAAACCGTTCTAAATCTAAGGCCCTGTCCAACTAAGTTGGATAAGTATATAAGGTCATGACAGAGCCAGTAAAGACTTCTTCTAAGAAGGTCCAGCTGACCCTGTCAAAAGCCTTTTTGGCTTTGAGCGAGACAAATATTGATGGCATTTTATTAGAACATGCATATTAGGCTAATGGTTTTCCATTGCCATTCAATTGTCTCCATTTAATAAATCCACCCTGCTCTTTTTGTATTAATATTGTACAAATGTTTTTAATAGCGCCGCCAAAATGGCAGAATATATTTACGTATCTGTATTAATCAGTGATATAGGTTTGCAGTTGGATAATTTAGTAGAGTCTTTCCCTTTCTTTGGTATAGGTAGAATAAAGCATTTCAGATGGAAAGGTTCCGAAATCTCGGACTTCATTGAAAATACCTGTCAAATATGGGGATAAGGTGTCAAATAATTATTTATAAAACTCTGCAGGGAAGTCATCAGGACCTGGAGCTTTATGGTGTTTCAAGGCTCTAATTGCCTTAATAACCTCTAGATTATCTGTAGGAGCGTCTAAACAGTTAGTCGGTTCTCTAGACAATTTTTTAAATGTGTTTTTTTTTAGATTTTTTTTTATTTGTTCCCTTTTTTTTAATTAAGCCGCAATATTAGATAATTTAGAATAGAATCTTAAGACACTCTCCCAATTTCTTCTGGGCTTTTATAATTTTTATCCCCCTCAATTATTTTAAATATTCTATTCTTTAAATTGCTTTTTTTAAGTTGGTTAGTCATCATCTTATCTGCTCTATTGCCAAAATATAATTTTTGTTTCATTTCCATTATATTACTATTAACTTTTATAATTAATTGCTCTTCAATTTATTTCTTGATTACATTAATTTCTAGAGCAAACAACGGGTCGCAAGCGTATTCTGAGAACGGACAGCAACTGAAATAGCCTGCCCTTCGGTGGATTCCCGCTCAGAACTCAAGCTGGTTTTAGCTCATCTTTTGCCATTACAGAGAGAACATATCTGAAGTATATCAGACTGGTCCCACCCATATGGGCAGTCCAGATCCGAAATGCCAGCAAGTTCCTTCTGCAACCCCAGACGATCATTTCAGCCTTGTTAACCCCTTAAGGACGGAGCCAAATGTACACATTGTGAACAAAACAAAATGTAAACAAAACCTGGCATTTGCGCTACATGTCTGTCCAACCGTAATACACCTCTTTCATAGTAAATGCACCCACCCTTATTATATATCATTTTATTCAGGGGAAACAGGGCTTTCATTTAATATCAAATATTTAGCTATGAAACACAATTTAATATGAAAAAAATGGGAGAAAATACTTTTTTGGGATTTTTTTAGTTCTACATGACATTTTAACGGTCAATGTCATAATACTGTTTGCTTTTACTGCAATAAAATACACATATTTATATTCAGTAAAGTCTCACATGTAAGACAGTACCCCCTATGTACAGGTTTTATGGCATTTTGGGAAGTTACAGGGTCAAATATAGCACGTTACATTTGAAATTGAAATTCGCCAGATTGGTTACGTTGCCTTTGAGACTGTATAGTAGCCCGGGAATGAAATTTACACCCATAATGGCATACCATTTGCAATAGTAGACAACCCAAGGTATTGCAAATGGGGTATGTCCAGTCTTTTTTAGTAGCCATTTGGTCACAAACACTGGCCAAAGTTAGCGTTAGTATTTGTTTGTGTGTGAAAAATGCAAAAAAAGCCAATTTTGGCCAGTGTTTGTGACTAAGTGGCTACTAGAAAAGACTGGACATACCCTGTTTGCAATACCTTGGGTTGTCTACTATTGCAAATGGTATGCCATCATAGGGGTAATTTTCATTCTTGGGCTACCATAGGGTCTCAAAGGCAACGTAACCAATCTGGCGAATTTTAATGTGAAAAAAATGAAACGCAAGCCTTATATTTGACGCTGTAACTTTTGAAAACACCATAAAACCTGTACATGAGGGGTACTGTTGTACTCGGGAGACTTCGCTGAACACAAATATTTGTGTTTCAAAACAGTAAAAAGTATCACAGCAATAATATTGTCCGTGTAATGCTGTTTGTGCTTGAAAAATGCAAAAAACGTCACTTTTACTGGCGATATCATCGTTGTAATACATTTTACTGTTTTGAAACACTAATATTTGTGTTCAGCGAAGTCTCCCGAGTAGAACAGTACCCCCCATGTACAGGTTTTATGGTGTCTCGGAAAGTTATAGGGTTAAATATAGTGCTAGCAAATTAAATTCCCTTTACTTTCGGCATGGGTTGTCAGGCAGGTCCCGCTAATTGTAATTAATTAAGATACCTAATTATGTAAAAATATTACATAAATATATATGTAGAATTAATATATGTATATATATACGTATGTGTATATATATGTATATATCTATATAATTTTTTAAAAATATTTTTATTTATATATAGGTATATATATAGTGATATATACGTATATATTTATGTATATAGATATATATATTATTTTGTTCTATGTGTATTTTGATATATATATATATATATATTAATTTCACAAAACAGTTAGAACGAAATAACACACATCTATATATTTTTTAATTATTTATTTTTAATTATTTTTTTAATTTTATTTTTTAACGTATTTACATTTTTATTTTTTTATATTATATATAAATATATATATAACAATAATTATATATATATTTAATCAGTATCAGTCTACGTGTAATTTGATATTAATAGATATATATAATTATATATATATTAATAGTAAAATACACCTAGACGGTGTACGTGTGTGTATGTATATGTGTATATATACACTTAGATCATATATATATAATATATACCTATGATCTAAGTATATATTATTATTTTTTTTACACCAATAAATTTAATTTTAATTTTATTTCCAGCCAGCAGGGGGACCACCTGTCATTACAGGCAGCCCCCCTGCTGGCAATACAGAAGCCAGCTATCCCCGGCCATGTGATTGTGGGGTCCTCGCTAGGACCCTCGCTAGGACCCCACTCTCACATGGCAGGGGGGCTTCGACGAGGACGGACGTGCCGCGGGGGCTCCCTGGGAGTCCTCCCCACCGCGATCGCTGGCGTGGGACCGCCGGCGACCGGGTAAGTTAACAAAAACCGGAGGGCGTACAATTACGCCCGGCTGCGTTTAGAGCCGCCTATAATAGGGCGTAATTGTACGTCCTCCGGTTTTAAGGGGTTAAGCATCATTGGTGAGGCATAGCTGATATCTCTCTAGGCACCGTGAGCAAGGGGTCCACTTCTGAATTACCCATACATTAATTTCTATTATAGCTTGGGCTTCTGTAATGCTGATGATCTTTTTTTAAAATTACATAGAATTATATAAAGATCTGATAATTTTCTCATATGTTTTTTCTTAAGAGAGGCTTCTTTCTTAATTAAATAGCCTCTTAGTACGCATTTATACGCAGCCCACACATTGTAGAGCCTTACATCCCCCGATATATTTTCCTCAAAGTGTTGTTTAGCAGGTGTTATGATTGCATCAATATCATCTTTGGATGTCATCAGAAATTTATTCATGCGCCAGATTTGTTCTCCTCTACTATATTTCCCTTTAATTTCAAGCCATACTGGGTCATGATCTGACTAAACCACGTTTTTAATTAAAAACATTTTACACCCTGAAACTGATACTGCTTTTGCTAGTATCATATCAATTCTGGAGAAGGATTGGCATCTATATGAAAAAAAAGTGTACTCGTTACCCATTGGTCTAATGGTTCTACATATATCATATAATTCATATTGACTCAGGTTCTCCTGAAAAGCTTTTGCAAGACTGACTTTTCTGTTACTCCTCCCAATACTACTTAGATTATATTTATCCATATTACTATCAGCAATGCAATTAAAGCCTCCACAGCATAAGAAGGTTCCTTGGACAAATGCATTTACTTTTTGTAAGATTTTATTGAAAAAAATGCTCTTGTTTTGTATTTGGAGCATATATTTAATATGGAATATATTCTATCATCAATCTTGCAAACAACAAAGGAAAATCTACCCATCGCATCACTTTGTTTAGGTATTATCTCCAGTTTTAAATTATTTGAGGAGGAAATGGCTACACTTTTTTTTCTACTTAGGGATGAGTGTTCTATAACGGGGTATTTTTTTATTATTTAGTTGCAGTATATCTGCCCTTCATGTGGGTTTCTTGAACACAAAATATGTCTACATGTTCCCTATATAAATAATCATTAAACATAGCTGGTCTCTGAGGGGAATTAAAACCCAGAACATTCAGTGTCATTATCTAAATTAGTCCCTCCATTTAGCATTCCCTTTTCTAATTTTCCAGATGTCCATTTAACACATACACACACAACATCATTAACCGCTTAGTGACCAGACCATTTTTCAATTTTCTTACAGTTAAGGACCAGGGCTCTTTTTACAACTGGTGTTTGTGTTAAGCTTTAATTTTTACTCATTTACTGTACCCACACAAATTATATACCGTTTTTCACGCCATTAAATGATCTTTCTAAAGATATTATTTTCATCATATCATATAATTTACTATAAAACAATTATAAAAAACACACCTTTTCTAACTTTGACCCCCAAAATCTGTTACGCATCTACAACCACCAAAAAAAGTTATAGGGCCATAAGTACAAGTATCACTTTGCTATTTCCAAACCATTTTTTTTTTTAAATTAACACAAGTTACATTGTAACACTGATATCTGTCAGAAATCCCTGAATAACCCTTCAAATGTATATATTTCTTGAAAGAAGACAACCTAAAGTATTAAACCTGGGGTATTTTGACTCTTTTCATGCAATTAATTTTATCACCAATCTATGCCAAATTAAAAAAAAAAAATGGTGATTTTTTTTACACATTTAGCAACTTAAGAATACATGTGCTGAGAACTTTAAGGGTTATTGCCAAAGAACACCCCAGTATGTGTTCAGCAACATCTCCTGAATACAGTGATATCACCCATGTACAGGTGTGTTGGGTTCTCTAGGGGCTAAAAGACCTTACTTGGAGGGTGCGCATTCCAGTTTTCCAACTTGGAATTTTCACAGCTGGTCATCATGCACCCATGTCCTATTTGGGGACATTTTTGAAGTTGGCCACTGTAATTTACCCCCATCAAACTATATATTTTTGAAAAGTGGATACCCTAGGGTATTTCAAATGGTGGTATATTTTTTTTTTAAAATTCTTTATTTTTGCGTGCACAAAGACATTTACAGGCATTATCAAGTAATGTTCCCCACATAACCTACATTGTAGAGACTAATTACCATATTATACTTTCCAATGGGCATGCAGGATACATTGCATACAGTGCACATTTTCTCTCCCAGAATAGCACGTTTTGTTTCGGAGTGTTGTAGTGATCACAGGGGCTTTTGGACGTCTTATGCGTATAGGAATCTAATCAATTTACACTTGGTCTGGGGGATCAATCTATGTAGGCCTGCTCCACCCATTCCCTCTCATGTTGGTTATTGGTTGTTTTGCTTTGATCCCTCTAACCGCAACTTTTAGATATTGTACTAGTACCTTCTGTGGGAGCGGGGAGGTTTAGTGTCGTCCATAGGCCTTGTCCTATATGTCCCTGTAGCATACTGGTCCTAAATTACGGCGATCCCCTAGGCTCCCTAATGCTTATCCCCATGATCACCTCCTCTCAATATTTCATAGCTAAACGACTGCCTATTCGCCTTCTTGATTCCGGTGTGTTTACGTTGTACTGCCATGAAAGCTAACTGTACTCTGAGAGTATTCTCTTAGCAAGAAGTACTTGCCCCATTGGAGGGGGCGTGAAAATAGAATAACGTATAGAAGAGTATAAGAAAAAGAAAAGGATAGGAGAGAAAGAGGGCCCGGGAGCGAGGGGAGAGAGCACAGTGAAGGGAAAGAACGCAGAAGCCGACGTGCAGGCCTACATACCCAGAGGACTACTGTCCCATGGCTCCCACCGCCTGTAGAACGTCTTTGTAGATCCCCTAACTCTAGCAGTCAGGTAGTCCATCAAGCGGATCTCCTTTATCCAATTTATTACACTTGCTACGTGTGGCATTTCCTGTTTCAACCATGTATATGCTATGGCCCGTCTAGCCGCCAACGTAATTTTGTGTATCAACTGTTGCAAACTACGGGTCCACCCGTCAATTGATCTATTTAGCAGGTATACCCACGGGTCCAACTCCGGTGCCCTATTGAACACATGGGCCAGAATATATTTTATGTCTCTCCAGAATGGCTTGGCCTGTGGGCACTCCCACCACATGTGTAGGTATGTCCCCTTTTCCTCACAAATGTCTGAGGTGGTTTTGTGCATTTTAAATAATTTGACCGAGGTCGTGTACCAGCGGAACGTCCTCTTAAACTATTGTTCCTGCAGTGTGACGCATACTGACGTCATGTTGCTAGCTTCCCAGATCTCTTGCCACTCCACTCCCTCCAATGTCTCTCTCAAGTCCCTTTCCCACTGTTCATTGTATGGTAATCCAGCCCATTCTCCCGTGTCTGAGCTGAAGTGGCTGTAATCAACCCTGTGGGCAATGTATCGGAGGAGCATATCCGTTCAAAGAGTGTCTTAGGTTGTGTTGCAGCCTCTTTTATCCTTGGCTGCCTAGCAAAGTCCCTAACCTGCAGGTATCAAAAGAAATCCATTGGGGTAAAGTGGCGATCTTGTTTGAGTTCATCAAATGTAATAATGTCTTCCCCCTGATAGATGTGTTGTAGATGCTGTAGTCCTGCTCTTTCTAGGGTCCTAAAATCTCATGCTTCCATGCCTGGTTTAAATGCTCTGTTTTGCAATAATGGCGTGAGGGGAGAGGGGAGTATAGTAAGGTTATACTTCATCCCGTAGAGATCCCAAAGTCTAATTGAATTGAGAATCGCTGGGCAGGTCTATCTTCCCTTGGAACCCATATCGTGAACTGAGGTAGGTCTGTGCCCAACATGAGAGACTCTATTTCTACCCACTTTCTTTCATCCGGGGGCGAATGCCACAACGCAACCTGTGTCATCTGTGCCGCTAGGTAATAAAAGAATAGGTTAGGGAGGCCCAATCCTCCTCTCTTTTTTGGTCGGTGTAGCACGTGTCTAGATATTCTGTGTATTTTGTTTTGCCATATGAACCTGCCTATCATTTGCTGTATGGGTGTAAGTTGTGCCTTGGTCAGGTGTAATGGTAGAGCCTGAAAGAAGAACAAGATTCTCGGCAGGATATTCATTTTTATCGAGTGCACCCTCCCCATCCACGATATAGGTTTATCTGTCCACTGTTCCATGTCTTTAACTAAAGTCTTCCATAGTGGTGTGTAATTGTATTCGTAGAGTGTTCCCGGATCGCTAGTGAGGTGTATCCCTAGGTATTTAAGTGATTTCTGCTCTATGTGGATCTCATGTATACGGTGTATCGATGCAACTTCCGTCTCGGTCATACTTATAGGTAACGCGCTTGATTTTGACATGTTAGCTTTATGCCCTGATATCTTTCCATATACTTCGAGTAACTCCCCTAAGGCGGTCATCGATTCAGCAGGCCTCGTGAGTGTCAAGAGCACATCATCCGCGTAGGCCGCCACCACAAAGTCCCCCCCCCACCTTTACCCCGTGTATATTGGTTTGCTGTCTGATATGCTGTAGCAAGGGTCTGGAGTATGTCCCATGTGGGGCTGAATAGTAAGTATAGTCTATCTCGCTCGGGTGATGTGCCACGAGGCCCACCTCCTTCTTAAATCTTTAAAGTAATTTATCTTGTCCTCCCCTTCCCTGCGATCTTTGTACCCCCTATGTGCACTTCTATCCACTGCTGGACTCTGCGCAGCGTTAAAGTCCCCGCCAACTAAAGTCATCCCATGTGGCAATTTAAAGCGCAGTTCTTCCCAGAATCTCGTGTCAGGCTGGTTCGGTGCGTACACATTGACCAGATGAATTGTATGGGAGTATAATGTCCCAGATACTAGGACATATCGGCCTTCTCTGTCATATTCAGTCAAGGTAATTTGCAATGGGCAACTATTCCTAACTAGTATTGCCACTCCATTACACTTTCGGTGTGCACGAGACTCGTATGACACCCTAAAAGTGTGGTCCCTCAACTTGAATTGTGTATGTTTTGGTATATGCGTTTCTTGCACAAAAGCAATATCCGCTTTCATCCTTTTTAACTCCCAGAACAATAGGCGTCATTTAGCGGGAGCATTTAGCCCCTTCACGTTCAGCGAGGTAACATTCACAGCGATGGATCCAATGTGAGATTCTCGCCACCTGCCGGCACCCCCACACCCCCCGCATCCCCAACCCCTCCCTCGGAAAAAAGTAGAGGATAGGAAAGAGAAAGATAAGAGAGAAAGAAGGCACAATCTGATCGCGCCTGTAGGTATAGTCTAGTCGTCTGGGCTTACCTCCTGCCAGACATTCATGGGGGTCATGTTCCGGCACCTCCACCGCGCGCAGCGCCCGTGGTAGATGAGGGTCCATGAGCCTATACCTTGGAACGCTGTATATCTTATTACACGCCTGTTAAGAGTCTAAATTGTGATACTTCTCGTAACTCTTAAGTTATAACTAAGAGAATATTAAGATTAAAAGAAAACAATAAATAGTAAACAAGAGAACCCATGTTTTACATTTTCCGTTTGACTGCGCAGACAAGCTGATAGAGCCAACTCCTTACTCCCCTCTACGTATCGCATCAGCAGACCGGATCCTATTTCCTCCTTCTTTAACCTTACCCTTTGTGGGCCCCCACTCGTCTCCACCCTACGTGGGAGTCTAGCTATCTCTGTGAGCAGTGGCGTACACAAGTTCCATGGGGCTCCGGTGTGAAAATTGACCCGTGGGGCCCCCCCGCGCACTTACTCTGCACGGGCCAGTGCTGCTTCACATGGCAGCGGGCACCTGTTCGCAGGGCTGCGACCCCTGCAACCGCGGTGTGCCGCCAGTGCATGCAGATACACTTAAAGGACCACTATAGGCACTCAGATCACTTCAGCTCAATGAAGTGGTCTGGGTGCCAGGTCCCTCTAGTTTTATCCCTACAGCTGAAAACATAGTTAATCAAGCATCTAGTAGCTGTCTCACTGACAGCCGCTAGAGGCGCTTCCGCGATTCCGCTGGACGTCCATAGGAAAGCATTAAGTAATGCTTTCCTATGGGCGGTTTGAATGCGCGCATGTGCATTCGGAGCTGAGAGGCGGAGAGATCCTCAGCACCAAGGGAGTCCAGCACTGGAAAAAGGTAAGTGCTGAAGGGGTTTTAACTGCACACACACACTCTCACAAACAGACACATACACACTAGCTAACAGACACACATTTACTGACAGACACACACTCAGTGACAGACACACATACACACTCACTTACGAAACATACACTCTTACTGACAAACACTAACACACACTCACTGACACACACACACTGATACTCAATTTCAGACACACAAACACACTCAGTGACACACACAGAAACACTCACTAACACACTTACTGACGCTCACTAGCAGACACACACAAACTAACACACTTATTAACAGACACACACACACACAGTAACACACACACACTAACACACATACACACTCACATTTTTTTTTAAATTTTAATTAATCCCCCAGCCTCCCTACCTTTAGGAGTGCTGTGGGGATTCCTGCTGTCCCTGGGGTCCTGCTGTCCCTGGGGTCCAGCTGTCCCTGGGGTCCAGTGGGGTCCTGCTGTCCCTGTGGTCCAGTGGGGTCCTGCTGTCCCTGTGGTCCAGTGGGGTCCTGCTGTCCCTGGGGTCCCATGGCGTCCTGCTGTCCCTGGGGTCCAGTGGGGTCCTGCTGTCCCTGGGGTCCAGCTGTCCCTGGTGTCTAGCGGGGTCCTGCTGTCCCTGGGGTCCAGTGGGGTCCTGCTGTCCCTGGGGTCCCATGGCGTCCTGCTGTCCCTGGGGTCCAGCTGTCCCTGGTGTCTAGCGGGGTCCTGCTGTACCTGGGGTCCAGTGGGGTCCGGCTGGGTGGGCGGCTGGGCTGCTGGGCGCGCGCGCGAGGGAGCACTCTCCTCTGAGTGCTCTCTGCCCAGCTCCCTTGCACTGCTTACTGATGCCGGAACCGGAATATGACGTCATATTCCTGCTCCGGCATCAGTTAGCCAGCTTCAGGGGGTCCTGAGCTGGCCGGCTCCTGGGCCCCCCAGGAGAAGAGGCTGGCAAAATGTGGCCACGCTGGCGTGCGTACCGGGTCGCAGGGTATGTACGCCACTGTCTGTGAGGGGGACGTCATCGGACCTATAGTATCGATGGACCGTGCCTGTTCCCTCTTCTGAGTTTCCTATAAATCGCGGGTTTACCTTATCCACCTTTAGTAGGGGTTACCCAGTATAACTAATGCTCCTACTATAATTCTGATCCATGGTCTCCTTGACTGTTGCCGGCAGGCCCCTTGTGTATGCTCCTGTAATCCTGGTTTTACTCAAGTTAAAGGATCCCGGAACGCCATCAAACGGAAGGGGAATCCCCAAGCACACCAGATCCCAGCTCCGCGTAAGGCCTCCGTTATGGGCCTCCACTCTCTTCGACGCTGAAGGGTGCTGGGAGCCAAGTCCTGGAACAGGGTGAGTTCTGCCCCCTGGCATTTGATGGGCCCCTCTCTGCTTTTTCGGAGCAAGGCCTCCTTGGTCGGGTAGTGCAGGAATTTCACAATGATGTCTCTTGGATAGTTGGTGTCCGGTCTCCTCACTCGCAGTACCCTGTGAGCTCTCTCTATTTGCCACATGTCATTAGATATGTCGGGCAATAGTGGCCAGAAGGCGTCCAGAAGCAGATTTTGAAGGGTTATCTCGTCCTCCCTCTCCGGTAAGCCTCTGATTCACAGATTATTGCGGCGTGACCGGTTGGCCATGTCTTCGACTGCCAACTCTGCCTCCGCCATGCAAGCAGTGAGCCTGTTAACTTGGGCCACAGCTTCATTATGGGCCTTAGTGGTGCCCTCCAAGCGTTCCTCCAGGAGTCCGGTCCGCTCTCCAAGGGCGTGTATTTTGGCCTGCAGTACCGTCGTGGAGTTGCTGATTTCCCCAGCGAGGAAAGCCCATACTTCAGCTAATTTAGCCAAAATCTGAGTGGTTTCCCTGTGGCTGGGCTCTTCCACTGCCGCCGCACATGGCGGGGATGAGGTCCGTCCCAAGCTTCCTCCGGCGCCATCTTGATCTTCCACCGGTGCCGATTTCTGGGCAGTAAGCATATGCACTATTTCTACCACCAGTCTTTGTCAAACATTTGGGTAGTCCTTTTTTTGTGTTATTTTTCTCTCACATTGTATTTTAGGCATGGATTCTCAGTTCCTGTTATGTGTTACTGACAAAGAAGACCCCAATATGTGTTCAGCAACATCTCCTGAGTACAGTGAAACCACCCATGTATAGGTGTGTTGGGTTCTCTGCGGGCTAAAAGACCTTATTTGGAGGGTATGCATTCCAGTTTTCCAACTTGGAATTTTCACAGCTGGTCATTATGCACCCATGTCCTATTTGGGATGTTTTTGAAGCCGGTCAATGAAATTTACCCCCATCAAAACATATATTTTTGAAAAGTAGACACCCAAGGGTATTATTTTAAGCACTTTCCATGCACTAATTCTACCACCAGTCTTGGGCAAACATTTGGGAGTTGTTTTTTTGTGTTATTGTTCTCTTACGTACTTTAGGCATGGATTCTCAGTATCTGTTATGTGTTACTGACAAAGAACACCCCAATATTGTGTTCAGCAACATCTCCCAAGTACAACAGTGCCCCCAATGTGCATGTTTTATAGGTTTTTGCAAACTTACAGGGATCAAATGTAGGGCTTTTTTTTGCCAGGTTGGTTTGCTGGGCCTATGTTGCCTTTGAGACTGTATAGCTTCCCTAGGAATGAAAATTAACCCCATAATGGCATACCATTTGTAAAAGTAGGCAACCCACGGTATTCAAAATGGGGTATGTCCAGTCTTTTGTAGTAGCTACTTAGCCACAAACGCTGGCCAAAGTTAGCATTCATATTTGTTTTCTGAATTTTTTTTTTCACAAAAACTGCACTTTTACTGATGATTTCATTGTCGTGACAAGATTTAATGTTTTAAACACTCATATTTGTGTTCAAGCAAGTCTCCAGAGTATAAGAATAACCCCATGTACTGGTTTTATGGTGTTTTGGAAATTTACAGGGTCAATATAGGGCTTGCCCGAATCAGATTGGTTTGCTGGGTCTGTGTTGCCTTTTGAGACCATATGGTAGCCCAGGAATGTGAAATAACCCCATCATGACATACCATTTTCAAATGTAGACAACCCAGGATATTCCAAATGGAGTATTTCCAGTCTTTTGTACTAGCCATCTAGTCACAAACGCTGGCCAAAGTTAGCATTTTTATTTGTTTTTTTTTATAAATGTTTTTTTTAAATTAATAATAATAAAATAAATATATATATATATATATATATATATATATATATTTGTATATTTCGGCCATGGCTATCTTTAGCACCCGGCATTTAATGTTTTGCATGACTTTGCAGGGTTAATATATATATGTAGACAGTCCAGTTCTTGTACTCAGATTAACCCTGCAAAGTCATGCAAACATTCAATGCCGGGTGCTAAAGATAGCCACAGCCAAAATATACAAAAATATATAAAATGGGCTAGCACTCACGGTCTTGTAGTTAAAAGGTAGAAATCTTCATTGTGTTATTCCATAAAATCACCATTTCAGCCCACGTCTAGGGCTTTCCTCAGGTTCAACAAACAACAACACACTAGCCTAAAATGCTCTAATATATAGCCCATAAGGAAAAGGAAAATTGAACTCACCGCAGGTGATGCCTGTTACTCAGTCGGCGTCTTCCCGGTGTATGTACGCATGCGTGTAGGTAACGCAACCTGGAAGTGCTGTGCAAAATGTGACCCCATTGCTATGGCTGCTCTTCAGTACAAAGGGTGCCCCTGGAAACCTCAGTAAACAATATGAAATGCGGTGCATAGAATAGGATATCAAAGGGATGAATAGTTTCAAGGAACTGTATATCGACAATTTGTATAATATCCCATGTGAAAAATGTGTAATAAAGAAATCTGCATTATCAGCCTTAAGAACTGAACGACAGTCTGTAAAAGTGCAAGTGAATATATGGGGGCAACTAGTATCCTTATTTGCCCTAATTAATAAAGTGCCAACGTGCAAAGAGTTACTAGTGTGAAATACTTGCTATGGAATGACAATAGTGTAAATATATGCCAGGCTGTGAAAAGTGAAACTATGCATTTATACACAAAGAGAAGAAGTATGTAATTATATAGAGCTTTATTTACATTTATTTTCACTTAGAGAAGGTGCTTTGTGAAGTATTTGAATACCAGCCACCCTATATCTACCTCTGTATTCAGATGATTTAGACTATTATTGTGTTTATAGCATGTCGTATACAATTTTAATTGATTTCTGTATTGTTATTTTGTATTCACTTAGGTATTTATACATTGGGGGTTTAGGTAATATAGTTCTCCTTGTCTCTATCTTGTTTGGATTATAGCGGTATCCACGGCGTTGTTTACAGCGTTGCCGTGGAGACGCCGCATAGTGACGTCATCGCGCATACCTCGATGGCACAAGGAGAATGCCGAGTATAGTATTGAATACACCTGGGGTAAGTCAATTTACTATAATTATTTTTGCTATATATTGATTGTATTTGTGCAATATGTTTATGTTATTTGATCCTGAGGAAGGTCCCTGCGTGGACCGAAACGTCGATCTTTTTATGGAATAAATAAATATTTTCAGCCTAAAGACCGTGAGTGCAGTCTAGGACTTTCTTGTTAACTCTATTTACTTCCCCATGGGACTGGCACCCGGCAAGTATTCTTTATACTTCAATTTAAAGAAATTTGCAAGCGTGAGTGCATGGATTTACAGATGATCTATTTATGTTATATATATATATATATATATATATATATATATATATATAGGAAAAAATCCCCTGCACTCACGCTTTAACTACTTCAATGCCGGACGCAAGAAATAGCCTGGGCTCCAGTCACATAAATCCAAAGTAGAATGGCTGCTCACTGGTCTTAAAATTCAATACTTTTTTAAACTCAATTTTAAAAAAATACCAACATTTCAGTCCCTGCTCGGGACTTTCTTCGGAGTCAACAATAGGACAACAATGTACACACACATAAATGCACAATATATATCGTCCTATTACTGCCTTTTGCATCCAAGATCCTTGAAAGAATTGTGTATGTGAGATTGACAGACTTCCTCGAGTCCAACTCTCTGCTAGACCCGCTTCAGTCTGGTTTCTGCGCTATGCACTCTGTGGAAACGGCACTGACCAAAGTATCCAATGATCTACTTGCTGCAAAATCTCGTGGTTAGTACTCTATCCTAATTCTCCTTGACCTGTCTGCGGCTTTTGACACTGTTGATCATCAACAGCTTCTTCTCATCCTCCACAATATTGGTCTACAAGATATTGCTCTCTCCTGGTGCTCCTCCTACCTCTCCCAGCGCTCTTTCAGTGTTTCTTTCTCTGGCTTTGCTTTTTCTCCCCAACTCCTCTCTGTTGGTGTCCCCCAAGGTTCAGTCCTTGGACCCTACTGTTTTCCATCTATACTGCCTCCCTTGGTCAACTCATTAGCTCCTTTGGCTTTCAATATCATTTCTATGCAGATGACACGCAAATCTACCTGTCCTCTCCTGATCTCTCCCCGTCCCTCTTGACTAGTGTCTCTGACTGCCTCTCTGCTATTTCTAACTGGATGGCTGCCCACTTCCTTAAACTAAACTTGTCCAAAACTGAAATTCTGGTCTTTGCTCCCTCAAGTGTTGTTACTCCTGTGTCTGTCTCCCTCCAAGTCAACGGTGCTACCATCCTCTCCACCATGCAGGCTCGCTGCCTAGGTGTTCTCTTTGATTCCGACCTCTCCTTCAAGCCTCATGTTCAGGCGCGCATCCGCCCCTACTTAACGCCAGATGCGACTAAGGTGTTGGTCCATTCCACTGTCCTTTGTCGCCTTGACTACTGTAATACGCTTCTCAGTGGTCTTACGTGCTCCCAACGTGTGCCGTTACAGTCCATAATGAATGCGGCAGCGAGGCTCATCTTCCTGTCCGCCCGCACCTCCCATGCTTCACCCTTCTGTCAGTCCCTACATTGGCTTCCTATAAAATATAGAGCTCAATTTAAAATACTGGTTCTTGCTTTCAAATTGCTACATAATGCTGCTCCCACCTATCTATCCTCCCTTATACAAAAGTATGTCCCGTCTAGGCCCTTACGATCTGCTGAAGACTTACGTCTATCTTCTGTCAATACTCCTACCTTTGATGCTCGCCTTCAAGATTTCTCGAGGGCTGCACCGTTCCTGTGGAACTCGCTTCCCTCCTCCGTTAGATGTTCACCCAGTCTCCACTCCTTCAAAAAATCGTTAAAAACTCACTTCTTCATAAAAGCGTATCAATTAAACTGTTAATACCTCCCGATTGATTCCTCTTCCGCAACTGTCACTAGTCTAATACTATCCTTACATTTTTTGTCTTTTTCCCCCACTCCCTCTAGCATCTATATAAATAACATAATAATAATAATAATAATAATAATAACAAAAATATTAATTGAGGCAGTGAGCTAGACCTTTATCTTCTTCTACATATCTTCCTTCTTTTGTTTTTTTTATCTAACTAATCCTTGTTTTACTTTCCTTTTTTCATTTATGTATCTAAAAAATATCTGATACCAAATCTCCATTTGTTAACACTAAATCTAGTATGGCCTCCTTACTAGTTGGCTCCTCAACGACTTGTTTTAGAGACAATCTCAGTAGGGACTTTAGAATATGTGTGCTCCTGGCACAAGCAGCTATGTTGGTTTTCCAATTCATATCAGAAAGATTAAAGTCACCCATGATGATAACTTCCCCCTTCATTGTCTTTTTAGCTATTTCCTCAACTAGTAGATTATTTAACTCTTCTATTTGTCCTGGGGGCCTACAAATCACACCTACATGAGTTACTGTGTGATTACCAAATTCTAACGTAACCCAGACGGACTCTGTGTTTGCCTCACCAACTTTTATTAGGCTAGATTTTATGCTATCCTTCACATACAGGGCCACCCCTCCCCCTTTCTTGCCTTCCCTGTCTTTTCTATATAAAGAGTACCCTGGTATTGCTATGTCCCAGTCATTTTTCTCATTGTACCATGACTCAGTAACAGCGACTAAATCGACATTATCAGTTGCCATTATTGCCACAAGGTCATGGAGTTCATACTACAAGTTCATACTACTCTTAGGGTTGCCAGGTATTTCTCATGTATTTCTTATGGTTGCCAGGTATTTCTCAGAAGTATTTCTCAGGTATTTGAGGCTGCCTAGCCGGTGCAGATATTGTAGTAATACCAGCAATACAAATGTCTGTCTCAGTATAAACAGAGATTATTCTGCAATACTAGCGCCAGCCAGCTGTTTGTGTGGAGAGAGGCAGAGATAAGAAGTTACAGCATCTCCCACCCTGCCTCTCTCTACACACTGATCCGCGAGGGAGCAGCTGTGCACAGAGAGTCCCTACAGCAGCTCCGAGCCTGCAAGACATGGGGACGGTGAGAGACTTGGGGACACTGAGACATTGGGACACTGGGGAACATGGGGACCCTGAGACACTAGGGACACAGTGGCCCCATGTCTCCCAGTGGCCACTAGTCTCTCAGTGTCCCCATGTCTCCCAGCTAGTGTCTCAGTGTCCCCATGTCTCTCAGTGTCCCTGGTGTCTCTCAGTGTCCCTAATCTCCCAGAGTCTCCTAGTATCTCTCAGTGTCCCAGTGTCTCTAAGTGTCCTCTATTGTCCTAGTGACATCGGGACACTTTGAGACATGGGGACACAGACTCTAAGGGACACATGGGGATACAAATACTAGGGGACACCGGGTGACACGGGGACACTGAGACACTAGGGGACACTGAGAGACATGGGGACACTGAGAGACACAGGGAGACATGGGGCACTCCCAGGGGTGTTATATATTTCTGAATGTGCAATGTATTTACCTGGGGCATTTTGGCACTTTTACCGGGTTATTTACTAAAGTGAGAATTCCAAGTGAATTTCAAATGGTAGTTCAGTTCAGCTGTTTTGCTCTTAATGCGGCACGGTCATGCCGAACTTACCTTTCCTCAATCTCTTCCTCTTCTCCCCCTCTCCCAGGATCTGTTCTTCTTTTCTTCCTGTCTTCTTTAGTTTTCTTTAAAAACATAAGACAAAGTAGGGACTCTTTGCCTTATGGAGGTTTCCTCCGCTTCACCAGCTTTGACCAGGAGGAGCAAAGGGTGTTTCATTTCCGCTGGTCAGAGCAATTTTCCCACAATTCTTACCTTTCCTCTGTGATCTCGCGATGCTTCCTGTCATTTTAGACGAAAATGCCGAATTGCATTCTAACTGAATGAGAACAGTATGTTAGTTTCTTTTAGAATTTGGCACTTTGTTCGTATCGGAATTTCATTTGAATGAATGAAACTCCGAATCAATTTGTGCTACTGCTGCATCTTGCAGCCACTTAGTAGATAACTCCCTAATTCCCACGGTATTAGGGAGTTATCTACCAAAAGGCTGAAAGACCTAAATTGGTCTTTCAGCCACATTTACTAATACTAAGTAAAGATTACTTAGTATTAGTAAATGATCTGCCCCTACTCGCTATACTGCGAGTAGGGGTATGTCTGGTAAGCAGTGAGCAGCCTGCTAAAAAAAACAAAAAAAAAAAACCTATTGCCCCCACCCCTGTGCGACGGGTTGTTGTGCCTAATCATTAAATTCATGAAGCACCAATATCAAAAAAGTAATAATCAATTACCTAATAAGGTTTATAGCGATATTGGCGGCACACAACCCAGTTCGGATAGAGTACATTGAGCTATAGGAAAGAGAAATCACACAGAGACCAAGTTGCAGATAAGAATTCACACCACACTTTATTGTCCACAAGTGGACCCAATACAGAGTAAGGTTAACTCTCCTTAAGTAGTTGCATGCATTCACTTCAAAACAGCTAAGTATCTAGATATATCAGCTTAAGTATACATCACCGCTAGAGGGGCTTGTGTCCTCTGCACTTGACTGGGGAGAACTCTGGCAGTCGGCTTGGAGGGACCCTCTCTGGGAACAGCAGAGACCAGCAACACGCATCCGCATTACAGGTGGGTAGTTCTCCAAGTGAGTGCCAAGTTTCTCCGTCTTTTATACTTTTTATCAAGTTTGTAACTTTTCCAAGATTTCTTATCAGTGCAGCCCAGCATGTATCTTGTCATGCGCATTAAGTAATCAGTATGGTTGATCATCCCAGTCGTGACCACCCAAGGCTCATGCCAGACACGTGCGGTATCTTATTCTATCTATGTCCCTACTCTTATCTTTTTACACATTCGTTGGCACCAATTCCCTCTTTTCAGCACGTGGGCCTTTTTGGATATTGGCCAGACATGCTATGGAATATTCTAGGCAATGTTGAATTTCTTAGTGCGACACAGGTCAAGTGTTTTATGCAATGTCATCGTAGCTGAATTTCCTAGTGCGATACAGGTTGAATTTCTTAGTGTGACACAGTTTAAGCCAAGTGCCATCTTAACTATCTATAATAGATTAATTTGCTCATTAGTGATCAATCAATCATTCTTAATTAGTTAATTGGATTTTATCACAATTATCACATTCTATCCCTTGATCACTAAGTGAGCAAAACCTCACACATTTACCCATGCCATTCAGGTTATCAGCAGGGGGCAAGCCCATTTTCCCACTGATCCCCATATCGTTCCATTCACACCTGGAACCAATTCACGCAATAAAGCTCTTCGAGTCGAGGGTCACCCGTAGGACATGCCTCTTCCCGCTTAACATCTCTAATCTTTTTTTTTTCTTTTTTTTTTTTTCATATTTCTTTTTATTGGTTTTAGTAGTACTCCAGTGCATGGTACCGTGATATAATAATAAATTTACAGTATTGGTACAAATACAGTGATAGAATAATACATAGTAAAATGATACTATAACAATATTACAATGAAAATTATATCAATACAATGCCAACATTAATATTAATACAATACTAACAGTAATACTAATACAATACAATACAATACAATACACCATCGCTGACGTAGCAGCTCATCGATCAAATATGGCCTCATCGGCTTATACACATAAGTACATATAACATGATAATACGTGTAGTGACGCTAACATCAACAACAACGTATGAGCATCACCAGATTTGTTTTTCATCGATGTTATGTTATATCTCCGTTTGTGTGACAGCTCGTTTGAGGTGTTTGTTTTTGACTTAGAGCTATAGACATTTGTGCTAACTGTTGTTGATGTCCGCTTTAGCTCAATTCTCTATCTCGTCATGCAACCGTGTACAAAAGGAAGAAAAAAGGGTTAAGGGAAGGGTGACATTCAACAGTAACTCTACTGATATAGCCATGTAACCTGAAATTTCCCTGTTTGGTACTGCTATCGGACCTTGCGGTGTGTGGTTAGTGGCGAGGTTTGTGGCATGTAGGATGTAGTATAAGTATTATAACTAGTATAACTAGTATAACTGGGATGACCCTCCTATTTATTTAACATCTCTAATCTTAAGGGCATCTAATCTATCTATAAAAAACATTTGTCACTCTTCTAATTATATCCTGGCATTTGTTTTACATGTAGCTTCTCTTTGAATGCAGCAAATGGTAAGTTTGTAGCATAGGTAAACACAAAGTATAATAAAAACACACCACACAATTCCCTTTAAAGGACCACTATAGTGCCAGGAAAACATACTCGTTTTCCTGGCACTATAGTGCCCTGAGGGTGCCCCCACCCTCAGGGACCCCCTCCCACCCGGCTCTGGAAGGGGGAAAGGGATAAAAACTTACCTTTTTCCAGTGCTGGGCGGGGAGCTCTCTGCCTCCTCTCCTCCTCCGTTACGCCCCGCCGGCTGAATGAGCACGCGCGGCAAGAGCTGCGCGCGCATTCAGCCAGTCTCATAGGAAAGCATTTACAATGCTTTCCTATGGACGCTGGCGTGCTCTCACTGTGAAAATCACAGTGAGAAGCACGCAAGCGCCTCTAGTGGCTGTCAATGAGACAGCCACTAGAGGATTATGGGGGAGGCTTAACCCATTAATAAACATAGCAGTTTCTCTGAAACTGCTATGTTTATTAAAAAATGGGTTAACCCTAGCTGGACCTGGCACCCAGACCACTTCATTAAGCTGAAGTGGTCTGGGTGGCTAGAGTGGTCTTTTAATATTTTCATCCCAAGTCCTCCTATCCATGTTCCTACACCAAATGTCCAGTAGTATTAGCTAGCCAGTGTTCCAAGTCGTCTGTGGTTAGTGGTTTTCTAAAGCGTTTTTGTATCTCTTCTAAATGATGAAGCTCATGCTTAACTTTCCCTGATTTATCTTCTATCCACACACAACATGCCTTGCCTCCTATTATTTTGCATACTCCTCCTTCTGCTGCAAGCAAGTAATCTAAGGCTATTCTGTTCTGCAAAGCTACCTGTCTAATCTGTTCTTGCTCATAATTAAGCAAACTGATAGCAAGTCCTGTGCTATTAAAGGCATCGTCAATAGTATCAATTAAAATATTTAAATTAGTTATCATCATTCCCACCCCCACCATTGGATAGAGAGAGACCCAAAACTGCATGTTTCTATCCATTTTAAATCCTGATAAATCGGTGCCTCGTCTTTGCCAACAATGATGGGTGTTTTCAGGTAAAGTTTTAGTAGGGTAAATGGCGGGCATCACCATTCGCAAGGTACAATCAATTTTCATTTTACATGGGAGTTTTTTATAAGCTCATCTCCCACAAAGCCAATAAAATCCTCTTGAAGGGATGGGGTGATTTATACAGCTTACATTATAACATTTAAATTTGAAATAAGTACTAAACACTCCTGTACCTACTATTTTATGCCATCATCGACTTATAGTCTCTGCCTCACCTTCTCCTAGGACATACTTCCATCTGCCCTCGGTTCTTTTCTCACCATTTTCCGTCCCATTAAAATAGTCAAAACTCCATCCTGTGTAAAAAGAGGATAATGCCACGGTATTTACATAACTGCTAGGTCGGACGTTCAGTTGGTAGCTACGGTCAGTGTAGTATTTTTGATAAACATTAATAGTCTCTACTTTTTCTGAGTCATCAGGGTATTCCCATTCCCCCATGCACAGTTTAACTGCACCTGGTCTCTCCCTAGTATCTTCACTTAAGAAGATCTTGGGGACCTCACTTGTGTCATTTCTTATTAGAAAGTCAAAACCAACATTATGTCTGATGATATACAACAAGTCTTTTTTCGTCAATACTTTAGGGAAATAGGGGTACCCTCTGTCATGAGCATGTGGCGTATGGCCACACACCCAACATGGTTTACATAAATCCAAGCTCTTATATACATTAGCTGCTGCCTTAATAAAGTGATTGTGTTCTTCCCAAGGCGAGAGGTGTCTGTCTGATTTAGGGGTGTCAGAACAAGTTGTCATGGATGTCCTTTGAATTTTTAAAAGTAAATACTAAAAGGTATCAGGGGTGCTGTTAGTGCAGCAGTAGGTTGCACACTATTCTCTATAATAGTGTACGTACGCTTTGTGCTTTGCTGATTTGTGTAACCTACCCAATATTGGGCAAGTTCTTCTGAAGTAATATTAGAGTCAATGTGTGTATATAGTATGCGGCAGCCAAAGAGTGTTGAAGATTCTAACGTTAACATATCAAATGATTCGTGCGGCAGCTTAATATAGTTCATCGCCTCAGTGTCATTGTGGCTAAAATAGCCTTCTCCATACAGGCTTGCCCTCATGTTTGGACAGTCATTGGTCAGGCAGGTTACTCATATCTCGATCTCTTTCCACTTCATCTCTGCGGAATCACTCTGGTCCCAACCTCCAATCTCGTTGTTGGTATCTGAACCGACCAAAGGGTGTAGAGTAAGTGCAGTCATCACAATAACAGCTGGACCAATGAGCTTTGCCTGTAAAGATACAACTCATCTTACGTTCTCAAATAACATTTGCCCAAAGGCACGTATTCCCATTTATCTTGTCCTGACTTGGAGAGTATCACAGTGTTGTCATTGCCTGTTGCAATAATGTCTGCTGGTTCTGGGGGACCTTTCTCAGTCCTCACCCAGAGTTTGGCCCCTGGATTTAGGTTAGTAGAGCCAAATCCCTTATCTCCTCTTACTGTTTGTAAGGTGGGGGCCGTTCGTTATGTACCTGTCCCTGGTAAATGGGGATGATAACCAATTGGGCTATTCTGTCCCCTTCTTGCACTAGCAAGTCTTGTGGTCCCTGATTTAACAAAAGGACCTTTATTTCTCCTTGGTAATCTGCGTCTATAACCCCTCCCATTACGTGTATCCCTTTGAGGGCGAGGCTAGACTTAGGTGCAATTATTCCAAAGTGTCCCGGGGGTATCTGTATTCTTATACCTGTGGGGAACATCTGAACTTGCCCTATTTGAAGTCTTTCTTCTTTTCTGGCTCGCAAGTCTATTCCTGCGGCCTCTGGGGTAGCCCTGTATGGGGCCAGAGCTCCCTCTTCTATTTCCCAATATGTGACGGTGTTGCTTGTTACATAAGGTTTAGCTTGTATATTGGGTGCAATCATTCTAGTGAGGGGAGTGTCATGGTCTGAGAGTGGCCTATTGTTCAAGATGTTTACAGCTGTAGACAAGTTATCTCTCCATTTGTGCATGGTCCCTTCACCAAGTTTTCTCAATTGTTGTTTCAATAACCCATTCATTCTTTCAATCAGACCAGCTGCTTGAGGATATTAGGGTATATGAAATATCCATTCAATATTGTTTTCATCACAAAAGTCTTGGACCAGTTTTCCTCTAAAGTGACTTCCATTGTCACTCTGAATTTGTAATGGAAGACCATAGTATTGTATTATGGTTTCCAGCATTTTAATAGTATTTATTTGGGTAGCCCTCTTGCAAGGGTGAACCAATAAATACCCTGAATATGTATCCACAGCCGTGCATACATATTGACAATTTTTACTCATAGGAATTGGACCTATGTAATCCACCTGCCATATTTGCCCTGGGGCTTTTCCTCTTTTTATTTGACCTCTAGCTTTGTGTGTCTGTCTATAGGCATATGTATAATCCAACTTCTTTTCTGCCGCTTATCTTTTGGAATCTTTGACAAGCAAGCTAGAAGGTCAGTAGGCATGTCAATTTCACTTTTTTCACATTCATCGTTACATTTGCCAGCTGAACGGGCCCATTCACTGGCAACCAATGCATATGGCTCATCTTCCCATCCGGGAATGATGGCATCATCACCCTGTTTCTTATTCTTTTTAAACATTGTGCAAAGTTCCTGTGGTTACTTCAGGGAAAATCTTTCACTCAAGCCTGCCCAGATGACTATTCTGGCTGCAGGCTTGATCGAGCCAACAATCTCACACTTTCAGAAACAGCCATTTCCTTCACTTCCTCAGTCAGAACTGGCTTCCAGCACCCGCTAAGGTGCGTAGGGGCACTTGTTAACTGACCAAGCACAATCACTCATTCGTGTCAGAATCACCCCAAACAATCTTGTAGTTTTGGTGATCTTATCCCAATACCTGGTATTGAGCTTGTTAAATTAGCAGCAATTCAGCCTCATCCAGGATGCTAGCCTGTTGAGGGTAACGCTCCCCAGAAGCGTTCTACACACCTTTAAGATGTATAGGGGCGTCTACCAACTAAGCACAACTGGTATTCTTCAATCAATCTTCAGAAGCACTCCTCAATCTTGTTAGATCGAGCATTCACTCACCAATCTTCCTCTTGCAACGTCATGCAAACATTTTCAAGTTTACACAATGTTCAAAGAAACTTTAGAAACCGTAGTGCTTGTTTTCTAAGCTTAGAATCTCTATAGCATATTTTACTGCAACGCACGGAAGAAACTGACAGCTTGCAAACGACTTTTTTCCTCTGTGACGCAGCAGAAATTAGACCTTGTACAATGTTAGTTTCACTTTTACTGTGCACACAATTTGTCTAGGCAGTACTAACAATCTTTAACCACAATTTTCTTATCTCACATAAACAGTTCTAACGAATTCTAAACACAATTTCCTTGTTTTAACTATGCTTAACAACTTTTTAAAACTATTTCAAATTGTTGATTTCAAGTTTCCTTGCTCAATTAACACTCATCCCATCCTCGTCACCAAAATGTTGTGCCTAATCATTAAATTCACGAAGCACCAATATCCAATTACCTAATAAGGTTTATAGCGATATTGGCGGGCACACAACCCAGTTCGAGATGAGTGTCTTGGGCTATAGGAAAAAGAAACCACATAGAGAACAAGTTGCAGATAAGAATTCACACCACACTTTATTGTCCACAAGGGGACCCAATACAGAGTAAGCTTAACTCTCCTTAAGTAGTTGCATGCATTCACTTCAAAACAACTTAGTATCTAGATATATCAGCTTAAGTATACATCACCGCTAGAGGGGCTTGTGTCCTCTGCACTTGACTGGGGAGAACTCTGGCAGTCGGCTTGGAGGGACCCTCTCTGGGAACAGCAGAGACCAGCAACACGCGTCCGCATTACAGGTGGGTAGTTCTCCAAGTGAGTGCCAAGTTTCTCGGTCTCTTATACTTTATATCAAGTTTGTAACTTTTCCAAGATTTCTTATCAGTGCAGCCCAGCATGTATCTTGTCATGCGCATTAAGAACACATTCGTTGGCACCAATTCCCTCTTTTCAGCACGTGGGCCTTTTTGAATATTGGCCAGACATTCTATGGAATATTCTAGGCAATGTTGAATTTCTTAGTGCGACACAGGTCAAGTGTTTTATGCAATGTCATCGTAGCTGAATTTCTTAGTGCGACACAGGTTGAATTTCTTAGTGCGACACAGTTTAAGCCAAGTGCCATCTTAACTATCTATAATAATATATTAATTTGCTCATTAGTGATCAATCAATCATTGTTAATTAGTTAATTGGATTTTATCACAATTATCACATGGGTGGGGGCCATAAAGATAATGAGGAGGGACCTACAGTCCTCCCTCCCGGCCCCCACCCTGAACGGTGGGTGGGGGCCATAAATTACAATGGGGGGGACCTACTGTCCTCCCCCCAGCCCCCACCCCTGCACCGTGGGTGGGGGCCATAAATTACAATGGGGTACCTACTGTCCTCCCCCCCCATTCCCCACCCTTGAGCGGTGGGTGGGAGTCATAAAGATAATGAGGGGGGGACCTACAGTGCTTTCCTACCTGGCCCCACCCCTGGGTGGTGGCCATAAAGATAATGAAGGGGGGTCCTACTGTCCTTCCCCCCAGCCCCTACCCCTGCCTGGTGGGTGGGAGCCATAAATTACAATGGGGGGAACCTACTGTCCTCCCCCCCAGATCCCCACCCTTGAGCGGTGGGTGGTGGCCCTAAGACAAATCCCCCCCATCATAGGTGACTAGGGGTCCCCAAGCTCCCACCCCAAAAAAAGTTACCCCCTACCTACTGAAATCCATCCAATCAGAGTGCTTTGTGTCATTTTACACAGCGTGGGAAAGTTCTTTGACATTTTCCCACGCTGTGTAAAATGACCAAGAGCACTCTGATTGGTTAGATTCTGACGAATGAATGGATGAAATTCCCGTTCGCATGTTCAAGTGTTTAACTGGGCATGTGCGGGAATCTCAGTGCTATCTAGTGTGGGCAGATGACGTGTCCCACAGGGACTTCATCTACCCACACAAAGATGGCGGCGCCCTGAATATAGATTGGGACAGAAAATAAAGAATAAAAAATAGGTAATATGGGTAATAGGTAATATGGGGGGATTAGGGGCATTTTGGAGTGACTAGGGGGTCAGTTAATGTAGTGGAGTCGGGAGGGCCATGGCAGTGCCGCTTTAAATGTAATATTCCCTTTGAATTCTCACTTTAGTGAATAACTATATATATATATATATATATAAAATCTAACTACTTTTATATACTAAAGCTCACACTCAAACTATATTTCTAAGTATATTTTAAAGGACCACTCTAGGCACCCAGACCACTTCAGCTTAATGAAGTGGTCTGGGTGCCAGGTCCAGCTAGGCTTAACCCATTCTTTTATAAACATAGCAGTTTCAGAGATGTTTATGAATGGGTTAAGCCTTCCCCCAATTCCTCTAGCGGCTGTCTCATTGAAAATCACAGTGAGAGCACGCAAGCGTCCATAGGAAAGCATTGATAATGCTTTCCTATGTGACCGGCTGAATGCGCGCGCAGCTCTTGCCGCGTGCGCATTCAGCCGCATGGGAGGAGAAGAGGAGGATCGGAGGAGGAGAGCTCCCCGCCCAGCGCTGGAAAAAGGTAAGTTTTTACCCCTTTCCCCCTTCCAGAGCCGGGCGGGAGGGGGACCCTGAGGGTGGGGGCACCCTCAGGGCGCTGTAGTGCCAGGAAAACGAGTATGTTTTCCTGGCACTATAGCTGTCCTTTAATATTATATATAAATATCAAAATACATTTTGAATGACGTTAATGATATATTTGTGTATATAGATAGTGTTTAAGTAGAGATTGTAGCCATATTAGACAAGTGATGTAGATGTAAAAAACAGATAAACTTTGTATTTTGTAATACCTTTTTATTAGACAAACAGAATTTTGTTAATGACAAGCTTTCGGGAGAACCTCCCTTTCTCAAGTCTGAAGCATTTCTGAGCAAGACGACACATAGAATTCAAAGTTGAGTGGTGATACAGCGGTTAAAGCGACATGAGTGTAGATAAGACACAGGTTTGTTAGAAAATAGACACCATTCTTGCAGAGGGTCATAAATATCTTTCTGAAGATCAGAGTGAGGGGGGAGAGGGAGAAAAAATAACCAAGCAGACAGTGCCGAAGATGGTACACTTTATACATACACACATAAATATAGTGGAAAATGTATTCATACTTACCGTAATTTTATTTTCCTGGATATTATTCATGGCACCATATACACATGGGTTAGCTCCTCCCCTTACAGCCAATAGGACAGGAATAAAACAAAACCTTTAAAAGTCGTATCCCTGTAGTATATGCTGCCATGAATAATAGCCAGGAAAATAAAATTACAGTAAGTATGAATACATTTTCCTCTTTCCTAGCTAATTATGGCAGCATATACACATGGGAATACACAAGCTAACCATCAAGGGACAGAAATGTAAATAAATGCCAATCAGATAATCATAACAATTCAACATAGGTTAGAAGATTGAACGGAGTTAAGGACGTGACGTCCAAATTGCACTTCATTAATTGCTTCAATGTCCAATATGTAATGCAGGACAACCAAGTTCAAAGAGGTCCAAATGCCAACTTTACAAAGTTTCAGCAGAGACCATTGCCATGGAAGCCCACAATGTTGCAACTGCACTAGTGGAGAGTGCCCCAAAATCCTTTGGTACAGGTAGAGAATGGCATTGAAAAGCTTTCACTTTAGGCAGGATCTCTGGTGCTAAATGCAAGACAACCATATCCTGTTGAAATTCAGTGAATTGGGGTACACAGACTCAAGCCTGGAGTTCACACATTCACCTTGCTGAGGTACCAGCCACCAGCAACAGCACTTTTTGTGCTGACACCATGGAAGTTCCTGCTAGAGGTTCGAGCGGTGGTTTAGTCAGAGCCTGTAAGACCAGAAGTAGGTCACATTTGGACTTCAACACCCTCAGTGAAGGCTTGAGTTTAATTGCTGCTTACATGAAGCAAAGCACCAGGGGTTCCAATGCTCAATGGCGAAAGTGCCAATCTGTGCTCCTCTAGAGTGTTATAATTCAGACCATATCAAGGCCTGATTTAGGAGTAATTCCAACCTCTATTCTTGAGACCAACACACAAATGCATGCCAAGTTTGTAATCTGTGAAGTATTTATAGGACTGCAAGAGGATCTTGATGACTGTCTAAGGGATGCCTATACTTCTAGAGACATCAGCCTAAACACCAGAGCTTAAGGATCTTGGTGTGCCAATGGACCTTGTAATAATAGGTCTGGACATACTGGAATTTCCCTTCGAGGTTCCAGATTCATCTTACTCATCATAGGAGTTTAGAGTCTTCATGGTTGTCAGGATTACTATAGATGCTCAACACGTAGAACTTAAGTAGATAATAAGAAAATACCGAAGACGTATTATCAGGCCTTAGAATGGCTGGATTTAACGTATAAAGGCAAAAAGCCACAAGACAGAGTAAAGACAAGACGTAGAAATAACGTAAACAATGAACAAGCCACGGGTCAAGGAATGGAGAAATCAGAATAGTCAGGAGCCAAGCCAAAGGTCAAGGAATACAGAGATCAGATAGTCAAAAAGGGAAGCCAAGGTCAAATACACTAGAATCAATACAAGGAACGTGCTCTCGCATAACCAATATGGAAACCATGACAGGGCACAGAGAAATGGCCAAAATAGGCTTAAATAGCTTAAGGTCTTCCCTGATTGGCTGCAGGGAAATATGTGATCATGTGCATGTGTGTAGTATACCCACATGAAAATTTAATGATCTGGCCCCTTATGGGTTAAACAGGAAACCCTTAAGTTATTCAAAGTTGCAGTGGCCAGCGTCTCTAACAATTACATACCCGGCCGCTGTGAGAGGAGGAGCCACCACCATAGGTGAGTGATTGGCGGCATTCCCATCACCTTGTGGGAATGCCGCCGGGGCGCTACGCAAGTAAGAGAATGGCGGCATTCCCCTTAGGGTGTGGGGATGCCGCCACAACGATGCAATTGGCGTTCAAATTAGTTTTTTGCATTTTTCACACACAAACAAATATTAAAGGGACATTCCAGGCACCCAGACCACTTCTGCCCGTTGCAGTGGTCTGGGTGCCAACTCCCACTACCCTTAACCCTGCAGCTGTAAATATTGCAGTTTTTATAAACTGCAATAATTACATTGCAGGATTAACTCCTCCTCTAGTGGCTGTCTACTATGGAGAGGTCTAATTAGCGCATGCGGCATTGCAGCGCATGCACATTAGGTCTCCCCCGTCACCGGCTGCGCATGCGTGATCAGTCTCGGATGACATCGGCAGGGGAGGAGCTTGGGGGGACCCGAAAACCACTGCCAAGGGACAAGTAAGTAAGGGGTGAAAACCCCTTAAGCAACATGGGATGGTTGGTGGGAGGGAGAGGGTACGTGTAGTGCCAGGAAAACGGTTTGTGTCCCTTTAACACTAAATTTAGCCAGTGTTTGTGACTAAGTGGCCACTAAAAAAGACTGGACATGCCGCATTTGTAATACCTTGGGTTGTCTACTTTTGCAAATGGTGCTACTTCCAAGTGCTGTTTCTAAGTGTCTAGTTGGAGATATTCTGGAGAGTTTTACAGAAGCTTCAACTGTCTAAGAGTTGTGCTAAGAGCTTTCTTTTCTACTGTTACAGGTAAGATTCATCTGTAGGAAAAGGTTACTGATTGCCCAAGGTTTGAATTCCTGTTGGTAATTATAAGGCATTTGATTTGATTAAGCTAGTTACTTGTTGTTGATTGCTGGTTAATTAGCTATTGTTTGCAAATAAGCAGAGGCCTACCCAGGTGTTAAACATTCCTAGTGGGCGGTGATTTAAGGAGTTATATAAGGCTTGGTCTCATTAGCTTGTCTAATATAGCTTGGTGCTACTTCCAAGTGCTGTTTCTAAGTGTCTAGTTGGAGATATTCTGGAGAGTGTTGCTTCTAAGTGTGTAGTTGGAGATATTCTGGAGAGTGTTGCTTCTAAGTGTCTAGTTGGAGATATTCTGGAGAGTGTTGCTTCTAAGTGTGTAGTTGGAGATATTCTGGAGAGTGTTGCTTCTAAGTGTCTAGTTGGAGATATTCTGGAGATAACCTGGATGTAATCTGAGGTATTCAGGAGGATAAAGAAAAAAGTTAAGATTTGTTAGATTTAAATTATTCTCATAATTGGAATGGCAGGCTTAGTTCAGTGTAACAATTGCTATGCATTTGTTTCACGTTCCACTTTTTGGAGGTTTGGTTGTTGTCTTATCTGTAGACAGTTCTCTATCTTGCGGCAGGAGATGGTATTTTTGAAGTCTGAGATTTGTAAATTATCTGGTGTAGAAACTCAGACTGGAACTGCTGCAAAGCCACTGCCGCAGAGACATGCTAGGAAAGGCAGATGGATTACTGTAGGATCTGGTAGACTTAGAGTTGAGGATAAAAGGCATTTTGCACAGTCTGTTGCTCTTCATAATTCATTTTCTGCACTTTCAGAGTGTAATGGTGTTGTGGAGAGAGGCACTGAGGCTAGTGGTGTTGTGGAGAGAGGCACTGAGGCTAGTGGTGTTGTGGAGAGAGGCTCTGAGGCTAGTGGTGTTGTGGAGAGAGGCACTAAGACTAGTGGTGCTGTGGAGAGAGGCACTAAGACTAGTGGTGTTGTAGAGAGAGGCACTGAGGCTAGTGGTGTTGTGGAGAGAGGCACTGAGGCTAGTGGTGTTGTGGAGAGAGGCACTAAGACTAGTGGTGTTGTGGAGAGAGGCACTAAGACTAGTGGTGTTGTGGAGAGAGGCACTGAGGCTAGTGGTGTTGTGGAGAGAGGCATTAAGACTAGTGGTATTGTGGAGAGAGGCACTGAGGCTAGTGGTGTTGTGGAGAGAGGCACTGAGGCTAGTGGTGTTGTGGAGAGAGGCACTGAGACTAGTGGTGTTGTGGAGAGAGGCACTGAGACTAGTGGTGTTGTGGAGACCGGCTTGGAGACTATGGTGAGGCCTAATAGAAAGCAGTTGTTGTTGGGTGATTCCATTATAAGAGGTGTGGAGATGGACAATGGTGGTCTTGTGAGGTGTCTTCCCGGAGCTACTGCTCACAGAGACAGGAGACGCATCTGTAATATTGTTAAGCAAGCAAAGCAGGAAGGGGAATTGGATGTACTTGTCCATCTAGGGACAAATGACTTGGCTTGCAATGAGGTTTCAGAGGTTAAGGAAGTTTTAGTGTTTTTGCCAATGATATACGGCAGGTTGCTTCCACACTGTCATTCTCTGAAGTTCTGCCTGTGCATAACACTCAGAACGACAGGCGGATGCGTATTAGGGACTTTAATTTGTGGCTTGGTGAATGGTGTCGGGAGCAAGGATTTGGCTTTATTTCTCATGATGATAGCTCTGTTTGGAATGGAGATAAGCTGTACAAAAAAGATGGTTTGCATCTTTCTCAAAAGGGAACAAATGTTCTCAGTGAGCAGTTCAGAGGTTTTGCTAGGATGTATTAAAACTAGGAGGGGGGGGCAAAAGGGTGATAAAACATCAATCCAATTGTCCCCAAAACAAGGACAGAAGGTGCCTGTAGCAAGTGTGTTAAAAAATGATAAGTTTAGAGTCATGTCTACAAATGCTCGCAGTTTAGGGAATAAGATCCATGAACTTGTGGCAATAATGGCAACTGATAGTGTAGATTTATTCGCTGTTACTGAGACATGGTACAATGAGAAAAATGACTGGGACATAGCAATACCAGGGTACTCTTTATATAGGAAAGATAGGGAAGGCAAGAAAGGGGAGGGGTGGCCTTGTATGTGAAGGATAGCATAAAATCTAGCCTAATAAAAGTTAGTGAGGCAAACATAGAGTCCGTTTGGGTTACGTTAGAATTTGGTAATCACACAGTAACTCGTGTAGGTGTGATTTATAGGCCCCCAGGACAAATTGAAGAGTTAGATAATCTACTAGTTGAGGAAATAGCTAAAATGACAATGAAGGGGGAAGTTATCATCATGGGTGACTTTAATCTTCCTGATGTAAATTGGAAAACAAAATTAGCTACTTGTGCCAGGAGCACACATATTCTAAACTCCCTACTGGGATTGTCTCTAAAACAAGTTGTTGAGGAGCCAACTCGTAAAGAGGCCATACTAGATTTAGTGTTAACAAATGGAGATTTAGTATCAGATGTTACTGTAGGTGAAAGTTTAGGATCCAGTGATCATGAGTCAGTGTGGTTTAATATAAGAACAGTGACTGAGTCACACCACACAAAAACAAAAGTTTTAGACTTTAGAAAAACAGACTTTTCTAAAATTAGAATATGGGTAGAGGAGTCATTATCAGACTGGAGCAATTTAAATGGAGTCCAAGAGAAATGGGATTATTTAAAAGTTGCACTATTGAAGGCAACAGAAAATTGCATTAGGCTTGTCAGTAAAAGCAAAAAATTCAAGAAACCACTGTGGTACTCCGCAGATGTGGCCAAAATAGTTAAAAACAAAAAGTTAGCATTTAGGAATTATAAAAAAACCCAGAGTGAGGAAGACAAAATGATCTATAAGATTAGGCAGAAAGAGGCTAAGCAAGTTATAAGAGCTTCCAAATCACACACAGAAGAGAAAATAGCACAGACAGTAAAAAAGGGGGATAAAACATTTTTTAGATACATAAATGAGAAAAGAAAAGTAAAACAAGGATTAGTTAGATTAAAAACAAAAGAAGGAAGGTATGTAGAAGAGGATAAAGGTCAGGCTGACTGCCTCAATGAATATTTTTGTTCTGTATTTACAGAAGAAAATGAAGGAAAGGGACCTCAGTTGAGAAAAAGGATAAATGAGTCATTTATTACACGTGAGTTTACAGAGGAAGAGGTTCTATTTCAACTGTCAAAAGTAAAGACAAATAAGTCAATGGGACCTGATGGAATACACCCAAAGCTATTAAAAGAGCTTAGTGGTGTACTAGCAAAACCATTAACAGATTTATTTAACCAATCATTGTTAACAGGAGTAGTCCCAGAAGATTGGAAGTTAGCGAATGTTGTGCCCATTTACAAGAAAGGTAATAGGGAGGAGTCGGGCAACTATAGGCCAGTAAGCCTTACTTCAGTAGTGGGGAAAGTGATGGAAACCATGTTAAAGGATAGGATTGTTGAACATCTAAAAACACATGGATTTCAAGATCAGAGACAACATGGGTTTACTTCAGGGAGATCATGCCAAACTAATCTTATTGATTTTTTTGATTGGGTAACTAAAATTATAGATCAGGGTGGTGCAGTAGACATTGCTTACCTAGATTTCAGTAAGGCTTTTGACACTGTTGCACATAGAAGGCTTATCAATAAACTGCAATCTTTAAGTTTGGATTCAAATATTGTTGAATGGGTAAGGCAGTGGCTGAGTGACAGGCAACAGAGGGTTGTAGTTAATGGAATATATTCGAAGCTTGGACTTGTCACCAGTGGGGTACCTCAGGGATCTGTACTTGGACCCATTCTCTTTAATATTTTTATTAGTGATATTGCAGAAGGTCTTGATGGTAAGGTATGTCTTTTTGCTGATGATACTAAGATATGTAACAGGGTTGATGTTCCAGGAGGGATAAGCCAAATGACAAATGATTTAGGTAAACTAGAAAAATGGTCAGAATTGTGGCAACTGACATTTAATGTGGATAAGTGCAAGATAATGCATCTTGGACGTAAAAACCCAAGGGCAGAGTACAGAATATTTGATAGAGTCCTAACCTCAACATATGAGGAAAGGGATTTAGGGGTGATTATTTCTGATGACTTAAAGGTAGGCAGACAATGTAATAGAGCAGCAGGAAATGCTAGCAGAATGCTTGGTTGTATAGGGAGAGGTATTAGCAGTAGAAAGAGGGAAGTGCTCATGCCATTATACAGAACACTGGTGAGACCTCACTTGGAGTATTGTACACAGTACTGGAGACCGTATCTTCAGAAGGATATTGATACCTTAGAGAGGGTTCAGAGAAGGGCTACTAAACTGGTTCATGGATTGCGGGATAAAACTTACCAGGAAAGGTTAAAGGATCTTAACATGTATAGCTTGGAGGAAAGACGAGACAGGGGGGATATGATAGAAACATTTAAATATATAAAGGGAATCAACACAGTAAAGGAGGAGACTATATTTAAAAGAAGAAAAACTACCACAACAAGAGGACATAGTCTTAAATTAGAGGGACAAAGGTTTAAAAATAATATCAGGAAGTATTACTTTACTGAGAGGGTAGTGGATGCATGGAATAGCCTTCCAGCTGAAGTGGTAGAGGTTAACACAGTAAAGGAGTTTAAGCATGCATGGGATAGGCATAAGGCTATCCTAACTATAAGATAAGGCTAGGGACTAATGAAAGTTTTTAGAAAATTGGGCAGACTAGATGGGCCGAGTGGTTCTTATCTGCCGTCACATTCTATGTTTCTATGTTTCTATGTATGCCACCATGGAGGTAATTCTTATTCCTGGGCTACCATACGGTCTCAAAGGCAACATAACCAATCTAGCGAATTTCAATGTGAAAAAACTAAAAAAAGTAACGTGCTATTTTTGACCCTGTAGCTTCCCAAAACACCATAAAACCTGTACATAGGGGGTACTGTTTTACACGTGAGACATTGATGAAAACAAATATGTGTATTTTATTGCAGTAAAAGCAAACAGTATTATGTTAAACTGTCACGTAGAACTAAAAAAAATTTTTAAATTCTTATTGTCTCCCATTTTTTTTTATATTTTATTCATATTAAATTATATTTAATACCTAACTATTTGATGTTAAATAAAATGATGTAAGTGTGGGTGCACATAATATGAAAGAGGCGAATTACGCCTGAACAGACATATAGCGCAAATTCAAGTTTTTGTTTACGTTTTGTTTTGATCACAATGTGTACATTTGGCTCAGTCCTTAAGGGGCGAAGGGTTAAAAAATTTTAGGTTTCCGCCCTCTACTGGTCTTAATGTGCAATTTGTTTACCAAAATAATACAGGAAGTCTCCGATAACAGAAAGCAATGGAAAAGACTTACGTCGGTGAGTTATCTTTAAACTTTAAGTAAAAAATAGGAAATATTGCTGAATTTGATAGATTTAGTTAATACAAATAAACCAAGACAGGCAGGGGGTGTATGATAGAGTAGACATAGTGTCATATACTTGTTGCATACTCAGATGTCAGCAATATTCAGTGCGGTGTGAACATAATCGTTACAAGTAGAGGATAAAATGAAACCAGGCCACGTATCTCAAACAAAGAGTTTACAGCTGTTGTAAGTTGCATACAGGGAGGTATGACTAGGGTGCATAAACAAAGTGATTTAACTTCTAAATGGCAGATAATTGAGCAGTGAGACTGCAGGGACATGATCTATACACTAAAAATGCTTCATCAAAGGAACACTATAGTCACCTAAATTCCTTTAGCTAAATAAAGCAGTTTTAGTGTATAGATCATTCCCCTGCAATTTCACAGCTCAATTCACTGTCATTTAGGAGTTAAATCACTTTGTTTCTGTTTATGCAGCCCTAGCCACACCTCCCCTGGCTATGACTGACAGAGCCTGCATGAAAAAAAAACTGGTTTCACTTTTAAACAGATGTAATTTACCTTAAATAATTGTATCACAATCCCTTCAGGACGGAGTCAATAGTACACGTTCTGATCACAACAAAACGTAAACAAAAACTGAAATTTGCGCTATATGTCTGTTCAACCGTTATTCACCTTTTTCATATTAAATGCACCCACACTTATTATATATAATTTTGTTCAGGAGAAACAGGGCTTTAATTTCATATCAAATATTTAGATTTGAAACGTAATTTATTATGAATAAAATTTAAAAAACTGTGAGAAATTTTAATTTTTAAAACAAAATTTATAGTTCCGACCTCACATTTTAACCTGTTAGGTTTTACTGCAAAAAAATGCACATATTTGTAATCAGCGATGTCTCACGAGTACAACAGTACCCCCCATTAACAGGTTTTATGGTGTTTTGGAAAGTTACAGCGTCAAGTATAGAACGTTCCATTTTCAAATTGAAATTTGCCAGATTAGTAATGTTACCTTTTGAGACGGTGTGGTAGCCCAGGAATGAGAATTACCCCCATAATGGCATACCATTTGAAAAAGTAGACAAGCCAAGGTATTGAAAGTGGGGTATGTTTAGTCTTTTTAGTCACAAGAAAAGCCAACTCACTTTAAAAATAAATAACTGACACACTAGCTCTTGCATCGAGCTACAGCCAATCAGTGTTACATTAACAGCAAGCACTACACAGTACCTACCTGACTCTAACCTAAGCTGCAACAATTCCTGATACGTTTATAGATATCTGCTCTTACCATAATCTTTAAGCAGATCTCAGTGTGAACTCAAATGGATTAAGTGGGTTCAACTTTCATGGTAAAAGTTACAAAATAATTATATAACAGACAGTGGTTTCACTAAGGTCATCCCGTCCATGGACTTCCTCCTGTTCCAGATCATACAGAATAATTATGACGGCAACAAAAATAACTGCATGTGTTTATAGCGTGATGAAACCACATGATTTCAAGCAACATTATAATTGGGTAAAAATGTGTCAGGCATAGGAAAAATGCATAAGTACTCCCTTCTTTGTCTTATTAAAGGACCACTATAGGCACCCAGGCCACTTCAGCTTAATGAAGTGGTCTGGGTGCCAGGTCCATCTAGGACCTGCTATGTTTACATATGGGTTAATCCAGCTTCTAGTGGCTGTCTCATTGACAGTCGCTAGAGCCGCTTCCGCGTTTCTCACTGTGATTTTCAGTGAGAAGACGCCAGCATCTATAGGAAAGCACTGAGAATGCTTTCCTAAGGACTGACTGAATGTGTGCGCGTCTCTTGCCGCGCATGGGCATTCAGCCGATGATGACCGAAGGAGAGTGTTTAACCCCTTTGTCCCCCTTCAGCCTGGTGGAGGTGGGACCCTGAGGGTGGGGGCACTCTCAGGGTACTATAGTGCCAGGAAATGAGTCTGTTTTCCTGGCACTATAGTGGTCTTTTAAACTAATTAGAAAAAATAGAAAAAAAAAGAGAAAAAGAAAGCGTATGAAAGAGAAAGAGTATGAAATCGGAAGAGAAGATAAAGAGATTCAAAAACGGTAAGTACGTCGTGACAGTTTCACCTTAGGGTGACACTATAGGCACCAAGTCACTTCAGCTCATTAAAGAAATCTGGGTGTAGATCCCTTTCCCCTTTATCCTGCAATGTAAAACTTTGCAGTTTTTGAGAAACTGAAATGTTTGCATTGCAGCATTAAGACTCAGAAAGCCACTAGAGGCACTTCCGGAGGTTACCGCACTGTAGGTCGCCGAAATGACACTGGACATCATAAGTCTCTGCACGAGGTCATCCAACGTCAGTGAAATCCCCATAGGAAAGCATTGAAGCATAGCTAATGTACTCACTGCACACGCACATTAACCCCCAATGGTGGATGATGACGGAGGAGGCTGAGGAACATCGGCGCTGCAATCAGGTGAGTAAATAAAGGTTTTTTTTGGGAGGTGTGGAAGAGTGGGGCCTGGGAGCAATATAGTGTTAGCAATACAGATTTTTATTCCTAACAATATAAAATCCATTTAAAGACTATATCTGATGTGGTTAGAGTAAAGAAGGGTTAATGGGACACTGTAGGCACACAAACCACTTTAGATCATTGAAGTGGTCTGAGTGCAGTGTCCCAGGTCCATTAACCCTGCAAAGGTAATTGTTGCAGATTTTAAGAAAGGTTAGGGACATCACAATTATATCACAAGTTATATAATAAGGGTGTGTGTCTTGGCCACCATCTTAGATGGCCACATTCTCTGGTGTCATTGGGACTTAAATGTTCCTAAAACATAATTTATTGCCTTAATTGACCATTCTGGAGACATAGTCTTAAATTAGAGGGACAAAGGTTTAAAAATAATACCAGGAAGTATTACTTTACTGAGAGGGTAGTGGATGCATGGAATAGCCTTCCAGCTGAAGTGGTAGAGGTTAACACAGTAAAAGTGTTTAAGCATGCGTGGGATAGGCATAAGGCTATCCTAACTATAAGATAAGGCCAGGGACTAATGAAAGTATTTAGAAAATTGGGCAGACTAGATGGGCTGAATGGTTCTTATCTGCCGTCACATTCTATGTTTCTATGTTAACTTTACAACTTTAAGAAATTACACTCAACATGCAGGCACAAAAGAAATTGGAGAAATCTATGCCTGCAGCAAGAAATACAGGACTTGCTGCATGGGTGAGTAAGGGCTCACAGGCCCACTCTCCTTCACCTATGGTGACATCGCAGCTTATTTCGCCGGCGGAGTCACCCATAGCTCCCTCGGGCATCCCTGCACCCTCCCACCCTTCACCCAGACCTATATCACACATTGCCACAGTCACAGCCCGCTCGCATCATCGTCTAAGCGGCGGTACTGTGGCTGCGAGTGCCACAAGTGGGGAGGGCAGGCTTGTGTGCTCCAAGCGCTGGTCACGATCGGAGCGGCTAGATGTTGTTCCCACGGGTGGCAGAGCATGCAGCAAAGAGCCTCGATCAGAACTAAGGACAGTAACCCTGACATGGAAACTGATGCCCCAAAAGATATTCAAGGGCTTATGCATCCCTCCCAAGATAATCCTGTCACAACCAAGATGGCTGCTGAAGCTATAGATTTTGATGTATCCTCAGAGGAGGCTGGAACGGTGCCAATAGTATCTACAAAGAGGCAGGCAGGCCAAATTACACAGATGACTCCTAATTTGGAATCTGCAGTGGGTGGAATTCCCTCATAGGGACCAATACGTCCACCTCGGTGTGCATAAACTTCAAGAAGATCTCCAGCTACGTCTGATCAAGTATGGGAAATGCTACAGATAATTAGACAGGATTTACTAGAGTTTAGAAATTAATTCAAAGCTGAATTTGCAACCCTAAGTCACAATGTGTCTACGCTATGCTATGGAAATAGCAAACCTCAATACAACTAAATTCCACCAACACTAAATTAAGTGATAGGGAAGACAGGAGTCAGAGAAATAATTTGAGAATAAGGGGGACCCATAACTCTGTTCAACCTGCTGAACTTTCAGATTACATGAAAGCCATTATGAGATCAGGGAAGCCAAATCTGACAGATGAGAACCTAATGATTGACCGTATTCATCATCTTCCAGAACCAGATTCAGCTCATCGAGACGCTCCCAGAGATGTGATCATAAGAATTCACTTTTTTTTACAATTAAGGAGGATATTCTTCTGTCTATACCATGGATTGTCAACCTGGTCCCTACCGCCCACTAGTGGGCGTTTCAGGATTCCAAGTGGGCGGTAGGGATTTCGGCGGCTAAATACTCTGTTTGAGAGAGTGGGTGGCAGGGCCGGACTGGCCCAGCTGGGGCTGAGCTGACAGCCCTAATGATCATTCAGATAAATCCTCCCCTCAGACTGTGCCAGCCTGTCTGCCCGAGTGGAGGAAGGAGGGAGGAGCAGGGGGCAAGTGTCCTTCCGAGCAGGCTCCAGAGCAAAGTTTGTCTGTTGTTTATTTTGTAGATCTCGCTGGATTTTCCAGTGTTGCCGCTGTGTTTTAGTGGGTTTGCCTCTCTTGGTCATCCTCAGGCTGGTGTCTGCCCTGATCGGAAGCTGCGTGTATTCCGCAGAATGCTGCCACTTACCAGTCCGTCCTGGTGCAGGCTGGATTGTAGGTGATTGCCGGGTCGGTCTTCCAGCAGAGGTGTCTTGCTTGACGGTTTGTGCAGTCACTTTAGGCGAGTATGTTCGCTTCTTTGTGTGACTAACGCTCAGTGCAGCCATTGTCTCCCGCGCCCTTGACTCACGCTGGTTGCGCTGTCTCTCCGTGCGGCTTGAGTGGGAGGCATGTCTTCCCTTTGCCATCTGCGCACATGGCGCCCGCCATTTTAGGCGTGGCGGTTTGGCTCTCCGGCCTCAATTGCAGTGTCACAGTCAGGGCCACAGGCACCGGGATCTCACCCACTGGTCCAAAGGGGGAGGAACGGGGCTGGGGCTGGGTCTGCACCTTTAGCTGGGTTCCGTGGTCCAGGATAGTGGGGCAGCGGCCGTCCGACCCACTCACTGCAGGAGAAGGCCCCATTTGGGGCAGCGTGTTTTTCTCCCCCAGGGGACTGAAGCTCGATAAGCCAGCCTCTCCCCGGTTCCCCCAGTCTCTCAGCTCTGGGTATCTACGCTGTCGGTCAATTTATGGGTAGTAAGACATGGCTTTTAGAGAGTATATTTCAGTGGGTTACAGGAGCTGCTCAGACTTGCGACCGTCCAGCTCCGCGTCTCTATCTTTTTAAGTAAAATGTAGCTTGCCATACAGACAACGTGACTTTGGACCCAGACAGATATCTAATTTGGAAAGGATCAGTAAATAGTATTGAGTACACTCTGGTAAATCTGTATTCCTCTAACTCTGGGCAATTTAACTTTTTGAAATCCATTGTTAGCAAAGCTTCAGATGGAGTCTGAGGCAGATTGATTTTGGGTGGTGATACCAATTTTGTTTTAAACTGCGAATGTGATATTGTGTGAGATGCAAATAGCATCGCTAAAAATCATAATCGTGAAAAATTGGCTGATATTTGTTCCAAATGTATTTTTTCTCAGGGCCTATTCAACTGTTGGTGTGTTCCGCAGGAAAGAGAGAGTGACTATACCTGTCACTCGGCAGCTTATAACATGTATTCTCGGATCGACAGGTTCTTGGTGGGTGAGAATACCACACCCCTTCTTTTGTGTTTAGGAATTTTGGACATTACTTGGTCCGATCACGCCCCCATAACGATGTGTATAGAGGAGTCTTTCCAGTCGACCCAAACAGACAGTGGAGACTAAGTGATTATTTAATCACTGAGCTTAAGAATAAAACATAGGCTGAATCAGCGATTAATAACTATTTTAGGGAAAATGCAGCTCTGTATTTACAGGATACCTTGTTGTGGAACACTCATAAAGCCGTTCTCAGGGGACACTTTATACAACGTGCCTTCTACTTGAAAAAAATTTGGTCTAAAAATTTAAGAGATTTAAAAAAATAACTTTATACTTGGAATCAGGCTAATAAAATTGGTCCTTCAGATTTCAGATGTTAAAGTTAAAATTAACGCTATCAAAGATCCCACATGATACAATGGGAGGGAGATCTGGGCCACCAACTGACTCTGGCATAATGGCACGAGGCAATGGCAAATATAAAGAGCGCCTCAAAGAGCCTCTCGCTGTGGGAGGCATACTGTAAAATTGCTATGAGATGGTACCTGGTCCCACATAGACTGTCAAGAATTTACAAGAGCTCATCCGTGCTCTGCTGGCGATGTGAGGGGGCAGCGGGTACCATGGTACACATGTTTTGGGACTGCCATTTATTGGGAGCATTCTGGACACAAATATAGGGCCTCATCTCGAGCACTACCGGCCTCCTTGTCCAGTTGCCACCAGAATATTACTTGCTACACGTGATACCTTAACTTTCACTGCACCCCCATAAGAAAGTGTTAATAAACATACTCACCTTAGCAAAGATCCTACTAGCCCAAAACTGGAAAAGCAAAAAAGTACCCGCCATAGAGGCAATCAAAGACAGAATGGATGGAATAGGCTCCTATGAGCAGATGGCTAGCAGGGGGTAGGGTCAGTAGAATAAGCATGATAAAGAATGGGCAAGCTGGAAACTCAGGCCATGAGCTCCCGCCTCTCATAGAGTAACTAATAATTCAGATAATAATTCAGACACTAATGACCACAGAGTCGACTCGTCCAAATGTAGAAAATAGTAACTAAGGAAATACATCTGACAACCACAAGAACCCTAGCTCAAACAAAAAGACACTGGGTAGCAAGGCTGGGGGACTCTAAATCTCAACTCCCAAGTTAAATTCTCCCCCCCCCCCATGTTCCTGTTCTCCCCACAAAGTGCCAACACATTACCTAATGCACACATGACACATCATGGCAAAGAAGCCACCATAGCCCAGGTGCAAAAAGCTGGCTCCTACACATATGTAACAAGATACAATAAATGTTGAAAGATGATAATCCTGAAGGCAATGAACCAGACTAACTGCTGCTGTACCCATAATGCAATGACATGTGTACCTGTCACAAACAACTGAATGTATTGTACGATTTTTCATGCTGTTGGCGAAATAAAGACTACATATGGAAAAACAAAATTAACCCTATTCAGTTGGAAAGCACAGCCTTGATGTTGAGGAGAGTGAAACTGTTTTTTTTATGTTAATGGGAATAGAGCTTTATCAATGTTAGCCTCTAAATTACGCCACAGGGCTTCCCAATCCAGAACTGAGCACCTATTGGATGAGAGTGGCATTAAAGTTACTCAACCGGTCAAGATAAGCAATATGTTTGCGAAGTATTACAAAAAAATGTACAATTTGGTTTCCGATCCCAATACGATACAGCCCACATGTGATACAATATGCTCTTTAAAACAGATACCTATGGATAAATTGGATACTCTAAATTCTCCTATCACCTCAACAGAACTAATAAACGCCATCAATATGATCCCACAAGGCAAAGCCTGGAGCCTAAAAGTTTTACCATGATGTGCTAGAAGTCTTTCTCTAGCATTCTTACCCCTCATTTAACTCACTTATTCAATCATTATTGGAATACAGGTGGAATGCCCGGAGAGGCTTTGGGTGCACAAATAGTCACGTTACCTAAACATAAGACACCAAATGTCTGCTCCAATTTTTGCCCCATTTCATTAATTAATAATGATACTAAGATTTACTCAAAAATTTTAGTTAATCACCTTAATCGCCTTTTTCCATCCCTAATTGAGGAAGACCAGGTGGGTTTCGTTATGAACCGCCAGGCTCCAGATGTCAGCAGGCATTTCATTAATTTGATTAATCATCTCAAATTTACTCGCCTTCACTGCTGCTCTTTGGATGCGGAGAAGGTGTTCAACAGGATCAGTTGGGATTACCTGAGGGAAGTCCTGTTACGTTTTAACACCCCAGAAATCTTCATCAGGGCTGTGTTTGCACTATACTGTCAGCCAACTGCCAGAGTATCTGTGAAAACTTTACATTGTCCAATGGGAAGAGATAGAGGTGTCCATTGTCTCCACTCCTATTTGTGCTGGCAATGGAGCCCTTGGCTGAGATGAAAAGATGCAGCACAGATATCTAAAGTATTGCAGTAGGGGAAAAGGAACATAAAATATGCCTTTTTGCAGACGACATCATGTTATCGCTTAAAAATCCAATTACCTCACTTACTCTGTTGATGTTGCTCCTGCAGGAATTCAGCAAAATGTTATTCTATAAATTGAATACAGCCAAAACTCAAGCTCTCTCCTTCTTCATACATTGGTATGACCTAGATATTTTGAAAGGTTGATTTGACTTCGACTGGAGGGACTCATATTTCTTATCTGGGCATTAACCTATGCAAGAACCTGTCCAAGATGCATTCTTATAAGTAAGGTCTTGTCCGATTTTTAGGAACAATTTCCAGCAGTGGGGTAGTCTGGAAATCTCATGGTTAGGGAGGGTTAATTCGGCGAAAATGACTTTCCTTCACAAAATTTTATATTTTCTTATAGCCGCCCCCCTTTCGATTCCCTTATCTTTTTTTGGAAAGGTACACTCTGCTCTCTTGAAAATTATCTGGGATAAAAAAAAACATACTCCAAAAGCTCAGGGTCAGGGCAGTGTGGGTTTGCCGAATTTTATTCATTATTATTATGCAACTAATGTAGCGATGGTGCTGAAGTCCAACAAGAGAATGACTTGTCCCTCTTGGCTTGAGATTGAGGCTAGCAAACTCTCTCCACATTTAATTCAAGATATTTTATGGTTGCTTCCTTCTCAGCACACAAGGTTGGCGGACATGTTTCTCATGACCAAGACCACTATTAAGGTTTGGAATATGTTTTATATCGAAAAATTCACCCTACAAAATAAATTCCGATAGAGTATTTTTGACGCCCCTGCACATGCGAAATTGGTTGAAAAGATTAGTGAGCACTTCAGGATTTCCGACCGGGATCTAAATTCTAGAAAATTGGAATTATCAAATTTAGAAAAGGTTTATATCTCAGATCCTGGCCGGAAACAAACTATTTCCATGTGCTATGCCTTTTTTTGCATGCGATGTTTAAAACTACTGTATATAACAAGATGGGAGAGTGACCTGGGTGAGGTATTCACAGTGGAAGACTGGCATTTATCATTATTAGCATTGAAAGGTGTTACCAGTTGTATTTCACATTTGGAAACCCATTTAAAATGAATCTACCGCTGGTATTTCTCCCTGTTTAAAATGTTTACACTACACCTCTCCACATCTGATTTATGTTGGAGAGGCTGTGGACAGACTGGTACTTTATACCATGTTTTTTGGTCATGACTAAAATTAGCTAATAACTGGTAACAAATATTAGAATTAATCATAACCATCACTGACTTCCCTGCTGACATAACACCTGGATTATGTTTACTCAAATGCTTCCCCGACAATTTATCTCCACATAAAAAAATAATGCTAGGCCACCTCCTCATCTCGGCTACTTCAATCATACCAAGAAATTGGAAATCAGTTACCATTCCCTCTGTCAAAGATGTTTTACTAGTTTTATTTGAAAACAAAAGATGCATGCTTGCTCTTAGGATACCTTCTGCAACCAATGTGCTGCTCAGACATGACTGGTCTGAATGGGAGAAAGCTATGAGGGGTAAGAATGTTTTTTTTGCTTATGTTTGACTCATTCACCGTATAGATCACCTTCTATTTGACATCTATGCAAATGTATATACCTTAAAAAAGTTTTCATCTATGCATATACATTAATTTATTTATAGTCAATATCATTTTATGGATGTGAAATATATTAATTTTCCCCCGGTTTTTCTTTTTCTTTTTAATTTTTCTGTTTTTTTCCCTTTAATTCTGTTCTTTGTCATGTCAGTGTCCACATATTATACTGCTTACATATTATTGATGTTTTAAAATGATACATATGTATAATGTTATTTTTATTATTATTCATTAAAAAAAACAATAAAAAACATTTGAAAGAAAAAATAAGTTATATAACAAACGTTGTTTAAGATTATTGGGTTAAGGATTACAATGGTGTTAAATAAAATTTTTGTGTATAAAGGGTTTTAGGATTATTGAGTTTTATATTGGGATACTTGTTATTACTAAAGTTACATGGGTTACTTTTTAAGAGGAGTTCAACATATTATCAATGTAAAGAGCTTACTTTCAGTATTAAGATTTGAGTACTGGGAGTTGAAGAATTATTTACAAAATACTCACCCTCTTATGTCTCCTAAATCCCAGTCAATCTTCTAAAATGCATTTTAGAGCTGCAGGAGTGATTATACAAATTGCATTATTCAATGCTGTCCCTGCTTCTTCTGCAAGACATTTCCTGTATGAGAGTTTACTAGTGAGCAGATGGGAATTGATCCATGTCACTTCCTAAAATGAAGAGCTGCACAGCATAGGGTGAATATTTAGAAAGGTTTATTGTGGAATCAAGGATAAAACAGAATTGACATTTTGCTCATGAAGCCTTAAAGGAACACTAAGGTCAGGAACACAAGCATGTATTCCTAACCCTATTGTCCCTATAGTATGGTTAAAACAACCATTTAGGTGGCTTGCCCCCTTAGAAAGGGTTAAAACGTACTTGAGCTCTCCACGGGTAATACAAAAGGCTGAATGTGAACTGTGAATGAACGAACAAACGAAATGCATATGGAAGAATTTCGGTCGGCGACCCTTCGTTTGTTCGTTAATTCGGATCCCCATTAGTTTTTTTTCGGTATTTGGAAAAATATAAGAAAATGGAGATTTTCATCCGAAAATACATTCGTCTGAATACAAGAGTACCATATTACCATGTAACACTATACTGTTTATATCTGCAAGGTATTTTTATTTTATGATTTAATTGTTTTGTGCTATCTCCTGTCATAGAATAAATAATATTTTTTTTTTTTTTTGCTATAGGTCAAGTAGAAAAAATTGCAATAGCAATTGTTTTGGTTTTACCATCAGAAGAAAAATTGTGAGTACATAAACAGTAAATTTATCTAGTATTCAGTACCAGTGCTCAATAATAAGGACAATAATTGGTGTGTCATAAAATAAAAAGGTTACAAAATAAAAATGTAATTTTTAATTTTAATATCTTGTGACTGGGTCATTGTCACGATAGTATACCCCAACACGCAAGATTTAGTCCAACAATTGACAATATAGAGCAGATACGTCTTACCAGACCTTAGAATGGCCAAGGTCTGGTACACAGTAATCAGTAAGCCAGCAAACAAGACAAAAAAGGGATAAAGAGATAAACGGAGTCAGATACAAAGCCACGGTCAAGTACGAAAAAATCACAACTGAACACAACAAGCGCTAAAGGGAACTGAAACAGAAACCACGATAGGGCAGGGAGTTAAGGGAGAGGTAAGTATAAATACCCTAGCATTTAATTTGATTGGCCCCTGTCATATCCACGCCCCCTAAAAGTGAGTGTATGGGGAATGTGGCATGACAGGGGCCAATGGGAGACCGTTTTAGTTTAGGCTCCCACTGTCCCTTTAAGAGCGTGCCCGAGACGCGCGGCGCTCTTAGAGCTAGGCGGGACACATGACCGCATCTCGCCCACCGTCATCTGAGCCCTGAGCGAGCCGCGCGTGGCGGGAATAGAGGACCTCTGCCGGCCCCCGGATAAGGTAAGTACCGCTACAGTACCCCCCCTCTGAAGACACGCCCACCGGGCAGGGAGGACCAGGCCTGGCAGGAAAACGAGAATGGAAGGAACGCACAAGGCAACGGGGCGTGAACAGCGTCTGCGGAAATCCAACTGCGTTCCTCAGGCCCATAACCCTTCCAATGCACCAGGTACTGGAGGTGATCCCTGAGAAAATGAGAGTCAAGTACAGCAGCTACTTCGAATTCCTCATGAACCTCCACAGAAACAGGAGGAGGAGGAACATGCCGGGTATAACGGTTACACAGGAGGGGTTTCAACAAGGAGGTGTGAAAGACGTTAGGAATACGTAGCTTTCCAGGAAGATCCAAGGTATATGAAACAGGATTAACTTTATGTAAGACACGAAAAGGACCGATAAAACGAGGAGCCAACTTAATAGAAGGCACACGAAGGCGGATATTGCAAGTGGAAAGCCAAACCCTATCCCCCACGACATAGAATGGAGCCGCCCTGCGATGCTTGTCAGCTTGAACCTTTTGGCGTGCAGCGGAGTCCACCAAAGAACGCTGAACCTGCTCCCAAGTAGTACGTAAACCAGCCAAATGTTCATCCAGAACTGGCATGCCCTGTAAGGAGAATGCAGCTGGAAGAACAACAGGATGCCGTCCATAAACAACGTAGGAAGGGCTTTTACCGGAGGATTCATAAGCAGCGTTATTACGAGCAAACTCAGCCCAAGGAAGAAGGTCAGCCCAATTGTTCTGATGGTGGGATACAAAACAATGAAGATACTGTTCTAGGGATTGGTTGGCACGTTCAGCAACTCCATTAGACTGGGGGTGGTAAGCGGAGGAAAACGAAAGAGAAATACCCATCTCTGAACAAAAGGCTTTCCAGAATCTGGAAATAAATTGGCTACCCCTATTGGATACAATCGATACAGGAATACCATGCAACCGAAACACCTCCCTGGTGAAGATAGAAACAAGTTCCCTGGATGAGGGCAATTTGGCAAGAGACACAAAATGAGCCATCTTAGAAAATTGATCCACTATCATCAAGATGACTGTTTTACCATTCGAAGGAGGCAATTCAACAATAAAATCGATGGATAGATTGGACCAAGGCCTCTCGGGTATGGGCAACGGGTGCAACAACCCACAAGGAACTCTTTGAGAAGACTTCATACTGGCACAAGTAGTACTGAACGTAATCCGTGACATCCTTGCATTAGGAAGCCCACCAAAAATATCTAGAAATAGCTGTCAAGGTTTTGGAAATACCAGGATGTCCAGCAGTTTTGGTGTCATGATATAATGACATAATGTCCCGTCTTTTGGGAACATCAACGAACAGTTTATCAGCAGGTCTCTCTCTGGGTGCCATGTTTCGTTTAGCCTGTATAACTTGCAAGAGTGAAGAAGAAATAGATAGAACTGTAGTAACTATTATTCTGTCCGGGGGAATGACAGGGGTATCATCAAACTCTTGTTTGTCGGTAGTTTCGAATTGTCTGGACAGAGCGTCGGCTTTAGTGTTACGATCACCTGGTCTGTAGGTGATGATATAATGGAAATGAGATAAAAACAGTGACCACCTGGCCTGCCTAGAAGACAATCTTTTGGCTTCACTAAGGTAGGAAAGGTTTTTATGATCCGTAAAAATGAGGATGGGATCCTTAGTACCCTCTAAAAGATGTCTCCACTCCTTAAGTGCTAAAACAATAGCAAGGAGTTCTCAATTGCCTATGTCATAATTCTTTTCGGCTTTGGACATCTGCTTGGAAAAGACGCCACAAGGATGTAATGGCTTTTCAGGTGATTCTCTTTGAGATAAGACAGCACCTACCCCAATATCTGAAGCATCAACTTCAAGAATATTAGGCAAAGAAGGGACAGGATGCTGTAAAATAGGAGCAGAGGCGAAATGCAGTCTTAAGAAATTCAAAAGCCTCAAGCGACCAGACACGAGTATTGCCATCCTTTTTAGTCATACAGGTTATAGGCGCTACAATAGAAGAAAAACCTTTAATAAAGTGTCTATAATAGTTAGAAAAACCAAGAAAATGCTGAATGGCTTTCAGACCTTGAGGTAGAGGCCATTCTATGACCGCAGAAAGCTTCTGGGGATCCATACGAAAACCCTTAGCAGAAATTAAATACCCCAAAAACTGGACTTCGGATTGATGAAGTAAACATTTTTCTAGTTTACAATAAAGACCATTAACAAGAAGGGTTTTCAAAATTGTTTTAACGTGCATGTGATGAGTATGCAAATCTGTTGAATATATTAATATGTTGTCCAAGTACACTATTACAAATGTGTGAATAAACTCTCGTAATACGTCATTAATAAATTCTTGAAACACTGCTGGGGCGTTACAAAGACCAAATGGCATCACAGTGTACTCGTAGTGACCACTCCTAGTATTGAATGCAGTTTTCCATTCATGGTCCTTTTTTATACGTATTAGATTGTATGCACCTCTAAGGTCCAGTTTAGTAGATACAGTAGCATGTTTGAGCCGGTCAAATAATTCCGTGATTAAAGGTATAGGGTAAGCATTTTTTATGGTGATTTTATTTAGACCCCTGTAATCGATACAAGGTCTTAAATCGCCCTCCTTCTTTGACACAAAGAAGAACACAGCCCCTGCCGGAGAAGAGGATCTCCTTATAAACCCCTTTTGTAGAGATTCTTTAATATATTCCTCCATGACACGGTTTTCTTGAGGAGACAAAGGATACACCCTGCCTTTGGGAGTTATAGTGCCAGGCAATAAATCAATAGCACAATCGTAGGGTCTATGAGGCGGTAATTTTTCAGCCTCCCTTTTATCAAAGAGAGACTTAAGAGACATGTACTGAGGAGGTATAACAGTAGACAAAGGAGGAGTAGTAGGAACATTAATAGATTTTAAAGGGGTGATTTTAACGATACAAGACTCTTGGCAGGTCTCGCTCCAAGATACTATTTGTCCTGACTCCCAGTCAAAAATGGGATTGTGAGAAAGTAACCATGGATACCCTAACACAATGTGAGAGGAAGGAGAGGTGATGACCTGAAACCGAATGGTTTCTGAGTGTAACATTCCTGTATACATATGCAACGGTTCAGTTTCATGTGTAATAACTGGGGAGCATAATGGTCTACCATCTATGACCTCAACGGCCAAGGGTGTCTTCTTCTCTCTAATGGGTATGTTGTGTTTCCTAACAAAACCAGAATCTATGAAATTCTCAGCTGCCCTGGAATCAACCAGGGCTAGTATGTTCCCAGCTATGCAATTCTTTTCCAAATGCAGAGAAACAGGGAGAAGTAATCGGTTAAGAGGCAATTTTGGGGACTTAGATATCACACCCAAGGCCAGTCCCCTATATGGCCTTAGGTGCGATAGTTTTCCGGAAGCACGGGACATTCTTTTAGCATATGACCCTTCCTACCACAGTACAGGCAAAGTCCCTCCTTTCTCCTATACAATTTTTCAGCATCAGAGAGTTTGGCAACCCCTAATTGCATGGGTTCCTCCTCTGATACCTTGAAGCTCTCAGGATTAGCAACTCTAGGAGTATTTAATGTAACAAAACATCTATTCCTATTCTTAGTATAGAGTCTGTCACGAATCCTATTGTCTATATCAATGAGATAGTCGATAAGGTCCTCTAATGGGATAGGAAGATCCCTAGCCGCTACCTCATCCAATATAGTGTGATAGACCTTCCATAAATGCAGTAGTTAGCCCATTGTTGGTCCAATCTACCTGTGAAGCAAGGGTACGAAACTGAATAGCATAATCAGCAACAGACCTAGATCCCTGTTTAATTCTCATTAATGCCCTGGTGGCATTCTTCGACCTTTTTAGTTGTGTCAAAGGTTCTACAAAAAGCCGTAAGGAAGCTATCAAAATCATGCACCATAGGTCCATTAGCCTCCCAAGTAGGATTTGCCCACTCAAGTGCTTTATCAATAAGTTGGTGCATAAGGAACCCAACCTTAGACCTATCAGTGGGAAAGGAACGTGGATACATCTCAAAGTGGAATTCCACTTGATTAATGAATCCCCTGCATGTCTTAGCATCCCCTCCATACCTAGGTGGAGGGGTTAAAAGTGCAGAAGCAATAGGCATGGTAGATACATCTGGAACAAGGTGTGTAGGAGGAGCTGGTACGGTTACCGGAGAAGTTCTAGGTAAGAGTGTCTTAATGGCCTGAGCTATCTGATCCATACGGTGATCCTGCTCTACAAATCTAGCCTCATGAGAAGCCATTTGGTAACCTAAATCTATGGGGTCCATGGCCCTATCGTAATGTCACGGTAGTATACCCCAACACGCAAGATTTAGTCCAACAATTGACAATATAGAGCACATACATCTTACCGGACCTTAGAATGGCCGGACTCGACGTAGAGCAGAGAAAGACAGAGTCAGGAACGAGCCGAGGTCAAGGGTACAAAGAGACAGTGAAAACAAGAACTAGCCAAGGTCTGGTACACAGTAATCAGTAAGCTGGCAAACAAGACAAAACAGGGATAAAGAGATAAATGGAGTCAGATACAAAGCCAAGGTCAAGTACGAAAAAAATCACAAATGAACACAACAAGCTTTAAAGGGAACTGAAACAGAAACCACGATAGGGCAGGGAGTTAAGGGAGAGGTAAGTATAAATACCCTAGCATTTAATTTGATTGGCCCCTGTCATATCCACGCCCCCTAAATGGGAGTGTATGGGGAATGTGGGATGACAGGGGCCAATGGGAGACCGTTTTAGTTTTTAGGCTCCCACTGTCCCTTTAAGAGCGTGCCCGAGACGCGCAGCGCGCTCTTAGAGCTAGGCGGGACACGTGACCGCATCTTGCGGTCAGTGCCCACCGTCATCTGAGCCCTGAGCGAGCCGCGCGCTGCGGGAATAGAGGACCTCAGCCGACTCCCGGATAAGGTAAGTACCGCTACAGTCATGTTCTAGAAGCAGTTATATCATTTTTTCAAGGTATAATTTTTATTGCATTTTCTCATGGACAATACAGGGTTAGCTCAAATATAGTGGGAGAAAATACAGATAAAGTCATGTTTATATAAACAAAGGTAAATCAAAATATAATCAACAACAGTTGCTGGTGAGGTATAGAGACAAAATAGTACATGTGGTAATGGCATAGAAAGGATCCTACTGAGGAGTTGCCTCAAAGTCCTCCGTTAAACATTATTTCATTTTCCAAAAAAGGATCTAACAATCCCCATCATGGATTGCAAGTACTTGGGAGTACACACATAGCATTATAAAAAAAACAATCATCAAAGTGTTCTGTTCTAACCTAAAGTGCTAAGAAAAATTATTATGGAAACCATTTGAACCAGAAAGCATATACCATTGGTGAGTCCTCCACTTGCACATATTTGAACCACGTTTTACAACATAACAGTTTGATACATCTCCAGTTATATCTGTGAGCTCACTGTAGCATAGAACTCTTCATATCCATGTGTGTTTTTTTTTTACTGTAATATGTAAATTCAGCTTGCCTCTGACAATTAAAGGACCACTCTAGGCACCCAGACCACTTCAGCTTAATGAAGTGGTCTGGGTGCCAGGTCCAGCTAGGGTTAACCCATTTTTTTATAAACATAGCAGTTTCAGAGAAACTGCTATGTTTATAAATGGGTTAATCCTTCCTCCAAAAATCACAGTGAGAGCACGCAAGCGTCAATAGGAAAGCATTGTAAATGCTTTCCTATGCGACCGGCTGAATGCACGCGCAGCTCTTGCAAATTAGGGAGCTGTTTTGTTTCTTTATCAGCTCCCACTTTGGTATCCTTAAATATGTCAATCCCACATACGGATACCAAATCTGGGAACAATTTACTAAACATCCAAAAGACCAGAATAAAAAAGAACTTCCAGCTCCCTAATTTGGTATCTTTATGTTGGATTGCTATATTTAAGGATACGAAATGAGAGAGCAATATCTACTAAACAGAAACAGCTCTTTAATTTGGTACCCTAAAATATGGCAATCCCACATAAGTGTACCAATTTTATTTAGGGGGTTATCTACTAAACAGCAGAAAGATCAAATTCAAGAAAAGTCCTTTTCTTAATTTTGATCTTTCAGCATCTTAGTAAATAGCTCCCTAATCTGGCATTCTTATGTGGGATTGCCACATTTAAGGATACCAAAATAGGAAGCTCTCTATTGAACACTAATTCCTTTAATAGGCAATTCCACATAAGGATACCAAACTAGGTACTTACTACTTTCTAAACCAAAGAAAGATTTGCCTCCATTCCATTTGTCTAAATGGAAATTCTGAACCAAAAATATCAAACACATTTTGTACAATACAAATCGACTAGTGGCTGAAATTTGTTTAGGACAAAATGTATTGTCATCCAATTTCATTTAGACGAACCAAAAATATTCACTATGCACAGGTCAAGTCAATATATAGATGTTTTGGAACAAACTTTATTTGCTCAAAAACAGGTTGATTCAGCACCAGAGGGATACAGGGAACACATTTAGAACAGAAATAATAAAAATAAAAAAACACACACACTCGCTCGCTCCAACTCACTCTGCCAATGCCTTGATATTTGGGGTTTTGATCCACCTCTGGCCTCCAACAATTAGTATTTGCAGTGTGTGCAAAGGGGCAAATGAAGTCAACCTCAAATTGTCTTTTAATCCCCTGCTGCATAGGTACACCAATGAAAATTGGGTATTTCCATCTAATAAATCAACACAAGAACAACAATTTCATATTAAAATGTAAACTTTCTTTTTAATTTAGATTCAAAATCAAGACAAATCAAGAACGTTAAGGTAAACTGATATGTAAGCTTACTAAAGTAATTTTATCTTAAACAGAAGTAATTGCATGCTTTTAGTGTTTCTAACAGTGAAACAGGCTTCTGGCACATGCCAAAGCTGAAGAAAGAACATACAAGAAGACTGTATACTTTTTTGGCTAATTGTTTGTTACTTTATTTTGAAATGAGACTATTTACATTTGTGTTCTGTTAACTGTGTTACTTTTTATTATTTTGTATACAAGAGCATGCCCAGGTATATACCATTGGCACTTGAAATATTTTCTATGTTTTTTTCCCTTTTTTGTGTACTGGGGATTTGTCTGTGTCGCCATGGCAACTTGGCCTTTCCCAGAGTGAGTTCCGGCTTTAGCTTAATGCCGATGAGCCCTTTCTGGCTGCTTTTTGTTTGGCATAGTGGCCATAGTTACCAGACTCCCTTGCTGCCCTCCTAGGCTTTCTACATATGGGTACGTGTCCCTACCTATTATATTTGACCTTTTTTGTTATTTATCAGTCTACATTTTAGATGTCTTTTGGCTCTTAGTCTTAATGGTTCTTTTTTTTCCCGATTTTGAGACAGGATATTTTGATCGCCTTCATAACCCAACTTACTCAGAAGTGCTCCTGCTGCCACTTTATGCAGAGTCAGTGCAAGCGCTACCATAAGGCGGGACAGACTGTCATCTTAAGGTGCACCAGCCCAGAGGGCACAAGATCTGTAGACTGACAAGAGGGGAGGACACAGTCCAGTCATTCCTTGTAGTGTGGCGAAGCCGTAAGCTGTGGTAGAGAAGCTTCTGTATCTTCTACCTGGCCTGTCAGGAAGTGTTCACTGAGAGCAATGAATTGCTTCCTGTCAGACTAGGTAGAGGTTACAGGAGCTCCTCTACTGCGGTCTGTGACTTGTTCATGCTATACTGGAGGGAGGTAAGCTGGCATGGTGGGTGGAAAGAGAGGAAGACACATAGAGGGAGGAAGGAGGAAATAAGTCATATGAGGGTTGGGGAAATGAGACCGATGAGGGGGCTGGAGGGAGCAAATGAGACACATGGGATGGAGGTGCTGGGGGATACACAAAGAGACATAGAGGAAGAGACAATGTGCTGGTGGGAAGAGACACAAAAATATCTATGAAGAGATAGAGACACACATACGGACTGAGAAAGGGACAAAAGAGACAGACAGGGGCTGGTGGGGCACTCAGAGGAACTGGGGAGACACAAAGACATAGAGGGGCTGTGGGTGAAAGAGACACACATAGGGCCTGGGGGATAAAGAGACATGGAGGGATTAGGGAAGGGGAGAAAGAAATACACAAAAGGGACTGGTAAAAAGGCACACAGAGGGAATGAGGAAAGGGAGAAAGAGACACAATGGGGCTGGAGGAGGGGAAGAGACACGGAAAGGCTGGTGAAGGCGTGAAAGAGACACAAAGGGGCTGGGATAGAAAGAGAAACACAAAGTGGCTGCGGTAAAAAGAGACACACAAAGGGGCTGGGGAAGAAAGAAACACAGGGGCTGGGGTAAAAATAGACACACAAGGAAGTTGGAGGGAAGTAGGATAAAAAAAGAGTAAGAAATTCAAGAGGGGATTAATGGACACCCAGGTGACGATGCATTTTGGGGGGGAGGGTGCGGCAAAATGCATCTTCGCCTATGTAGCCAAATATCCTTGCACCGACCCTGTGCAGAGATTTCAGCCCTGCATCTCTGACCTGTTACCACTGCGATCCAGCACCTCTGCCACACTCCCCCATCAAGGAATATGTCTTGGCACTGATGCCAGGTTTCTGAATTTTATTTAATTCTAATTTAGGACCAATTTATTTATCGGATGATACGTTATTTCTGTTTGTTACATGGCCACATTTGAATATACAATTTTTATTGATTGTTTAGCCTATATACCAGGTCTTCCTGCAAGGCTATTTTATACTCTCATTATATATGTAGTTTGTTATTTTAGTTGTCATGGCAAGCTATTAAAGCCTACTACTTTACTATTTATGTTCATTCACACTGTTTATGGTCTTCTCCTCAGGCTTCTCAACCCCAGATACTGTCCACATATTGTGATAATCTTTTTGATTTGTGCTTGGGCCTCATTTTTTTGCCCTTTATTTTCTGTAAGGCCTGTAGTACCTGCTTTGTTTTTTTCGTTTCTATGGTTATTCCGGCTTATTTACGGGTTTGTTCCACAGGTGTGTGACATCATCACTGAGTTTGAGACAGCTGCTTTGGCAGTTTTTTTTTTCAAATTTCCTTAGGTATTTAAGTGTTTGCTTCACTATTGTTTTGTATACATGATTAAAATCTCACACCCGAAACATTGTATTTTATTTTTGTCCTGTGGAATACAATACATTTATCTTATTCTACACCCTACATTTTGATGCCTCTGGATCTCTACTTGTAATTGATATGGTTTTTTTTGTGCTCCAGCATACTAATACAGTTGTAATCAAAATTATTCAACCCCATTGAAAATCAGGTTTATTGGCAACATTTACAGACTGTAAGCTGTTTGCAATGAACAAATCAAGCAAAAGCAATTAAAGCAAATAAATAAAAAAATAAAAAAGTGGTTTCCACAACTAAAAATGCAACGTATAATGACTTCTCCAGTCTCAAAATGATTTAACCACTTCATGGCAAGCATTTTTAGTACTTAGTAGAGCATACTTTTGCTGTTTTGACCTGCTGCAAATGAGATGCATAGCCAGACACCAGCTTCAAGAACACCAAAGAATGGCGTAAGTGTAACTGTACAATTACCTACTGTATCAATAATCAATAAATTAACATGTGCAGCGACCAAAAAAATAAAACCCCAGGTAAAGAGATTCTTAACAAACAACACATAAATCGTTGCGCAATATTAATTGAAATATTGCACAACTATCTTGAATTATATCTTTTGCTAATAAAACACAATTAATCAACCACTAAATTGGTGTGCAATATCAATTAAAACATTTTACAATTATCTTACAATATATATCATGCAAATAAAAGCCAATTAAGGTGCATAAGTGACCACTAATTATTCATACAATAATCGTACATAGATTAAGT
>OW240914.1:147280303-147295772 GCA_933207985.1 Pelobates cultripes | reverse complement strand
GCGAAAAAAATGCAAAATAGTCACCAAATCCATGGAGTGATTTTCTAGCAGTTAATAAATATAACTAATATACCTGCATATTATCCATTAGATGATCTCAAGGATCTAAAAATAGAAACAAAAACACTCCTCTCTAGGTGCTTGTCAGTCCCTCACTCCTGTTGTTCTCAGCAGCTTAATCCAGCTCACTCCGTCTCTGCACATCCAGGTTTGTCAGGTGATGCACTTCGCCCGCCTCTTGGGGCTTCTGGTCGCGTTATTGAGGAATCTTAGCCCATGTCTTATGAGCAATACCCTCCAGTTCAGTAATATTCTTGGGTTTGCCTGCTGAAACCGATTACTTATGTGCAGCACTTAACCAATAATCTGGATACAAGAATATCCTTTAAGGTTGAAATGCATTGTGCTTGTGGGGGCGGCCAATATTAGATTATTTTTAACATAACTATTAAGTTTATCATAAAACTGGCACTTTAAATGTAACACCTCATACGTATATTATTTTTATTTAAATTAGTTATTATATTATTTTTGGGTGGAATTAATTTGATTTATTTGCAATAAAAAAATGAAACAATTTGTTATGAGAATTGGTGCACTTTGATGATTGTGGAGTTATTTGAGTACCAGGAAGGGACACTTCTTTACATTTTACACAGAACCTGATGATGGTTTTGGTCAAGGTGAGTGGTCTGAGGAGTAATCATACAAGTGATATTTGTTTTGCTACACTATAAATATATTTTTCTTTGCTCTATTATAGTTTTTAAAATGACATAAAAGGTTGTCATGCTAATAATGCAAAGTAACACTGTCTAGAAGAAACAGCCTCTTTGGCTTCCAGAGCATGTATACAGCAAATTCTAAAGGTCATTATTCGTAAACCACCACCTAGGTAGTACATAAAATATAAGAAGGGAGAGAGTAGAACATGCAAAATAATGCAGGCATATTATATTTCTATAAAACCGCACTTTATTATATCTTTCAAAATGGCCTCTTACATTAAAACGGACTAAACAGGGCACAAGTGAAAATAGACAACAACTCAAATAGCTTGCCCTTCAGTTGGTAACCGATCAGTTCTCAGGCTGGTTTTAGATTATCTTGTGCTGTTACAGAGAGAAACTAAACTAAGTATCAGAGTGATCCCACCCAGAAGGGCAGCCCAGAAAATGGCACTTCAAATGTTTATATTGCCAGTTTTCCCAATTATTTGGACTCCCTCCATTCTCAACTGTTTAAGAGAATGGAGACTTTTACCATTATTGGCATTTAGATAGCACCAAGTTATTCCACAACAGTTTACAATATTATAAAGTGGAAAATTTAATAAATTAGACAATTACAAAATGTTACAGCAACAATATGCTGATGAGGTCCCTGCTCAAACAAGCTTGCATTCTAGAGGAGAAAGGAGGAGAGCAAATCAGGGTAGTGAACAACAAACCAAGGCACTAAGTCCAAAGGAGAGAGTGCCGGTCTGTATTCACAATCCTGTGTACCGCACAGAGACTCCAGGGGTCTCCTGGGGCTTAACCCCTATATAGAAAAAAACACAACGAAACAGATGCTACAATGTCTCTACTTAAAGCAAAGTATGAGACCTTCTGCATCCCCTGGATATAAATGTAGCAATGTAGGAGTAAAAGGAAAAAAGTGTATACAGTGTATAAATACACCCCAACAAAGTGTAAGGTCCTAAAGACCTACACTGAACTAGTGTCACTATCTCTCAAAAAATGAAAATAGGAGGAGAAACAATCTCGCTGCTAGAATCTGGTGGAGGATACTGGAAAAGTGGAATAAAATAAAACTTTATTAAGATCAGCTAAAAAATAGAAAAAATATATATATCCGTCCCAGAAGTGACTCCTGCAGTATCCATCCAAGCAAAAAACCCCTATATAAACACATAAACCTTGTCCAGCCAGTAACCTAAAGTCTTAGGGAATCAAAAGGATATCCTATATACACAGATAATCCATAAATCCCATTGACCAGGAGTACGGAGTAAAAGGGAAAGGATTGCAAAAAAGTAGATCAGTTCAAAATAAACTGATAGTAAAGGTTAATGAAAAAGCCTCTCTCCCTGTAAATCTAGCTAGACAGATAAGGTGGTAGAGAGATAGAGAAAAGGTATAGAGAATAATTCAAATCATCATAAGGCTGCAGAGTACATGGAACAAAGATTGTCCGAAAGCCATAATTTGAAAAAACAAAAAATAATAGTAGTAAATAGAAACGCCCTAGAAACGGGTATACTAAATGTGTTTTGTTCTCATGAAAGGTTTGTCAGTACATGCTTTCCTGATTGTCCAGAGTTTAAATTCTACAATTTGAATTTTCATGAAGGGGAGAGGCTACCTATTAGCCAGATAACTGTACTCCCCACAACCTTTGCATTTCTTATAAATAACAATAAGGATACAATATGTGTATTCTCAATGCTTTCCTGTGGACGCTGGCGTCTTCTCACTGTGAAAATCACAGTGAGAAGCGTGGAAGCGCCTCTAGCGGCTGTCAGGGAGACAGCCACTAGAGGCTCTGTGAACCCATATGTTTACAGCAGGCAGGGTTAACCCTATAGGAAGTAGAAAACACGGACACCCGTGAACAAAGTGTGAAAAACACACAAAAAACAACAAACAACAAAATGAAAACTTAGCTGATAGGTACACTGCTTCCCAAGGTTATCTCCCAGCTGATAACCATATAGCAGAACTGTGTGATAGATAGGATGTTTTGGGGTACTGCTAGTATACCTATAATAGAGAACAAAACATAGTGCAAATATTGCTAAATGTTATAAAACTTCCAATGATTGAAATGCACTCACATATTCCAAAAAAGATAAGCGTATTATGGGTGCCTCCCCTCGATGGAAATAGGGGGGTTGACTCCTATTAATTTCTCCTCCTCAAGTGATAGCCAATGGAGTATCCGAGTTAGCCAAAACGATCCACAAACAGCAACCACAGGAATACTTCAAGGCGATTTATTCACTTACAAAATTAAGAAGGTGTACAGATAAAACATAAAAACAATATAAAAGTGAGATATTGGTCCTACACGTTTCGTCCTTATACAGAAAGGACTTCCTCAGGGACCATCTATTTCAAATAAAATATCAAATATCAAATAACAAATGTACAGAGTAAACTGCATCCTAAAAACGCTAACAATCAAACAGTCTTATATAGGGCTAATCCCTTCAAGTCATTGGTGGAATAGTGGGTGTCTTCTTGTCTTTCAATTCTGGTTCGTCAAAATTTTCTTTCCCCAGGTGTAGCCGCTTTGCCGAAATGTAAAGCCGGGTCTGTTCAACGCTTTTAAACACTTCCGCATACGTCATGCGTTGCACGTGCGTCACGTGATAGAATAATCATCACATGACCTTTGTGCGTTCCACACTCGGAAGAAAAAGCATGGCCGTGCGTTCCATAACATAGTAGACTGAAAAGTCAGTATTCTTGTGCCTGGTAATGACATGCGAACAACTAGAAAAAGGAAGACTATTAAAAGATTGTATGATAGTCCTATAAAGATCATGATAAACAATGAAATGTCCTCTAACAAATAGCTAATTCGAAACATAATAGAGATGACTGAAAAACAACTCCCTATCTAAGTTGGTCATTCATCATATCCATTATAACTTATTCCTAAAAAAATTATTATTTAATTATTAATAACTTCACATATTAACAGTGATATAGTGATATGCTAATATAACAACTAAGCCATTAAAATTAGTTAAACAACTATATCTAAATTACAGATCCATAATGTGTACAGTGATATGAATATTTATTCATCTATTCAATTGCATATCCATATTGTGTAAAACGGCATAAGTGACATAAAAATTTAATTACATATCCATATTGTATAAAGAGGCATGAGTGGTTATACGCTCCATATTCTTTCACTCCCTAATAAAGTGTTAAACCTTTTTTTTTATTTTTTTTTATTTATTTATTTATTTATTTATATTTAATTATTATTTATTAGTGCATTTATTTATATGTTATTGTAACAGTGGTATCTTATCATTCAATTAATTCAAAAAGCAAACAATGTCCATATCCACATTTAACCCCCTTGGGGTAAGGGTGCGTAATCTGTGAATCCAATATGATTCCCTTTGTGCCAATCGCTTTTCTTTATTACCCCCTCTCCAATGAGGTTGAATTTGTTCTATCCCTATACAGCGCAAACCCTTTAAACAGAACAATGGCAGGGCCGGACTGGCCCACCGGGATACCGGGAAATTTCCCGGTGGGCCGCGGCACCTGGGGCCGGTCTGACAGCTCCTGTGATCTCGGCCGGCTATGTGTGAGCTGTGCGGCCGCACAGAGCCCCATGGGAGCAGGGGGAGCCAGGCGGCCGGCACAGCTCACACATGGCCGCCCGGGATCATTTAAAAAAAATAATAATAATTTGCGGCGGGGGCGGAGCTTATTGTGCGGCGGAGGCGGGGCTTAGCATGCGGCGGAGGCGGAGCTTACTGTGCGGCGGGGCCCGGCTAATTGCAGCATGGGAAGCAGGAAGGAGTCCCTGCTTCCCCAACAACCAGCCTCCAGGAACTCCAAGCAGGAGGTAAGGAGGAGGTCAGTGTGTCTGTGTGAGTGTGTGACTGTGAGTGTGTGACTGTGTGTGTGTGACTGTGACTATCTGTGAGTGTGTGACTGTGTGTGTGTGACTGTCTGTGTGTGTGACTATCTGTGTGTGTGTGTGTGTGACTGTGTGTGTGTGACTGTGACTGTCTGTGTGTGTGTGTTTGTGTGTGACTGTGACTGTCTGTGAGTGTGTGACTGTTAGTGTGTGTTTGTGTGTGACTGTCTGTGTGTGCGTGTGACTGTGTGTGTGTGTGTGTGTGTGACTGTGTGTGTGTAAGTGTCTGCCTGTGTGTGTGGCTGTGTGTGTGTGTGTGACTGTCTGCCTGTGTGTGTGTGGCTGTCTGCCTGTCTGTATGTGTGGATGTTTGCCTCAGTGTCAGTGACTGTTTGCCTCTGTGTGTGTGTGCGCACCTGCTAGTGAGGGAGCCTCTGTGTGTGTGTGCCTGCTAGTGAGTGAGCTTGCATGTGTGTCAGTGAGCTTGTCTGTAGGGATCATATGTGTGTGTGTTAGTGAGCTCTTGTCTGTAAGGAGCATGGGTGTGATCGTGGGCTTGTCTGTAGTGAGCGTGTGTGTCAGTGAGCTTGTCTGTAGTGAGCGTGTGTGTCAGTGAGCGTGTGTGTCAGTGAGCGTGTGTGTCAGTGAGCTTGTCTGTAGTGACCATATGTGTCAGTGAGCTTGTCTGTAGTGAGCGCGTGTGTCAGTGAGTTTGTCTGTAGTGACCATATGTGTCAGTGAGCTTGTCTGTAGTGAGCGTGTGTGTCAGTGAGCTTGTCTGTAGTGAGCATGTGTGTGTCAGTGAGCTTGTCTGTAGTGAATCTGTGTTAGTGAGCTCTTCTGTAGGGAGCATGTGTGTGTCAATGGGCTTGTCTGTAGGGAGAGTGTGTGCGCATCAGTGAGCTTGTCTATAGTGAGCGTGTGTGTCAGTGAGCTTGTCTGTAGTGAGCGTGTGTCAGTGAGCTTGTCTGTAGTGAGCGTGTGTGTCAGTGAGCTTGTCTGTAGTGAGCATGTGTGTGTCAGTGAGCTTGTCTGTAGTGAATCTGTTAGTAAGCTCTTCTGTAGGGAGCATGTGTGTGTCAATGGGCTTGTCTGTAGGGAGAGTGTGTGCGCATCAGTGAGCTTGTCTGTAGTGAGCGTGTGTGTGTGACAGTGAGCTTGTCTGTAGTAAGCTTGTGTGTGTATCAGAGTTTGTCTGTACTAAATTTGTGTGTCTGCCAGTAACCTTGTCTGTGTGTGTCATTGAGATTGTCTGTTAATGAGCCTATTTGTGTGCATCAGTAAGATTGTCTGTGTCTGTGTGTGAGTATGCTTTACTGTATAATTTAATTAACCTGAAAGGACTAATATTTTGAATTAGAAGAAGAAATGTATCAATAATATATATATATATATATATACACACATACACATACACATACATTAAAGGACCACTCTAGGCACCCAGACCACTTCAGCTTAATGAAGTGGTCTGGGTGCCTGGTCCAGCTAGGGTTAACCCATTTTTTTCATAAACATAGCAGTTTCAGAGTGCTATGTTTATGAATGGGATAAGCCTTCCCCTATTTCCTCTAGTGGCTGTCTCATTGACAGCCACTAGAGGCGCTTGCATGCTTCTCACTGTTATTTTTACAGTGAGAGCACGCCAGCGTCCATAGGAAAGCATTGATAATGCTTTCCTATGTGACCGGCTGAATGCGCGCGCAGCAGTGCGCATTCAGCCGACGGGGAGGAGAGAAGGAGGATCGGAGGAGGAGAGCTCCCCGCCCAGCGCTGGAAAAAGGTAAGTTTTTACCCCTTTCCCCCTTCCAGAGCCGGGCGGGAGGGGGACCCTGAGGGTGGGGGCACCCTCAGGGCACTATAGTGGTCCTTTAATATATAACACCCTACATAGCACAATGACTTATGGGGCTGGCATAGATTTTTTTCCAGGGCTGCTTCGTATCCCCAGTCCGGCCCTGAACAATGGGCAACTATTACAATGAAGAGGAACTGAATGGGTATCCAATTTTTTCTTTATATTATTAATATGTTCCAAAAGTCTCACTTTTAAACATCTCTTTGTACGGCCAACATATTGGCTGCCGCATGGGCACTGAAGTAGATACACCACACCATCTGAGCGGCAGCCAATCTCTGATTTAATAGAAAACTGTTTTCCTGTAACAAAACTACTGTATGATGTGACTTTATCCGTATTTACTTGTGAACAAGCTTTACAGTTTTTGCAACCTCTGAAGCCCTTTGGCCCTTTTTGAGTATTTTTAGATCCATTTTTTAAGGCATAGCTAGGTGCTAATAAATTCTTAAGATTTTGTTTTTTTCTAAAAATAATCTTTGGCCTCTTGGATAGATGTTCTCCCAAAATGGGATCCCCCAGTAGTATTGGCCAGTACTTATACAAACTCCTTTTTATTTTTGGATGGTCCACATTATATTGTGTGAAAAAAGCTTGTTTGAAATCTTCCCCCTTTTTTCTACTACCAGAACCGTCAATAAGGAGGTCATTTCTACTCTTTTTAGACATCACCTGAATTTCTCTCTTTATATGTTTTTGGTTGTAACCTTTTTTAACTAATTTATCGGCTATATGTTGCGCCTGTATTTGAAAATCACTGGTGTGCGAGCAGTTTCTTCTAACTCGGGTAAGTTGTCCTTTGGTGATTCCCTTCAACCAGGGTTGATGGTGACAACTACGTTTATGAACATAGCTGTTCCCATCTGTTGGTTTAAAGAAGCACTTGGATTTTATTTCATTTCCCTCACTAAATAAAGTGAGATCTAAGAAATTGATTTCTCTACGGTCCCATACTGGAGAAAATTTTAAATTATAATCATTCTGATTAAGATATTGAACAAAAGTACCAAATTCAGAATCCGACCCCTTCCAAATAATAATAACATCGTCGATATACCGCCGCCATAGGACCAGGTTCATCACCCAGTCATGCCCCAGACGTACGCAGAGGTCCTCCCACCTGCGCATGTATATGTTGGCATAACTGGGGGCGAACCTGGTCCCCATGGCGGTACCCACTAATTGCAAATAAAAAGATTGATCAAACAGAAAATAGTTATGTTCCAATATAAACTGGATACCCCACAGAATGAAAGATCTAAGACCAGAGGACATATTTTTATCCTGATACAAATAAAAGGCAACAGCCTCTAACCCAAGATTATGGCTGATAACCGTATACAACGAGGCTACATCCAATGTAGCCCAACTGTAATCTTCCTGCCACTCCAAATTTTCAATTTCTTGTAAAAAAGATTTTGTATCCTTTGTATATGACCATGCCATCTGGGCATATTTCTGTAGGTAGGAATCCAAAAAAGCAGACTAATTAGCCGTAACTGATTCAATACCACTAATTATTGGGCGCCCCGGAGGGCTTGTTAGATTTTTATGAATCTTTGGAATAAAATAAAAGATTGGGATAACCGGATGGGGATTCCAAAGATAGTCAAAATTTCTTTTTGTAATGATATTATTATTCTTAGCCTCTTCCAAAAGGGTTTTTAATTCCATATTGAAAGTTTGAGAAGGATCATTTATAAGTTTTTTGTAAGTTTTACCATCAGCTAGAATGTTAAAAGCTTCTTGTCGATAATATTGTTCTGACATGATAACTATTGCCCCCCCTTTATCCGCTTCCTTTATAATGATATCCTCCCTTGAGATCAAATCATTTAATGCTAATTGCTCCCCCTTGGTCAGATTATTAACTTGATTTCTTCCTCTTTTCCTCTTATCTGCCCAGAGATAAGAGGAAAAGAGGAAGAAATCAAGTTAATAATCTGACCAAGGGGGAGCAATTAGCATTAAATGATTTGATCTCAAGGGAGGATATCATTATAAAGGAAGCGGATAAAGGGGGGGCAATAGTTATCATGTCAGAACAATATTATCGACAAGAAGCTTTTAACATTCTAGCTGATGGTAAAACTTACAAAAAACTTATAAATGATCCTTCTCAAACTTTCAATATGGAATTAAAAACCCTTTTGGAAGAGGCTAAGAATAATATCATTACAAAAAGAAATTTTGACTATCTTTGGAATCCCCATCCGGTTATCCCAATCTTTTATTTTATTCCAAAGATTCATAAAAATCTAACAAGCCCTCCGGGGCGCCCAATAATTAGTGGTATTGAATCAGTTACGGCTAATTAGTCTGCTTTTTTGGATTCCTACCTACAGAAATATGCCCAGATGGCATGGTCATATACAAAGGATACAAAATCTTTTTTACAAGAAATTGAAAATTTGGAGTGGCAGGAAGATTACAGTTGGGCTACATTGGATGTAGCCTCGTTGTATACGGTTATCAGCCATAATCTTGGGTTAGAGGCTGTTGCCTTTTATTTGTATCAGGATAAAAATATGTCCTCTGGTCTTAGATCTTTCATTCTGTGGGGTATCCAGTTTATATTGGAACATAACTATTTTCTGTTTGATCAATCTTTTTATTTGCAATTAGTGGGTACCGCCATGGGGACCAGGTTCGCCCCCAGTTATGCCAACATATACATGCGCAGGTGGGAGGACCTCTGCGTACGTCTGGGGCATGACTGGGTGATGAACCTGGTCCTATGGCGGCGGTATATCGACGATGTTATTATTATTTGGAAGGGGTCGGATTCTGAATTTGGTACTTTTGTTCAATATCTTAATCAGAATGATTATAATTTAAAATTTTCTCCAGTATGGGACCGTAGAGAAATCAATTTCTTAGATCTCACTTTATTTAGTGAGGGAAATGAAATAAAATCCAAGTGCTTCTTTAAACCAACAGATGGGAACAGCTATGTTCATAAACGTAGTTGTCACCATCAACCCTGGTTGAAGGGAATCACCAAAGGACAACTTACCCGAGTTAGAAGAAACTGCTCGCACACCAGTGATTTTCAAATACAGGCGCAACATATAGCCGATAAATTAGTTAAAAAAGGTTACAACCAAAAACATATAAAGAGAGAAATTCAGGTGATGTCTAAAAAGAGTAGAAATGACCTCCTTATTGACGGTTCTGGTAGTAGAAAAAAGGGGGAAGATTTCAAACAAGCTTTTTTCACACAATATAATGTGGACCATCCAAAAATAAAAAGGAGTTTGTATAAGTACTGGCCAATACTACTGGGGGATCCCATTTTGGGAGAACATCTATCCAAGAGGCCAAAGATTATTTTTAGAAAAAAACAAAATCTTAAGAATTTATTAGCACCTAGCTATGCCTTAAAAAATGGATCTAAAAATACTCAAAAAGGGCCAAAGGGCTTCAGAGGTTGCAAAAACTGTAAAGCTTGTTCACAAGTAAATACGGATAAAGTCACATCATACAGTAGTTTTGTTACAGGAAAACAGTTTTCTATTAAATCAGAGATTGGCTGCCGCTCAGATGGTGTGGTGTATCTACTTCAGTGCCCATGCGGCAGCCAATATGTTGGCCGTACAAAGAGATGTTTAAAAGTGAGACTTTTGGAACATATTAATAATATAAAGAAAAAATTGGATACCCATTCAGTTCCTCTTCATTGTAATAGTTGCCCATTGTTCAGGGCCGGACTGGGGATACGAAGCAGCCCTGGAAAAAAATCTATGCCAGCCCCATAAGTCATTGTGCTATGTAGGGTGTTATATATTAAAGGACCACTATAGTGCCCTGAGGGTGCCCCCACCCTCGGGGTCCCCCTCCCGCCCGGCTCTGGAAGGGGGAAAGGGGTAAAAACTTACCTTTTTCCAGTGCTGGGCGGGGAGCTCTCCTCCCCGTCGGCTGAATGCGCACGCGTGGCAAGAGCTGCGCACGCATTCAGCCGGTCACATAGGAAAGCATTATCAATGCTTTTCTATGGACGCTGGCGTGCTCTCACTGTGAAAATCACAGTGAGAAGTACGCAAGCGCCTCTAGTGGCTGTCAATGAGACAGCCACTACAGGAAATAGGGGAAGGCTTAACCCATTCATAAACATAGCAGTTTCTCTGAAACTGCTATGTTTATGAAAAAATGGGTTAACCCTAGCTGGACCAGGCACCCAGACCACTTCATTAAGCTGAAGTGGTCTGGGTGCCTAGAGTGGTCCTTTAATGTATATATATATATATATTATTGATACATTTCTTCTTCTAATTCAAAATATTAGTCCTTTCAGGGTAATTAAATTATACAGTAAAGCATACTCACACACAGACACAGACAATCTTACTGATGCATACAAATAGGCTCATTGACAGACAATCTCAATGACACACACAGACAAGGTTACTGGCAGACACACAAATTTAGTACAGACAAACTCTGATACACACACAAGCTTACTACAGACAAGCTCAGTGTCACACACACACGCTCACTACAGACAAGCTCACTGATGCGCACACACTCTCCCTACAGACAAGCCCATTGACACACACATGCTCCCTACAGAAGAGCTTACTAACAGATTCACTACAGACAAGCTCACTGACACACACATGCTCACTACAGACAAGCTCACTGACACACACGCTCACTACAGACAAGCTCACTGACACACGCTCACTACAGACAAGCTCACTGACACACACGCTCACTATAGACAAGCTCACTGATGCGCACACACTCTCCCTACAGACAAGCCCATTGACACACACATGCTCCCTACAGAAGAGCTCACTAACACAGATTCACTACAGACAAGCTCACTGACACACATATGCTCACTACAGACAAGCTCACTGACACACACGCTCACTACAGACAAGCTCACTGACACATATGGTCACTATAGACAAGCTCACTGACACATATGGTCACTACAGACAAGCTCACTGACACATATGGTCACTACAGACAAGCTCACTGACACACACGCTCACTACAGACAAGCTCACTGACACATATGGTCACTACAGACAAGCTCACTGACACACACGCTCACTGACACACACGCTCACTACAGACAAGTTCACTGACACATATGGTCACTACAGACAAGCTCACTGACACACACGCTCACTACAGACAAGTTCACTGACACACACGCTCACTACAGACAAGCCCACGATCACACCCATGCTCCTTACAGACAAGAGCTCACTAACACACACACATATGATCCCTACAGACAAGCTCACTGACACACATACAAGCTCACTCACTAGCAGGCACACACACAAACTCACTAGCAGGCACACACACACAGAGGCTCCCTCACTAGCAGGTGCGCACACACACACACAGAGGCAGACAGTCACTGACACCGAGGCAAACATCCACACATACAGACAGGCAGACAGCCACACACACACAGGCAGACAGTCACACACACAGGCAGACAGCCACACACACAGGCAGACCGTTACACACACAGGCAGTCATACACAAAGGCAGTCACACGCACAGTCACACGCACACACAGACAGTCACAGACAGTCACACACAAACACACACTAACAGTCACACACACAGTCACAGTCACACACACAGTCACACACTCACAGACAGTCACACACAGTCACACACACACACAGACAGTCACAGTCACAGTCACACACACAGTCACACACTCACAGACAGTCACAGACAGTCACACACACAGTCACACAGACAGTCACACACTCACAGACAGTCACACACTCACACAGACACACTGACCTCCTTCTTACCTCCTGCTTGGAGCTCCTGGAGACTGGTTGTTGGGGAAGCAGGGACTCCTTCCTGCTTCCCATGCTGCAATTAGCCGGCCCCGCCGCACAGTAAGCTCCGCCTCTGCCGCACGCTAAGCCCCGCCTCCGCCGCACAGTAAGCTCCGCCCCCGCCGCAAATTATTATTATTTTTTTTTAAATGATCCCGGGCGGCCATGTGTGAGCTGTGCCGGCCGCCTGGCTCCCCCTGCTCCCATGGGGCTCTGTGCGGCCGCACAGCTCACACATAGCCGGCCGAGATCACAGGAGCTGTCAGACCGGCCCCAGGTGCCGCGGCCCACCGGGAAATTTCCCGGTATCCCGGTGGGCCAGTCCGGCCCTGCCATTGTTCTGTTTAAAGGGTTTGCGCTGTATAGGGATAGAACAAATTCAACCTCATTGGAGAGGGGGTAATAAAGAAAAGCGATTGGCACAAAGGGAATCATATTGGATTCACAGATTACGCACCCTTACCCCAAGGGGGTTAAATGTGGATATGGACATTGTTTGCTTTTTGAATTAATTGAATGATAAGATACCACTGTTACAATAACATATAAATAAATGCACTAATAAATAATAATTAAATATAAATAAATAAATAAATAAATAAAAAAAAATAAAAAAAAAGGTTTAACACTTTATTAGGGAGTGAAAGAATATGGAGCGTATAACCACTCATGCCTCTTTATACAATATGGATATGTAATTAAATTTTTATGTCACTTATGCCGTTTTACACAATATGGATATGCAATTGAATAGATGAATAAATATTCATATCACTGTACACATTATGGATCTGTAATTTAGATATAGTTGTTTAACTAATTTTAATGGCTTAGTTGTTATATTAGCATATCACTATATCACTGTTAATATGTGAAGTTATTAATAATTAAATAATAATTTTTTTAGGAATAAGTTATAATGGATATGATGAATGACCAACTTAGATAGGGAGTTGTTTTTCAGTCATCTCTATTATGTTTCGAATTAGCTATTTGTTAGAGGACATTTCATTGTTTATCATGATCTTTATAGGACTATCATACAATCTTTTAATAGTCTTCCTTTTTCTAGTTGTTCGCATGTCATTACCAGGCACAAGAATACTGACTTTTCAGTCTACTATGTTATGGAACGCACGGCCATGCTTTTTCTTCCGAGTGTGGAACGCACAAAGGTCATGTGATGATTATTCTATCACGTGACGCACGTGCAACGCATGACGTATGCGGAAGTGTTTAAAAGCGTTGAACAGACCCGGCTTTACATTTCGGCAAAGCGGCTACACCTGGGGAAAGAAAATTTTGACGAACCAGAATTGAAAGACAAGAAGACACCCACTATTCCACCAATGACTTGAAGGGATTAGCCCTATATAAGACTGTTTGATTGTTAGCGTTTTTAGGATGCAGTTTACTCTGTACATTTGTTATTTGATATTTGATATTTTATTTGAAATAGATGGTCCCTGAGGAAGTCCTTTCTGTATAAGGACGAAACGTGTAGGACCAATATCTCACTTTTATATTGTTTTTATGTTTTATCTGTACACCTTCTTAATTTTGTAAGTGAATAAATCGCCTTGAAGTATTCCTGTGGTTGCTGTTTGTGGATCGTTTTGGCTAACTCGGATACTCCATTGGCTATCACTTGAGGAGGAGAAATTAATAGGAGTCAACCCCCCTATTTCCATCGAGGGGAGGCACCCATAATACGCTTATCTTTTTTGGAATATGTGAGTGCATTTCAATCATTGGAAGTTTTATAACATTTAGCAATATTTGCACTATGTTTTGTTCTCTATTATAGGTATACTAGCAGTACCCCAAAACATCCTATCTATCACACAGTTCTGCTATATGGTTATCAGCTGGGAGATAACCTTGGGAAGCAGTGTACCTATCAGCTAAGTTTTCATTTTGTTGTTTGTTGTTTTTTGTGTGTTTTTCACACTTTGTTCACGGGTGTCCGTGTTTTCTACTTCCTATAGGGTTAACCCTGCCTGCTGTAAACATATGGGTTCACAGAGCCTCTAGTGGCTGTCTCCCTGACAGCCGCTAGAGGCGCTTCCACGCTTCTCACTGTGATTTTCACAGTGAGAAGACGCCAGCGTCCACAGGAAAGCATTGAGAATACACATATTGTATCCTTATTGTTATTTATAAGAAATGCAAAGGTTGTGGGGAGTACAGTTATCTGGCTAATAGGTAGCCTCTCCCCTTCATGAAAATTCAAATTGTAGAATTTAAACTCTGGACAATCAGGAAAGCATGTACTGACAAACCTTTCATGAGAACAAAACACATTTAGTATACCCGTTTCTAGGGCGTTTCTATTTACTACTATTATTTTTTGTTTTTTCAAATTATGGCTTTCGGACAATCTTTGTTCCATGTACTCTGCAGCCTTATGATGATTTGAATTATTCTCTATACCTTTTCTCTATCTCTCTACCACCTTATCTGTCTAACTAGATTTACAGGGAGAGAGGCTTTTTCATTAACCTTTACTATCAGTTTATTTTGAACTGATCTACTTTTTTGCAATCCTTTCCCTTTTACTCCGTACTCCTGGTCAATGGGATTTATGGATTATCTGTGTATATAGGATATCCTTTTGATTCCCTAAGACTTTAGGTTACTGGCTGGACAAGGTTTATGTGTTTATATAGGGGTTTTTTGCTTGGATGGATACTGCAGGAGTCACTTCTGGGACGGATATATATATTTTTTCTATTTTTTAGCTGATCTTAATAAAGTTTTATTTTATTCCACTTTTCCAGTATCCTCCACCAGATTCTAGCAGCGAGATTGTTTCTCCTCCTATTTTCATTTTTTGAGAGATAGTGACACTAGTTCAGTGTAGGTCTTTAGGACCTTACACTTTGTTGGGGTGTATTTATACACTGTATACACTTTTTTCCTTTTACTCCTACATTGCTACATTTATATCCAGGGGATGCAGAAGGTCTCATACTTTGCTTTAAGTAGAGACATTGTAGCATCTGTTTCGTTGTGTTTTTTTCTATATAGGGGTTAAGCCCCAGGAGACCCCTGGAGTCTCTGTGCGGTACACAGGATTGTGAATACAGACCGGCACTCTCTCCTTTGGACTTAGTGCCTTGGTTTGTTGTTCACTACCCTGATTTGCTCTCCTCCTTTCTCCTCTAGAATGCAA
>OW240914.1:147266049-147278688 GCA_933207985.1 Pelobates cultripes | reverse complement strand
GTTTCTTCTGGATAATGTGCTGTCCATGTTTTTTACAGCACTAAAGAGGGTTTTAGTCCTTAAGGGAGACAAAATCCAGATGTGATAAGGTGACAGGCATTCTATGGGACCTTGCAACCTGCAACACCTAATATGGTGGTGGAAAATTCTACATGACGCTCCTCTAAATCCTTAGGAAAGATATATAGTCTCGCGGTTGTTTAAAAAAGGTTGTTCACTGGAGAGTTAATTACGGCAGCTGACTAGATTTATAACATAAACATGAGGGAGCTCTTAACAGAATGTCAGCTAGGCTCTTGTTAAACTGGGCAAACATTTGCATGTGCAGTTCAAAGGGTCAAAAACAGTGACCTAAGGATAATAGCATGCTGAACTGGTTTAAAGAGCAGCCCCCCTACCAACATCAACCTAATCAGAAAGAACTGTTAAATCTAGTCTTGGCATTAAAAAACTGTCATGGATCAGTCATTATTAAAATAACTACTCATCTGAGGCTACCATGAAGGACTGCACAACTGGTGGAACTATAAGGAATCCATAAGTTAAAGGGACACTATAGTCACCAGAACAACTAGAGCTTAATGTATGAAGGATGGATTTTGATTCAGTAAGCTAGGTTGACTTGAGGAAAACCTCAAGTAAATGCCATTATCAAAGGAACTCTGTAGCGTTAAGAATATATAACTGTATTCCTAATGCTACAGCCCTGATGCCCCTTATCAAGTAGGTACCCTTTGTGCACAAAATAAATAAATAAATAATTCAAAAATAAACTAATTACTCATCTTTTTTCCAGCACCGAGTCTCCCTCAGCACTGCCACAACTTCCTCCTCCGGTTGAAAGGCCTACCAATGCTCCTCAGTGATTCTCTGTGGCCGACCGCAATGGCACTGTACATGCGCGCAGTATGACAGTCAGGAAGTAAGATTCCCAGCTCTCATATCTACAAGGCTTGGAGGCATTGCTTGAAGCCACTCTTCAGAGCCTTCTGACTAGTTTAATTTTGGGGGTTGGTCGGGAGTAAGGGGAGCAGGACTGCAGTCACTATAACAACTTTAAAAAGATTAAATTGCTAACGTTCCTACAGTGTGTCTTTAAGAGGGTGGGTTTGATCACTTTTTTTGTAAAAGTTTATAAAACTTAGCTTGGAAGCAGTTTCGACAAGCAGATTTGTGATTGGATAAAGATGGTATGGTGTTGGCTATTTCTTTTGTCTAATCTCTTTGGGACTTAGTGAGCCTAGGTAAATAAAGATGGTATGGTGTTGGCTATTTCTCATGCCTAATCTCTGTGAGCCTAGGTAAATGAGATATGCTCAATATGAATGCAGTTCCAGGTATCTTAAAAAATTAGAGTGTGAATAATATCCATAGGGTCCATAGAGAGGCCCTGGAGTGTGGCAAAAATGTTTAGGTTTCTAACCCTTGGATGAAAAAGGCAGAAGTATACAAAGTTTTGTTTCCCCCTTTAAAAAAAAAAAAAAAAACTCGTATTTTGTATGATGAAGGAGAACTGCACTTTTCGGCAAATTATACTATTGGACAAAACTTGAAAATCTCCTATGGCATGTATTTACCTGTTTTTCAATCTGCTACATTTTTAAATGTATATTACAAGTAGTGATGTCCCGAACGGTTCGCCATGGACTCATCATTGAGTAAACTTTGACCCTGTACCTCACAGTCAGCAGACACATTCCAGCCATTCAGCAGCAGACCCTCCCTCCCAGACCCTCACACCTCCTGGACAGCTCACTAAGAAAGCAGCTTCAAAATGGATGCTGTCCAGGAGGTAGGAGGGTCTGGGAGGGAGGGTCTGCTGCTGATTGGCTGGAATGTGTCTGCTGACTGTGAGGTACAGGGTCAAAGTTTACTCAATGATGAGTCTGCGGCGAACCGTTCGTGGCGAACCATTCAGCGAACCGTTCGGGACATCACTAATTACAAGGTAAACAAATTACACTATAAACATGCTCAAACAAGGCAAAGAAATTTAATTTCTCCTCTTCTCAGTTTCCTTTGGCCAACGCTGACTACCAGGTGCAAAGGACATTTATTGCAAGCATGTCAAACTCGCGACCCACGGGCCGCATGCTGCCCACAATGGACATCTTTGCAGCCCGGCGAGCCACGAGTACATGCTTGATGTAAAAGCAGAGTAGGCACCTGCTTTCCCCACATTGGAGGTGCCTACTCTCCTATAACTTACTCGGTCGGGGAGGAGGGCCAGCGAGGGAGCTCAGTGTTCTTGCTCCTCACTGCTCCCTCGCGTGCCGTCTGTAGTGAAGCCGGGTGCCGGAATATGAAGTCATATTCCGGCACCCGGCATCACTAAACTATGCACGGGGGGAGTAGTGAGAAGCAGAGAGAAGATCCCCACTGGACCCTAAGGAGAGGCCCACATCAGCTCTCAAAGGTAGGGAGCAATAAAGAAAATGATGTGTGTGCAAGAATGTGTAAATGTGTGTGTCTGTCTGTGTGTGTGTGTGTGTGTGTGTCTGTCAGTGAGTGTGTGCGTGTGTCAGTGAGTGTGAATGTGTCTGTCAATGAGTATGTGTGTGTCTGTCAGTATGTGTGTGTGTGTCTGTCTGTCAGTGAGTGTCTGTGTGTCTGTCTGTCAGTGAGTGTGTGTGTGTCTGTGTGTCTGTCAGTGAGTGTGTGTCTATGTGTCTGTCAGTGAGTGTGTCTGTCTATGTGTCTGTCACTGAGTGTGTGTCTGTCTGTTTGTGTCTGTCTGTCTGTGAGTGTCTGTCTGTGAGTGAGTGTGTGTGTCTGTCAGTGAATATGTGTGTGACTGTGTGTCTGTCAGTGTGTGTCTGTCAGTGAGTGTGTGTGTGTCTGTCAGTGACTGTATGTGTCTGTCAGTGAGTGTGTCTGTCAGTGAATATGTGTGTATGTGTTCGTCAGTGTTGCATTGGCTGCGACTGGACAGTGGAGTACTTGGAGGTGCACGCAACGCCATGTCACATTCCGACGTGACATTGACGTGCTCCACCTTCACAGGGTTTCAAAAAGTAGCGGGAGGATCAGATTATGCACAGGGTGCCGACGGCGCCATTTGGGGTATACCAGAGGCCGGACTCCGGAGTCGCATACTGGCAGCGGCAATGTGAGTGGTGTCTGTTTGTTGGCTACAGGGGGGTGCTGGGATTTAGTAGAGAGGGAGGACTGGGATTTAGTATATGGGGAGGGACTGGGATTTAGCAGAGGGGGGTGCTGTGGTTTAGCAGAGGGGGATGCTGGGGTTTTTTTTATACTGTACTTTTCAAAATAAACTTATGTTTCTATGAAAAATTTATTTTTATTTTTTCCTGCCCACATAAACTTAAACCTTGTTTATGTAGCCCGTACTAGACTTTGAGTTTGCCATCCTGGACTTATAGTAATGTTTGACAGGGAGTCAAGATAGAGGTGTCCAGTCGCAAGAGAAAAAGGTGTGGAATTATACCTTTAATTTTACTTTTTTACACTTCACTAATGCACTGTGTATATGTCTGATTGGTATTGGTTTGTACATTACAAAAAACACAGAACATCACGTGAGAAAAATGTTATAGATGTTTCTCAATTTTTGATTTGATTCCAGGGAAGCAACTGTTCTCTTTTATTTTTGATGGGAATCGATTTTGAAGTGAGTCTGATCAGTTTAGTAGTGGATCTGCAATTTTCTGGAGTATTGTACAGAACAAAATTCTGCCACTCTGTTGTCTCAGATTGTTCTCATAAAGAACAGCCTCGTAAATAAAACGCCATTGTTAAAGGGACACTATAGTCACCAAAACAACTGCAGCTTATTGCATTTGCTCTGGTGAGTAGAATCATTACCTTAAGGCTTTTTGCTGTAAACACTGTTTTTTCAGCCTAGTGATAACTTCACTGGCCACTCCTCAGATGGCTGTTAGAGATCCTTCCTGGGTCATGGCGGCCTAAAATGCATCCAAACATTCAGTGTCTCCTCCCTCTGCATGCAGACAAAGAACTTTCCTCATAGAGATCCATTGATTCAATTTATCTCTATGAGGAGATGCTGATTGGCCAGGGCTGTGTTTGAATCATGCTGGCTCTGCTCTCATGCTGGCTCTGCTCCTGATCTGCCTCTTTGTCATTCTCAGCCAATCCTATGGGTAAGCACTGTGATTGGATCAGGCCACCACTTCTGATGATGTCAGCAGACAGCAGTTTTTCTGAGTCAAACATCATGCAGAGTTACAGTTTCTGGCTTTAATACAGTAAGATTTTGCTATATTTATGGAGGCGTGAGGGGCCCAGGGCGCTAGATGGTGGTTTTAACACTATAGGGTCAGGAATACATGTTTGTGTTGCTGACCCTATAGTGATCCTTTAAGTCTTGATTTAATATTGTTGGACAAGCTTTCCAAATGATTTAATATTTTTGGATAAACATTTAAAATTATTTTTTAATATATTAGAAAATAAATATCAACATAGCAAAGAATATCAAAATTAAAATATGTTTCATAATACTACCTCATTTTAAAAGCTTATTCAAAAGTATTAAATCATTTGGAAAATTGTATCCAACAATATTATTCAAGGACTTGGTAAATATTAAAAATTGAGAACAGCTTATAAAAGTGAATGTAAGAAAAGAACTGTGAGTGTCAATCATCTGTCATATCCTGTTTTTAGAGGTCACCATTGGAGAAGTATAATAACCCATGGACTTGCTGCAAACTAAATTCAGATATATTATTAGTAAGTAAATAATCTAAGGAATACAGATATCAGTGAATGATAAATCTTGTCAGAGTAACACATCAGTCTTTATCCTGAGCAGTCTGATTGCATGGTTTTCTTACAGACAAAAAAGAAAGGACTCATTGTGACTTTATTGTGTCAGTGCACACAGTCAGAGAAGAGCAATGTTTTAACATACACATGGGGTATTTATCAAGGCTTGATAAAGAACCCTGCATGGGTCAAAATGTTACTCTCACTCTGTGCATTGACCTTAAAAACAAACTGGAGTGCTAACAACTAAAGAAAAGATGTGATGGACCCATTTGCTGTCTTTGAGTATCCTGTTTGTTTGGTGGGACTAGGGTTAATATCGCAACCTTAGTAGAGAAAAAAAAAAGGTTGTTTGCTATTCGTTCATGTGTCACATTTATCAACCCAAGGGTAACTGAAACAACAAGCATGTCAAACTTGCAGTCCACGGGCCGCATGTGGCCCACAATGAATTTATTTGTGGCCCGGCTGCCCTGGGGCCGCTTTGAGCTGTGGCTGCAACCAGCTGCAAGGCAGGAAAGGTCTTTCCTGTCTAATTCATGTCTTTTCACCCAAGGCCACAAGAGCGCAGAGTGGCCATCTGTCTGCAGAGCAGTTCAGCCACTCTGGCCTGCTTGCAAAGGAGAGCAGAGCTGGAACTGGATGACGGGAGGCTCATCTTAAGGTAGGGGATGAGGGGTTTGCGGGACCTTACTGTGTAGTGCAAGCATGTCAAACTCAAAGGCAAACACTGGCCTTTTCACCCTCAGTAGAAAAAAAAGGTTGTTTGCTATTCGTTGATGTGTCCTGGCTACTTAATATTTATACATTATAAGGAGAGTACTGTTCAGCAGTTTTCGATAATTCTATATCTGCTGGTGATAACGCGAAGTTAACAAGCTTTCTGGAAAGTGTCACCAGAGCAGTGGTTCCCAAACTAGCTCTCACGACCCAGCAACAGTCCACATTTTGTCAGTATCTCCAAAAGGAAATACATAAATCCTGGATTCTTGTTGGGCAATGCGTACTGATTTGGGAACCACTACACTAGAGTGAGGAAGGTAAGTTGTAGATAAGGCCAGGCCAAAGCCTCCTGGGAAAAAGTTGTCACAATCCAGAAACCATTCATTTAATTATGGCTGAATGCTAGAAAAAAGAGTCAAGAAGCAAACCCAGCAGGAAAGCAGGTGAACAAAATCCTTTTAGGTGAGAGTGTGAGAGATAATTCAAAAGTATTAAAGGTCAATGTTTTACAAATTAGATTTAAAATATATAATTTAATTATTTAGGTAACAGCAAAAATTAGAATGAGCTGCACTGGAAAAAAGAGCAGAACTGACTAAATGATCTAAAGTAATATACCCAACACAGAGTATCAAGCCTGCAGTCACTGGATTTACGCAAGGCAGTCTGTGAACTGACTTTGTGGATTCTACATCTTTTTTTATTTATAATGGGTTTGTAGATGCAGGAAATATTCAATCTAGCTCTGTGAATTATCAATACATCTCTCAGACAGTCAGTACATCCTATATTTCTTGAGCACCTTACCATATAAATTGCCATAAAGCACAGGGAGATCAAAGTAGTTATACAGGACAGATTCATATACAGAGTAGCCCTTTAAGCCAGTGGTACTTAATTCCTCGGCTGGGACTCAGAATTGGGCCTTAATGCTATTTCGGAGATAGAATAGATGCATCACATTCATCAACCCACAGGAAAATGTCTACAAGAAGCATGTCAAACTTGCGGTCCACGAGCCGCTTGTGGCCCACAATTAATATATTTGTGGCCCGGCTGCCCTGGGGCCGCTTTGAGCTGTGGCTGCAACCAGCTGCAAGACAGGAAAGGTCTTTCCTGTCTAATTCATGTCTTTTCACCCAAGGCCACAAGAGCGCAGAGTGGCCATCTGTCTGCAGAGCAGTTGCAAAGAAGAGCAGAGCTGGAACTGGAAGACGGGAGGCTCATTTTAAAGTAGGGGAAGAGGGGCTTGGGGGACCTTACTGTGTAGTGCAAGCATGTCAAACTCAAAAGCTAACACGGGTCAAATAACAAGGTTTTAGTTTATTGGGGCCACCAAAAAACTAAACCTTCATTTTTCATAGAAACGTAGGTTTATTTTTTTTTTTTATCTTTGACAATTTTTATTGAAGTTTTATAGGGGTACAGAAGAGAATAGGGGGTGGGGGAGCAGTGGTAACGTAAAGTATCTCATACACATTGACCTTAGGACAGTGTACACATTTATCATACACAGTTTGCTTTTCATACGATCATTGTGTTATATCGTGATGCCCTGATTGGGTCTGCTGATTATTGTCCACCCCATGCCCTGAGGGGGGGGGGGCTCACATCGGTCCCTTCCAGGGTGGTAATCGACTGGGTTTGTGATTGATGCTGGGTGTAGAGCTTTGGTATTTCATATACCACTGGGGTGGGGGGTGAACCGTGGAAGAGGATCAGAGTGGGGACGGAAGGGAGGGGGGGGATGAAGGGGGGAGGAGAAAGGAGGGGGGGAGAGGGTAGGGCTCTCCTAGGTAGTCGGCTGTGTGTGGTCGTTTCTGCAGGACTATCTGTCTTACATGTGTTTTATTCGAGTTGCGGCATTATCGTTGTGTTTGCAGTCTCCAGAATTATTTACATTTTCATTTACAGTTGCATTGACCTTTACATTTACACCCTTTGCTACAGTTTCGTTGTCGAAGGGGCACAGCTGTCGGTGTGTAGAACCCTGCTACCGTCATCTCAATTGGGGGTTGTATTATTAGTACGCTCCATGTACAGTTGCCAGGTTTCCCAGGCTTGTGACCAAACTTTTTTGGAGTGGTTTGAGCGTCTAGCTGCCAGCTCGTAGAGCTTAGTTGTTTCTATTGTTTGTATGCATTCTGATATTTTGGGTGGGATATTAGATTTCCAATGTCTGCTAATGACCGTGAGCGCGGCTATAAGTATGTGATAGATTAAGTATTTTTGCCTGCTCCGCAGCCCCTTTGGAAAGAGGTGGAGGAGGTATATTTCTGGTTTGCGGGGTAGCAGTGTTTTTGTGCTGTCTTGGATAATGGTGGTTATGGTATTCCAGTAGGGTGTTAAGGAGGGGCATTCCCACCAAATGTGGAGCATTGTGCCCTTGTGTTGTTGACATCTCCAACAGATATCGGAGGCCTGTGGATAGGTGGCCTTTAGGCGTGTGGGTACTAGGTACCACCGGTATAAAATTTTCCGGGATAGTTCCATGTGGGAGGCACATTTGGAGAGTGAATTGTGTGCCAGGAGAATCTCATTCCATTGTTTTTCACCAAGAGTGTACGTAAGTTCCCTCTCCCATGCAGCTATGAAGGAGAGGTTTTTGTGGTCTTTTGGGGGATGCATAGTCTGGTATAGTTCCGAGAAACGTAGGTTTATTTTGAAAAATACAGTCTAAAAAAAGTTGCCTAACTGACACTGGACATCCTCATGCTTCAAAGTAAACAAAAGAGCGAATTTATTTTAAGGTGACGCCCATTTGCATATGACCAATGTTTCAGTCCAACTACCTTGACACACCTTGTCCGTCACCTGTTAAAATTAACACCGGATCGCTGATATTGCGGCGATCGCAGGGTTAATGGTGCTCTGGTCTGCCTCTGTATTAGAGGCAGACCGGGAGCACCTGATAGTGCTGCCCCAGCATTGTTGCTCGCTCTGACAGGCTGTCAGAGCGAGCAAATGTGCTCCATATACTCACCTTCCGCCTCCCTGCACTTCCTGGTTCTGTGTGAAGTGTAGGGAGCCGGAACAGTGATGATCCTGCCCCCGTGTAAAAAAAAAATAAAGTTAATTTAAAATCCCACCCCCCTTTGCCCATTTTAATAAAAAATTGACCCCTTCCCTGCCAATTGATCACTGACTACAGTGACCAATTGGGAGGGATTACATTTTACTGTCATCTGATTTTTTTTTTTAACCCTCATGGGTTAAATTTATTTAATTAATTAATTTAAATATTTTAAAATTATATGTTTAGCTAGCTGGGGTGGGTGGAAGTTAGTGGGGAATTGGGGGATTTGGTGTTAGGCTAACTAGGGGTTAACGTTAAAAAAGTTTTAAAATAAACTGTAAAATGTTAAAAATTAAGCTAAAAAAAGTTTTAATAACGTTTAAGTAAAAAATTAAAAAAACACCCCCCTTTACCCAGTCCAAATAAAAATTAACCCCTTTCCTGCCAGTCGATCACTGCCTACAGTGATCAAAATACAGATCACAGTATTATACTGTAATCTAATTTTTTTTAACCCCTGAGGATTAACTTTTATTTATTTTTTAACCCTCAGGGGTTCAATTTATTTAATTAATTAATTTTAATATTTTATAATTATATATTTTGCTAGCTGGGGTGGGTGGGAGTTATGGGAAAATGTGGAATTTACTGTTAGTGCTGCTTACAGCTAGTTAGGGGTTAACGGTAAAAAAAAAAAAGCTTAGAAAAATGTTAAATCTGTAAAAAAGTTTTAATAAAGTTTAGGAAAGTTTAAAAAAATTAATAAGCAAAACAAAAGTTTAAAAACTAGTTTTTAAAAGTAAAAAAAGTTAAAAAAAGTTAAAAAAAATACATTTAAAAACGCTCATTACCACTACACCTGGAACAAACTAGAGAAAAAATGATCCCACACTAAGGTTCAAAATATGCCTTTTGAATTACCCCACGGTGTAATAAATAGTATATATTTGTGGGGAAGTTTCAATAACCAACTGTCTAAACTACTTCAAATTGGAACATGAACACAGCGTAAAAACTGAATGGCTGCATCTCAAATGCGCCCCTTCAACATCCACATATACCTAGCAAAGGTACATACGGTGGTATTGCTGTACTCAGACGACATAGCTGAGCAACATATGAAGTATTATACAGTCATAGCACACATAAGGTTTGCAAAATATACTGTGCAAACTCACTTTGTGTGTCAAAAAGGCAGAACAAACACTTATTACCACTACACTTGGTACAAGCTAGCGGAAAAATGATCCCACGCTAAGGATCAAGATATACCTTTTGAAATACCCTGGGGTATTTCTACTTTATTTCTACTTTATTTAATGGTAGGCCTTTGTGGGGTAGTTTGAATTTAAACCCTGCTAAGATGCTTGGAAATTGCACATAGGACCAGCGTCAAAATTCAAAGTTCGGTAAAAACTGATATGGCTTAGTCTCCTATATGGCACTATAGCTTCACGAAATAGTGCCAAAGACATTCATTGGGGGTGTCTTTTTACTCAGAAGACTTAGCCGAGCATAATTTGGGGGGTTTGAACTTAGTGGCACATGTGAAATATACAAAATGCCCAGCAAAAATGCAATCCATATGTAAAAAACGCACAAAATTATTTTTTATCACGTACTTTAGCATATATTGCTGAAAAAATGGGGGCATGTTAAGGCACAATATGCACCTTATGAGATACCCTGGAGTGTCTACTTTTACAAATGGTAGGCCTTTGTGGATTTTTTTTGGAACAGTTAAACTGGTATAATACCCCAAATGGAAGCATAGGCTCATTAAAACCATCTCTCAAAATTCTACTGTGAATACTGAAAAGGACAGGTCTCCTATATGGCACTGTAGCTTCACAAAATAGTGACAAAGACATACAGTGGGGGTGTCATTTTACTCAGAAGGCTTAGCTGAGCATAATTTGGGGGGTTTGAACTTAGTGGCACATGTGAAATATACAAAATGCCCAGCAAAAATGCAATCCATATGTAAAAAACGCACAAAATTATTTTTTATCACGTACTTTAGCATATATTGTTGAAAAAATGGGGGCATGTTAAGGCACAATATGCACCTTATGAGATACCCTGTAGTGTCTACTTTTACAAATGGTAGGCAGGGCCGGACTGGCCCACCGGGATACCGGGAAATTTCCCGGTGGGCCGCGGCACCTGGGGCCGGTCTGACAGCTCCTGTGATCCCGGCAGCCGTGTGTGAGCTGTGCGGCCGCACATAGCCCCATGGGAGCAGGGGGAGCCAGGCGGCCGGCACACACATGGCCACCCAGGATCATTAAAAAAAAAAAAAAAAAAAATTTGCGGCGGGGGCGGAGCTTACTGTGCGGCGGAGGCGGGGCTTAGCGTGCGGCGGAGGCGGAGCTTACTGTGCGGCGGGGCCCGGCTAATTGCAGCATGGGAAGCAGGAAGGAGTCCCTGCTTCCCCAACAACAAGCCTCCAGGAACTCCAAGCAGGAGGTAAGGAGGAGGTCAGTGTGTCTGTGTGAGTGTGTGACTGTCTGTGAGTGTGTGACTGTCTGTGAGTGTGTGACTGTGTGTGTGTGACTGTGTGTGACTATCTGTGAGTGTGTGACTGTGTGTGTGTGACTGTGACTATCTGTGTGTGTGTGACTGTGTGTGAATGTGACTGTGTGTGTGACTGTCTGTGTGTGACTGTCTGTGTGTGTGACTATCTGTGTGTGTGACTGTGACTGTCTGTGTGTGTGTAACTGTGACTGCCTGTGTGTGTGTGACTGTCTGTGTGTGTGTTTGTGTGTGACTGTGAGTGTGTGACTGTTAGTGTGTGTTTGTGTGTGACTGTCTGTGTGTGCGTGTGACTGTGCGTGTGACTGCCTTTGTGTGTAACTGCCTCTGTGTGTGTGTCTGTCTGCCTGTGTATGTTACTGTCTGTGTGTGACTGTGTGTGTGACTGTCTGTGTGTGTGACTGTGTGTGTGTAAGTGTCTGCCTGTGTGTGTGGCTGTGTGCCTGTGTGTGTGTGTGTGTGTGTGTGTGTGACTGTCTGCCTGTGTGTGTGTGGCTGTCTGCCTGTCTGTATGTGTGGATGTTTGCCTCGGTGTCAGTGACTGTTTGCCTCTGTGTGTGTGTGCGCACCTGCTAGTGAGGGAGCCTCTGTGTGTGTGTGTGCCTGCTAGTGAGTTTGTGTGTGTGCCTGCTAGTGAGTGAGCTTGTATGTGTGTCAGTGAGCTTGTCTGTAGGGATCATATGTGTGTGTTAGTGAGCTCTTGTCTGTAAGGAGCATGGGTGTGATCGTGGGCTTGTCTGTAGTGAGCGTGTGTGTCAGTGAACTTGTCTGTAGTGAGCGTGTGTGTCAGTGAGCTTGTCTGTAGTGACCATATGTGTCAGTGAACTTGTCTGTAGTGAGCGTGTGTGTCAGTGAGCGTGTGTGTCAGTGAGCTTGTCTGTAGTGACCATATGTGTCAGTGAGCTTGTCTGTAGTGAGCGTGTGTGTCAGTGAGCTTGTCTGTAGTGACCATATGTGTCAGTGAGCTTGTCTGTAGTGAGCGTGTGTGTCAGTGAGCTTGTCTGTAGTGAGCATGGGTGTGTCAGTGAGCTTGTCTGTAGTGAATCTGTGTTAGTGAGCTCTTCTGTAGGGAGCATGTGTGTGTCAATGGGCTTGTCTGTAGGGAGAGTGTGTGCGCATCAGTGAGCTTGTCTGTAGTGAGCGTGTGTGTCGGTGAGCTTGTCTGTAGTGAGCGTGTGTCAGTGAGCTTGTCTGTAGTGAGCGTGTGTGTCAGTGAGCTTGTCTGTAGTGAGCATGTGTGTGTCAGTGAGCTTGTCTGTAGTGAATCTGTTAGTAAGCTCTTCTGTAGGGAGCATGTGTGTGTCAATGGGCTTGTCTGTAGGGAGAGTGTGTGCGCATCAGTGAGCTTGTCTGTAGTGAGCGTGTGTGTGTGTGACAGTGAGCTTGTCTGTAGTAAGCTTGTGTGTATCAGAGTTTGTACTAAATTTGTGTGTCTGTCAGTAACCTTGTCTGTGTGTGTCATTGAGATTGTCTGTCAATGAGCCTATTTGTGTGCATCAGTAAGATTGTCTGTGTCTGTGTGTGAGTATGCTTTACTGTATAATTTAATTACCCTGAAAGGACTAATATTTTGAATTAGAAGAAGAAATGTATCAATAATATATATATATATA
>OW240914.1:147187466-147265949 GCA_933207985.1 Pelobates cultripes | reverse complement strand
CTTTATAATGATATCCTCCCTTGAGATCAAATCATTTAATGCTAATTGCTCCCCCTTGGTCAGATTATTAACTTGATTTCTTCCTCTTTTCCTCTTATCTGCCCAGAGATAAGAGGAAAAGAGGAAGAAATCAAGTTAATAATCTGACCAAGGGGGAGCAATTAGCATTAAATGATTTGATCTCAAGGGAGGATATCATTATAAAGGAAGCGGATAAAGGGGGGGCAATAGTTATCATGTCAGAACAATATTATCGACAAGAAGCTTTTAACATTCTAGCTGATGGTAAAACTTACAAAAAACTTATAAATGATCCTTCTCAAACTTTCAATATGGAATTAAAAACCCTTTTGGAAGAGGCTAAGAATAATATCATTACAAAAAGAAATTTTGACTATCTTTGGAATCCCCATCCGGTTATCCCAATCTTTTATTTTATTCCAAAGATTCATAAAAATCTAACAAGCCCTCCGGGGCGCCCAATAATTAGTGGTATTGAATCAGTTACGGCTAATTAGTCTGCTTTTTTGGATTCCTACCTACAGAAATATGCCCAGATGGCATGGTCATATACAAAGGATACAAAATCTTTTTTACAAGAAATTGAAAATTTGGAGTGGCAGGAAGATTACAGTTGGGCTACATTGGATGTAGCCTCGTTGTATACGGTTATCAGCCATAATCTTGGGTTAGAGGCTGTTGCCTTTTATTTGTATCAGGATAAAAATATGTCCTCTGGTCTTAGATCTTTCATTCTGTGGGTTATCCAGTTTATATTGGAACATAACTATTTTCTGTTTGATCAATCTTTTTATTTTCAATTAGTGGGTACCGCCATGGGGACCAGGTTCGCCCCCAGTTATGCCAACATATACATGCGCAGGTGGGAGGACCTCTGCATACGTCTGGGGCATGACTGGGTGATGAACCTGGTCCTATGGCGGCGGTATATCGACGATGTTATTATTATTTGGAAGGGGTCGGATTCTGAATTTGGTACTTTTGTTCAATATCTTAATCAGAATGATTATAATTTAAAATTTTCTCCAGTATGGGACCGTAGAGAAATCAATTTCTTAGATCTCACTTTATTTAGTGAGGGAAATGAAATAAAATCCAAGTGCTTCTTTAAACCAACAGATGGGAACAGCTATGTTCATAAACGTAGTTGTCACCATCAACCCTGGTTGAAGGGAATCACCAAAGGACAACTTACCCGAGTTAGAAGAAACTGCTCGCACACCAGTGATTTTCAAATACAGGCGCAGCATATAGCCGATAAATTAGTTAAAAAAGGTTACAACCAAAAACATATAAAGAGAGAAATTCAGGTGATGTCTAAAAAGAGTAGAAATGACCTCCTTATTGACGGTTCTGGTAGTAGAAAAAAGGGGGAAGATTTCAAACAAGCTTTTTTCACACAATATAATGTGGACCATCCAAAAATAAAAAGGAGTTTGTATAAGTACTGGCCAATACTACTGGGGGATCCCATTTTGGGAGAACATCTATCCAAGAGGCCAAAGATTATTTTTAGAAAAAAACAAAATCTTAAGAATTTATTAGCACCTAGCTATGCCTTAAAAAATGGATCTAAAAATACTCAAAAAGGGCCAAAGGGCTTCAGAGGTTGCAAAAACTGTAAAGCTTGTTCACAAGTAAATACGGATAAAGTCACATCATACAGTAGTTTTGTTACAGGAAAACAGTTTTCTATTAAATCAGAGATTGGCTGCCGCTCAGATGGTGTGGTGTATCTACTTCAGTGCCCATGCGGCAGCCAATATGTTGGCCGTACAAAGAGATGTTTAAAAGTGAGACTTTTGGAACATATTAATAATATAAAGAAAAAATTGGATACCCATTCAGTTCCTCTTCATTGTAATAGTTGCCCATTGTTCTGTTTAAAGGGTTTGCGCTGTATAGGGATAGAACAAATTCAACCTCATTGGAGAGGGGGTAATAAAGAAAAGCGATTGGCACAAAGGGAATCATATTGGATTCACAGATTACGCACCCTTACCCCAAGGGGGTTAAATGTGGATATGGACATTGTTTGCTTTTTGAATTAATTGAATGATAAGATACCACTGTTACAATAACATATAAATAAATGCACTAATAAATAATAATTAAATATAAATAAATAAATAAATAAATAAAAAAAAATAAAAAAAAAGGTTTAACACTTTATTAGGGAGTGAAAGAATATGGAGCGTATAACCACTCATGCCTCTTTATACAATATGGATATGTAATTAAATTTTTATGTCACTTATGCCGTTTTACACAATATGGATATGCAATTGAATAGATGAATAAATATTCATATCACTGTACACATTATGGATCTGTAATTTAGATATAGTTGTTTAACTAATTTTAATGGCTTAGTTGTTATATTAGCATATCACTATATCACTGTTAATATGTGAAGTTATTAATAATTAAATAATAATTTTTTTAGGAATAAGTTATAATGGATATGATGAATGACCAACTTAGATAGGGAGTTGTTTTTCAGTCATCTCTATTATGTTTCGAATTAGCTATTTGTTAGAGGACATTTCATTGTTTATCATGATCTTTATAGGACTATCATACAATCTTTTAATAGTCTTCCTTTTTCTAGTTGTTCGCATGTCATTACCAGGCACAAGAATACTGACTTTTCAGTCTACTATGTTATGGAACGCACGGCCATGCTTTTTCTTCCGAGTGTGGAACGCACAAAGGTCATGTGATGATTATTCTATCACGTGACGCACGTGCAACGCATGACGTATGCGGAAGTGTTTAAAAGCGTTGAACAGACCCGGCTTTACATTTCGGCAAAGCGGCTACACCTGGGGAAAGAAAATTTTGACGAACCAGAATTGAAAGACAAGAAGACACCCACTATTCCACCAATGACTTGAAGGGATTAGCCCTATATAAGACTGTTTGATTGTTAGCGTTTTTAGGATGCAGTTTACTCTGTACATTTGTTATTTGATATTTGATATTTTATTTGAAATAGATGGTCCCTGAGGAAGTCCTTTCTGTATAAGGACGAAACGTGTAGGACCAATATCTCACTTTTATATTGTTTTTATGTTTTATCTGTACACCTTCTTAATTTTGTAAGTGAATAAATCGCCTTGAAGTATTCCTGTGGTTGCTGTTTGTGGATCGTTTTGGCTAACTCGGATACTCCATTGGCTATCACTTGAGGAGGAGAAATTAATAGGAGTCAACCCCCCTATTTCCATCGAGGGGAGGCACCCATAATACGCTTATCTTTTTTGGAATATGTGAGTGCATTTCAATCATTGGAAGTTTTATAACATTTAGCAATATTTGCACTATGTTTTGTTCTCTATTATAGGTATACTAGCAGTACCCCAAAACATCCTATCTATCACACAGTTAACCCTATAGGGACCTGGCACCCAGACCATTGATTAAGCTGAAGTGGTCTGGGTGCCTATAGTGGTCCTTTAAAATAGTACAATTTAGAAACTGCACATATACATTTATACATGTCTGCTAGGACAAGTTGCCATAATACCCACTAACACAGGCTTCCTCAAACTCCAGCACTCCAGATGTTGCTGAACTACAACTCCCATGATTCTATGAATAAAATAGATATGTTGAGAATCATGGGATTTGTAGTTCAGCAACATCCAGAGGGCTGGAATTTGGGGAAGCCTGCTTAACCCATAAAAAATTTTTATGAAAACATCTTCACATTATATTTATTTGTTAAAACATTCTACTATACTGTTCCTGTATTAGATTGCAGTTCATCTTAGTTGTACCTGGGATGTGTTTCATGCTAACCATCTGTTTTCAATAGGTACAGGATATTATTTGCAATCTTACAATAAATATGCCAAACTAAAGTGTAAAATATGTAAATTTGATCTACAGACTAGTCATGCCAGAAGAAAGGAGATATGACTTATTTTCTTACCTTTTTTATGGCTACAAATAGTTACATACGTTCAGCCTTTCTCACATTTGTTTTTGCTGTTAATTCAAAAGAAGAAATAAACAATTTGAAGTGCTTTCCAATTTTGCAACAAACTGAGAAAAACTTCTCTTCCACCCCAGAATACCAGTCAGATCAAGGGCTTAACTGGGAAAAAAACAAATTTCATTTTTTTTAATCACAGTGGCCCAGTGAGAAGTGGGAGGTGAATGAGGGTAGTGTTTTGTCATCACCAGTGACAAGCAAGTCCCCTTTCAAAGTGAGCATGTTGATTTCATGATCTTCCATGGCAAGACTATGTGCAGAGCTGTGCTGAAGAGCTCTTGCATGAGAAAAAGGCCCTGTATTTGTTCTGCGCAGCACAAGCAAATTTAATTACATGCTTGCGCTGTGTTTGCTTGTTACTTTTTTCTGGTGTCTACATAAGTGGGATGCCAGAGGACAAAAGGCAGAGGAAAACATATTGTGCTTGGAGGCTGCTTGTGGGGTTACGTATGTGTATAGTGGGCTGGTTGTTATGTGGTGTTTTGTGTAAAATAGGTTGGTTTCAGTCGTATTGTGGTTGTGGCGTAAAATGTGTGGCTAGGGCTGGAGAAAGTGAAAGAGTATCTGTGTATAGGGGTAGTAGTGTATATGTGTATAGGGGATCTAATGTGTGTAGGGGCTGTAGAGAGTGTGTGTTTAGGTAATGTAGTGTGTGCATACAGGGGATTTTGTGTATGCATAGGGGATCCAGGGTGTGTATGTCAGGAATGTGATGTGTGTGTAGATTGTGCAGTGTTTGTCTATACGGGAATCATTGTGTGTGTTTATTGGATCTAGGTTGTGTTTGTGTAGAGGATCAAGAGTGTGTATTGGTGTGTATTTAGTGTGTTTTTGTGTAGAGAACCCAGGATGTGTGTAGGGGATCCAGAGTGTCTATAAGAATGCTGTGTGTGTGTGTCTGGAATGTAGAGTGTGTAAGTGGTAGAATGTGTGTATAAGGGATGTAGTGTGTGTCTGGAATGTAGAGTGTGTAAGTGGTAGAATGTGTGTACAAGGGATGTAGTGTGTGTCTGAAATGTCGAGTGTGTAAGTGGTAGAATGTGTGTACAAGGGATGTAGTGTCTTTAGGGGATCTAATGTGTATAGGTGCAGTGTGTCTGAGAGGGGTTCAATGTGTGTGATTGGTACAATGAGAGATGCAGTGTTTGTGAGGGGTTCAGTGTGTGTCTGGAGGCAGCAGGTGGGAGAAAAGCAAATATATATATATTTTTTTTAAAAAATGTAACAAAAAAAAAAAAATCATATTCCCCTTACCTTTTTACCTTTTGCCCAAGAGAGAGGACACTGTAAACCCTGGTGGTCCGGTGGTGATACTGAGCGAACTTTAGCCTGCAGCTCCTAGGGCTAGAGTTTACTCTTGTGAGATCCGACACTGTCATGGTAACCATAGCGACACTGCATGCTCACAATGGGAACATTAGGTCTCCCCACCAGCCTCATGGCACACAGCAGGGACAGCACTTAGATAGTGTTGGAGCTGTATGTGCAGGCAGGGGAGAACTCCCATGTCAGCCTTGGCCCATGCCCATCGTGGTTGCCTGCTTGCCCAATGGCCAGTCCAGGTCTGGTCAGATCTCTCATTGGATCTCTAGATGGTTAATATTTGCAATAAGCACTAAACAGATGTTAAAATGTGGTGTCTAGTCCATGACAATGTTCTGTATCACATAGTATTTATTAATTATTACATACTTACAGTCATCAAAACAACTTTTGCTAATGACTGACACCATGAAAAAAATGTTCATCAGATCAGTTAACTTGCTTTAGTTTTTATCTCCTGCTCTGTATATTGAACTTTAATCACACATGGGAGGCTTCCGCAGGGTCTAAAAGACTATTAACAGAGCAGGAATTAAGAAAATCTTCATTAAACAGAATGTGCAATAATGTAAGTTTATACATTAGATCTCTATTTACAGGTGTTTAGGAAGCCTGTGCAAGTCAGATGCAGAAAAATGTGGCTATGGCTGTATAAACAAATTGCAGAGAATTAAAGGATCACTATAGTGTCAGGAAAACAAACTTGTTTTCCTGACACTATATCATCCTTGGGACCCCCCCACCCTCAGGGTCCCCCTCCCTTGGCGCTGAAGTTAAAATCCCTTTAGCCACTTACCTTTATCCAGCGCTGGGCTCTCTCTACGCTGGTGACCTCTCCTCCCCCGCCGACGTCAGCTGCCGAATGGAGCGGAATGCGCATGCACGGCAAGAGCCGCACGCGCATTCAAACTGTCCATAGGAAAGCATTTCCCAATGCTTTCCTATGGACGTTCTGCACGCTGAATGCGAATTTCGCATCCAGCGTCGCAGAAGCGCCTCTAGCGGTTGTCAGGAAGACATTGAGCTGAAGTGGTCTGGGTGGCTATAGTGTCCCTTTAAGCAGTGAGACTGTAGGGGCATGATCTATACACCAAAACTGCTTCATGAAGCTAAAAAATGTTTGGTGACTATAGTGTCCCTTTATTCATATAAAGAGAGAACATTAACAGATAACAGACAAGGCTTATAATCAGAAGTTACACTTTTTTTTTACATAAACGTCAGTTATTTACTAAAAGACGCTACAAAGCTCAAATTCTGCATTCAAGTTTTCTAGTTCTAAATGAACTCTATGGGCACCCCATCAACTTCATCTCAATGAATTGGTCTGGGTGTAGTGCCCCTGTTTTTTTAACCTTGCCACTAAAAATACTGTAGTTTTCCAGGAACAGTAATTGTTTTTTTGCAGTGTTGGCACTAATGGCTGTCTTTCTGTAGAGAAACATTAGATTGGCTGAAGTCATTAATCTTGATGTTCTCAGCCAGGGAGACGGAGTGGCAGCACAGAGTCACCGCAGGATGTAAGGTAAGGAAATTTTTTTTTTTAACCCTTGCAGGATGTGAAGGACACCTGCATAGATAGGGGAACACTATAGCATTAGGAATACATCAAATATCCACCTAATTTTTGCTTTTCCGAACCTTTCACATGATTATCACCTCTCCAGTTCATGGGTGATATGTAGCTGCACATTATTATTATCATCATTGTGTGTCTGTCTGTGAGTGAGTGAGTGTGTGAGTGTGTGTGTCTGTCTGTGAGTGAGTGTGTGTGTCTCTCAGTGTGTGTGTGTGTGTGTATCTGTGTCACATATTCATCCGCTTATAAAAATGTGGTTAATGACATTTACTGTCCACACAGGAAAAGTTGTGCTGAGCAGCAACCAAATCCACAGAAGGGTTAATGCTGAGCAGCAATTATGCAGCGCATACAGCGCATCTGCAATCTGCGGCTGCTCCTACTGTCTCACCCCTGCCTTGTGTACCTCAGCCTATAGTATACAAGGCACCAACTATCTCTCTATCTCCACCTCTGCATTTTGATGGTAATTTACAAGAATCACGGGGATTCCTTAACCAAATAGAGTATCATTTTGAGGCCTCACCGGGATCTTTTCCCACAGACAGAGCTAAAATTGGTTACCTGATGAATCAATTAAAAGGTAAAGCTTTAGCTTGGGCCAATCCATTATGGGAGAGTAATAGGAGTGTGGCACACAACTACCAGGAGTTTATCACGGAATTTAAACTTACGTTTGAACCATTAGTAAGGGAGGAAGACGCCTCTACTGCCCTGATGCATATCAGACAAGGGAACCGGTCTATCTCGGAGTATGCCATAGAATTTCGTACCCTAGCTTCCGAGGTAGACTGGACTATTAGTGGGTTAATCTCTGCATTTAAAAAGGGACTATCTGAAACTATGCTAGATGAGATTGCCGCCAAAGACTTACCCAAAAAGCTTAATGAATTTATCACTTTTGTCATGCAAATTGAGAATAGATTGAGAACCAGAGAAGCTACTAGAAACATGAACCAGAAACATGAATATGCCTTTAGCACCCCACTTCTCCAAACCTATTGTCCCTGAATTTCCTGTACAGTCTGAACCCGAACCCATGCAGTTGGGGGTCACTAGACTGTCGGAAGCAGAAAGACAATATAGGAGAAAAGAAGGCCTATGTCTATACTGTGGTAGAAAAGGACATATGAGAAACAATTGTCCCATACGTCCGGAAAACTACCGCACCTTAAGGGGACAGGTCTTAGGTGTAATGGAAACGTCCTCTGGAATGGATAAAAATAGGTTTCTCATTGATATTTCTATTGCCTTTGAAAAGAAGAACTTTTCATGCAAAGCCCTGGTGGATTCAGGTGCCGCTGGAAACTTCATCGACGTTCAATTTGTTAAAGGTAATACTATACCTATCAAGGAGAGATTATCACCCCTAGCTGTTGGAGCTATTGATGGGAGACCACTCTCACAACCATTGATTACACACGAAACCTTACCCATTAATTTGTCCATTGGTGCCTTACATAAGGAAGAGATTACATTTCAGGTTATTGCATCCCCTTCCTGTCCGATCATATTAAGCTTTCCATGGCTTAACAAGCATAACCCTCATATTGATTGGGCTAATGGGGAAATATTAGAATGGGGTAAGGATTGTTATGAAAGGTGTATATTGAATGTTGCCAAAAGAGTGGGCACTATTGGATTACCCACTAGTACACCTCAAAACCCGGAAATCCCTATACAGTACCAAGACATTAAAGACGTATTCAGCAAAACTCAGTCGAATACTCTACCTCCTCACAGACCTTATGACTGTTCCATTAATTTACTACCCGGCGCTATGCCACCTAAGGGAGCAGTCTATGCTCTGTCACCTCAGGAACGTAGAGTAATGGAGGAATATATTAAGGATTCATTGAATAAAGGCCACATACGAAAATCATCCTCGCCTGGGGCAGGATTCTTTTTTGTATCTAAAAAGGACGGTGAGTTATTATTATTATTATTGACATTTATATAGCGCCAACAGATTCCGTAGTGCTTTACAATATTTTGAGAGGGGGGATGTAATAATAAATAGGACAATTACAAGAAAACTTACAGGAACAATAGGTTGAAGAGGACCCTGCTCAAACGAGCTTACAGACTATAGGAGGTAGGGTATTAGAAACATTAGGACAGCAAATATCAAGTAGGAGTGAAGTAGAGCTGGAGGAGAGAGCAAAGCACTGTCCCATAGGAGAGAGCAGGAGACAGGTATGTAAGGTAGAGATTACTCTGGGAGGCCATAAGCTTTCCTGAAGAGATGGGTTTTAAGGTCTTTCTTAAATGATTGAAGACTAGAGGAGAGTCTGATGGCAGTAGGCAAGCTATTCCACAGGAGAGGAGCCGCCCGCGTGAGGTCCTGCAAGCGCGAGTTGGCCGTATGGGTGCGAGCAGTGGTCAGGAGGTGGTCACGGGCAGAGCGGAGGGTACGAGGAGGGGCATATCTATGGATTAGTGAAGAGATATAAGTGGGGCTAGAATTGTTCAGTGCTTTAAATGTATGGGTTAGCACTTTGAATTGACTCCTATAGCATACAGGGAGCCAATGTAAGGACTGGCAGAGGGGTGAGGTGTGAGAGGACCGACTAGAGAGGAAAATCAGTCTAGCTGCAGCATTCATTACAGACTGTAGCGGGGCAATACGGCTTTTGGGGAGACCAATCAGGAGAGGGTTACAGTAATCCATGCGGGAAATTACTAGAGCATGGACAAGCTCCTTGGTAGCATCTTGCGTAAGAAAGGGGTGAATGCGGGCTATGTTTTTGAGTTGGAACCTACAGGACTTGTTGCGCCCATGTATCGATTACAGGGCATTGAACAAAATCACCATTAAGAACGCCTACCCCATTCCTCTTATTGCTGAATTATTTCATAGACTCCAAGGCACTAAAGTATTTAATAAGCTTAATCTTAAAAGTGATAAAGCAGTATAACAAAGTGGGGGGTGCAACATACAGATAAAAAGCATAAAACGTATATACTTAATGGTAAACGTTTCTTAGGCTTAATCTGAAAGATATAAAAGTCCATACATAGTGTAATAGTGTAAAATACAGGAGAGATGAAAGCAAAGGTAATGGGTCACTCACAATAAATAGAGCCTCTTTTCCTTTCCTTTCATTGTCCTCTCCGCTGCTTGGCTCCATCATGGAGGCTCAGTCTCAGACGACCTGCGGTAAACCTCAGGACAAATTGTTTGTTCCATGTCAGGGTCTTACCTGAGTTGGGAGTCTGTAGCGCAGATATGATGCTCACCCTTGCAGATAGCCACAGGCCGAGGTGGTCAGGTAAGAATTCACCTGGCCTGTGGGTCTGTGCACGGGGGCTGTGCAGGATGCAGTACCAATACGCAGGACAGGCAAGGACTGAACCAGAAGGATGGTCGAGGGATAGCCGAGGTCAAAGGATGCCAGAGGACAGGAACAACGAGGAGTAGCCGAAGTCAAGGGATGCCAGAAGTCAGAATAAACGAGTCAGGAAGCCGGGGTCAATAATGCGAAGCGATGAAACAGGAACACTGGAACAAACAGGATCAAAGACTTGACCCTGAGCACAGGGCGAGGCTGGGTTTATATACCCTGCTGATGACTGATCAGAGTCAGGTGAAACACAGCCAAGTCAAGGTGCAGCCCCCAGAGTAGTAGCCATGTCAGGATGAACAGGACTGGAATCAGTCTTCACTGTAAATAGCTGCTGTGGCTCAGAGGTAGAAAGCAGGACCAGGACTGAGAAGATCCCTGGTTCAAGTCCCCTGTTGGGAACTCCAAGAGCGACCACGTCTTGCCGTCTGTCTATCAGGTGAGAACCGTGACAGTACCCCCCCCTTTAAAAACGACCTCCGGGCGTAAATAGGTTCACCGTCAGCATAGCACACCTCTCCAGGGTCACTATCTGAATCCAGTGAGTCCCCATAGTCAAACTCCCCAGCAAGGATTCCCTTTACAGCTTGGGAGTCCGCAGTACCAGCTTCTGGTACGGCTGGAGAATTGTCCAGGTCTTTTAGGTTCCGGGTACAGGTGGCAAGCACTTCCAAAACTTTGGCAGGTGCAGTGTTCGCAGCTAACAATGCTTTTTCGAACATTTCAAGGTCTTCTTTACGGACTATAGTGCCATTAGAAGCAACGGCACAATCCACAGGTAAAACCTCTTCGGGCGGCCAGGAAGTAGTGGTGGTATCACAGGAAGCAACTTCGGGAGTAGATGCAGGAGGCTCTGGAGCAGGGGATGGAGGTTTTCTCGCGGAAGCCAAGCATGTGCAAGCACAACGGCTTCTATTTGGCTTTTTAGGCTGGTATGCGGTGTACACAGGGCGAAGGAAACTAGTACCAAGTCGGAGAGCTGGAGGTCTAGGAGGGCGAACAGGACAAAGCGTGATGAAATGCCCTTTTTCTCCACAGTAGTAACATAGGCCATAGCTTCTCCTTCGGTCTCTTTCCTTAGGTGTCACTTTGCAGTGGACGAGTCCTAATTGCATAGGTTCCACAGGGTCAAGTGGAACACCGGATACCTCTGGAGTTTTCCTGGGAGCTGGAACATAAGGAGGCATCTCTGGGGCGTAGTGGTGGTACTCGGTTTCTTGGTTAGGAAGAATCTGAGATTTTTTAGTACGTGGAGCTGACTTGGCCACAGTGGTCTTACATTGTGAGTCCATAGCAGTACTAAAGGATTCCCAGCTGACCAGGACAGGACTCTTCGTCTGCAACATATGGTGAGCCCAAACTTTGATGCGTCCAGACAACAGGTTGATAGCCGCTCTGACCCTGATGAATTCTGTGGCATATGTTCGAGGCTTTAAGGAAAACAACACCTCACAATCCATCTTGAAAGACTGAAAGGATGTGCGGCTACCATCAAATCGGTCGGGCATGATGACAAACGGTTCAGGAAAAGCTGGTTCCGGGGCTGGATGTACTGCGCCTTTAAGGAATAAAATTTCTTGCTGCAGCTCCGAAACAGTCTGGGCCAGGCTGGACACACGCTGGGTCGAGGGTGAGCACATCTCTGCGGACTCCATAATGGTCAAGTCCTTATGTCAGGGTCTTACCTGAGTTGGGAGTCTGTAGCGCAGATATGATGCTCACCCTTGCAGATAGCCACAGGCCGAGGTGGTCAGGTAAGAATTCACCTGGCCTGTGGGTCTGTGCACGGGGGCTGTGCAGGATGCAGTACCAATACGCAGGACAGGCAAGGACTGAACCAGAAGGATGGTCGAGGGATAGCCGAGGTCAAAGGATGCCAGAGGACAGGAACAACGAGGAGTAGCCGAAGTCAAGGGATGCCAGAAGTCAGAATAAACGAGTCAGGAAGCCGGGGTCAATAATGCGAAGCGATGAAACAGGAACACTGGAACAAACAGGATCAAAGACTTGACCCTGAGCACAGGGCGAGGCTGGGTTTATATACCCTGCTGATGACTGATCAGAGTCAGGTGAAACACAGCCAAGTCAAGGTGCAGCCCCCAGAGTAGTAGCCATGTCAGGATGAACAGGACTGGAATCAGTCTTCACTGTAAATAGCTGCTGTGGCTCAGAGGTAGAAAGCAGGACCAGGACTGAGAAGATCCCTGGTTCAAGTCCCCTGTTGGGAACTCCAAGAGCGACCACGTCTTGCCGTCTGTCTATCAGGTGAGAACCGTGACATTCCATTGGGGGAAAGGGTTAATATCATGAAGGTGTTTCACGACAATGTGTCTGCAGGTCACCCAGGTATTAATAAATCCACTTCTGCTATCATGAGGTCATTCTGGAGTATGTGCAGGCTTGTTTTGTTTGTGCGGTTTCCAAAGTACCTCAAACTCCCTTGTGACTTGTTACAACATCTTCCCGTTCCCGGTCCCATGGTCCAACTTGTCTATGGATTTCATTGTAGAACTTCCTAGTTCTAATGGTTATACCACTATTCTCATGGTTGTTGACCGTTTTTCTAAAATGGCTCACTTCATCCCTCTCAAGAAATTACCATCATCTCAAGACCTGGTACTGATCTTTATACGTGAGATTGTCCTTCTGCATGGCATTCCTCACAATATTGTATCTGATAGAGGTTCTCAGTTTGTATCCCAGTTTTGGAGGGCTTTCAATAAGCAATTGGGGATTGGATTGTCTTTTTCATCCTCTTACCACCCCCAGACTAATGGTACAGCTGAGAGGGCTAACCAGTCTTTGGAGGTTTACTTGCGTTGTTTCGTCAATAGCACTCAAGACAATTGGTCCGAATTATTACCATGGGCCGAGTTTGCCAGGAACAATGCTGACCGTGACTCCTCTGGGCATAGTCCATTTTTTGTTAATAATGGCCGGCATCCTACTGTCCTACCGTCTGTTTTTTTCTGATACGGCTATTCCTGCTTTGGATGACCATCTGGCTTCCATCCGTGATACCTGGGTTAAAGTTCAATCTGCTCTGGGTACTGCTGCTGACCGTTTCAAGCATTTTGCTGATACACGTCGAGGTGCCAACCCTGTTTACCAAGTGGGTGAGAGGGTTTCGTTATCTTCTCGTAACATCAGGCTCCAAGTCCCTAGCATGAAATTTGCTCCTAGGTTCCTTGGACCTATTCGTGTCCTTTGTAGGATCAATCCTGTTGGGGACTCTCTGGCCCTTCCGGCCTCCTTGAAAATTCCTAACACCTTTCATGTGTCCTTGCTCAAACCTCTTGTTTGCAATAAATATACTGTCTCAAGTGTCCCTCCTCCTCCCTTAGTTGTTTCTGGACAGGAAGAGTATGAGGTCTCCTCCTTAATTGAGTCCAGATTTTCTCGGGGCACTTTACAGTACTTGGTGGATTGGAAAGGTTATGGACCAGCCAATCGTTCTTGGGTTCCGGCATCTGATATACATGCTGGCCACAAGATTCGCTATATTCATGCCAAATTTCCTCTCAAGCCTGGTCCTGCCCGCCCGGTGGGTGTTCTTTAGGTGGGGGGTAATGTCACGTATTCATCCGCTTATAAAAATGTTGTTAATTACATTTACTGTCCACACAGGAAAAGTTGTGCCGAGCAGCAACCAAATCCACAGAAGGGTTAATGCTGAGCAGCAATTATGCAAATGGAAACCTGGTAACTGACTTTGGCGTCAAAGGCCGGTTACAGCCTATCAGATCTAGAGGGGGGGTATTTAGGCCCAGTTCTCATCCTGCTCAGTGCCCTGTCGTGGTTTCCCTTGTGGTTGTCCGAGAGCGCATTATTGATTCTGGTTATTTGACTTTGGCATTGTTTTTGACTTCCCTGTTTTCTGGTGATGTAGATTAATTTAGAAATAAACAAAAATGTTTAAAAGTCTATCTGTTCCTGTCCAAATCTGAGATGAATAAATTGCGTATACGCAGAAGTAAGTTCACACTGACACATGCAGTTCAAGTTAAAAACACTTCAGGAAATTTATTAGCATCTAGTTAAAAAGCGGGCACGCAGGCCTTTTTATATGCAAAATGACATCATCATTGAATATCAGATAATAACAAATAAACATCATTAATTGGGTTAAATGTTAAGTGGCTATGTCAGTGTCCACCCATTAATATTATTAATTGGCTCAGAGATTTGAGTGACTAGTGAGGCACCCTCCCATCATGGGATGTCGTCGCCATTGCTCTTTAGCACGAGGCTTACTCGGTGGAAAGGGGGGGCTTGGGCATCATTTTACGTAGTTAGTGATGTCAGTCTCGTGGCCTGGTCCAAGGTTCTTTTATGAATAAAACATTTCATTTAGTCGCTGTTCTCCTGGCCTTGGATTATACTATGTTGCAAGTCAACGGAGATCCGCTAACTCCGGGGCTAGTTATGTCCTTAGAGAGAGAAAATACAATCTCTTATTCATTATATTGAATACTGTCATGTAAGGTGAACAAAATGGAGAGTTCTGTCACAGTGTGAGATTAAAATGGAGTTAGTACAATAATTCAATACAGGTTCAGTAAAGATTTTAATAATTCTACATCAGTCCCCCCTATGAAATGTTAGATTCTAAAAGATAATCTTTATTTGTTAGTATCAGAAGACATGTTAGCCCAAAGGCACAGAAACCCCGTGACCCGCTAGCTAGGTGTTATTGCAAAGTGCAAAGCTGTCCCTTCGTCTGTCCCTAATTGGCTAACTCATCTGTCCGCTGGGCACTCGAACACTTCACTCCATGGGTATCCCGAGGTGGCTAACCCACCACATCTCCGCACGGTAGACTTCCCAGACAGACAGATGCTGTCCCTAAGCTGGTCCCTTCCTAGAACTCTTGCACTCTATCAATAAACGGGATAGATTGTAGCGGTATACAGGGCGAGTTGACTTTTTGGAAATCTTGGTCATCAACTGTGAGGTGTGCGTAAGTGGGTGCCGCTTGGTCTACAGTCTTCAAGAGGAGCTTTCTCAGACAAGGGAGGACACAACAAACGAGAAGAGCAAAGATAAAAAGGAAAATTAGTATTGCTATACCAATATGCATCAAAGCTTTTTGCCATCCTGTCATCCAACCAAACCATCTCTCCCAGGGATCTTTTATCCCAGAGTTCCTCTTTAGCTCCTCAGAGAGCTCTTTCAATTTTTCTATAGCTAAGGTTACTTTACCATTGGGGCCTGTGTTTTCTGGGATGTAAGTACAACATGTCATGGTGTCAGGCAGAATTTTACATACCCCTCCTTTTTCGGCTAGAATCATATCTAAAGCCATTCTATTTTGGAATGACATTTGGGACGTAGCCTGCAACTGTTCGGCCAAACCCTGAAGGGCATCCCTGGTGTAATTAACAAACCGTTGTTGGTTGTAGTAGATGTAATTTATCCAATTTAAATTCTTGTTTGCAGTGACTATGGTAAAAAGTGATTCAAATCCTGCAGCAACTTCATCCCTGGCTTTAAACTCATTGGGCACCCCCCTAGGTACCCTAATGGCATCAATGTAAATATGAGGGTCAAAACTGCCTTTTACTGGGGCTTCACGCTTTACCTTGGTTGGTGAGTGTTTGGACTCATGAGTATCGGGGTGTGTGTCAGAGATAATATGTATGGGCATGATTGCTTTAGCCAGAGTACACTCCCCCCACCATTCTTTATCCATTCTTGATCTCAGCTGTAGATCCCCACACAACCAGTAAATATCCCCCAATGATCTAGTGTGGAATTGTAGGAGGTTCATAGAGACAGTTCTGTAGGTGGCACAATAACCTTTAGAGAAGTTACCCACAAATTTACCAATTCCATCATAATTAGCATAACAGGTATAATTACCTTTATAGACGGTAACACCATCTGGGGGTTTGCAATCTTTGACTAGAAGAGGATACTCTACTGTCCATGCTTTACATATGGACCTATTGAAATTGTAGTGATAGGCAAAAAGACTCAGAACACATTCTTCTATATCTACTGGCAAAGTTAAAGGCACAGTGCCCAGGTGCGGCCGGGCACCACCACACACATAGCATGCGGTTCTGTTATGTTTGTTGGCATTATATTTCATCCATTCTAACCATAGATTAACATCATTGAAACCTGTTTCAGCGGCCATGGTATCTTCAAATGTTGGATTTGCAATGGCCATCATGTCTTTAAAAGATTGGATGTGTGGTTTCAACGGATTTGAGACCATGTGGGTGGTCCCTTTCCACTCAGGAGAGTGGCACATATCTTTAAGGTGGAAATGTCCTAATTTATTATAGGAACCCTTCTTCCAGTACATTCCCATTACATACTGGTCTGCATCCGTTGGGCTGGGATGCTCAATGTTTAAGATTAATTTCATAGGTATGCCTCCTCCGGGCTTTCTTAGAGTCATTCTCTGGAGGAGGGACCTACCGTGATCATCAATTTTAGATAAGGCACTTTTTGGTTTGTAACCCCAGGCAGGCCCGGCATTCCATCCCGCCGCCCCCCAATGGTTACAGTTGTGCCCCCATTGTTTGTCAACTACACAAACATAGGGGTCTTTTGAATGAGGGATATCTCTATAGATATTCTGAATCTGTGACGTGGGGAATGGGCATTCTACGATGTCACAGTAGTCAAAAGTATAAGTAGCCACACGGGTACATGATGAATTATACCAGAAGGTGTACCCACTAGCATCTTTAGTGATGGCTACTTGTTGAGCTTTAATTAAGCTGATTAAGAAGATACTGTACCAGAGGTACATGGTGGTGCGGTACTAGCTTCCTCTGGGGCAAGTACTTTCTTACAATGGGAAGCGTGGATCCAATGTGGCTGGCCGGCCAATTTGACGGAGGTTGCGGTGATTAGGAGAACTTGGAATGGCCCGTCAAATCTTGGTTCCAAGGTATGTTTCCGCACAAACTTCTTGACCAGAACCCAATCTCCAGGAAGCAGGCTATGGGTACCTGTATCCAAATCGGGATCTGGAATTGAAGAGAAAACTTGGGCATGTATTTTGTTCAAGGCACTTGCAAGTTCAATTACATAGTCTACTAAAACATCAGATTGAAGCTGTAACTGTTGTGGATAATAACAACCTAGTCTGGGTGCGGTCCCAAATAGAATCTCGTATGGGGATAGTGAATGCTTCCCTCTAGGTGTGTGCCTAACACTAAATAGAGCTATTGGTAGACTTTCTGGCCAGGGCATCTTTGTTTCTTGTGACATTTTAAGCATTCTGGCTTTTAAGGTGCCGTTCATGCGTTCCACTTTCCCACTACTTTGTGGGTGGTAAGGGGTGTGAAAGGCTAGGGTCACCCCCAGAGCAGTCCAAATCTCTTTAGTCACTGTTGCTGTAAAGGCTGGGCCCTGGTCACTTTCAATAACTTCTGGAAGTCCAAACCTACATACAACATCTGTAAGTAGACGTTTTGCTGTTGTTTTGGCAGTGATATTGGCTACTGGGTAGGCTTCTGGCCAGCCTGAGAACATGTCCACTATCACTAGTGCATATTCATGGGGCCCGCTCTTGGGCATTTGTATATGATCAATTTGAATTCTCTGGAATGGGTACATGGGCTTAGCCAGATGTTTTGTAGGCACTTTGATTGGCTTCCCTGGATTGCATTTTGCGCAAATGGCACAAACCCTGCAGAAGTTAGTGATCAATGTTGTTATTCCAGGGGCTTCATAATACTTCTGGATGAGGGCGGCCATTAAATCTTTTGACAGATGTGCTGGTCCGTGTGCCCATTGGACAACTGCTGGGTATAAGTTTTTTGGAAGGCAGAATTTGAAATTGTTATAGTATATTCCGTCCTTTAAGACAGCCCCTTTCTTCTTCCATTTCTGGATCTCTTCAGGGGTAATTGCGGCTTGCTGTTCCCGCAAAATCCTTAGATCAGTAGGAAGGGTCTGTAAAGTAAAAACAGGAACTTCTTCTTGACCGGACACTTCTTCGTCCACTTCCTGCAAATTTCTTGCTGCTTGCTTAGCAGCCTGATCAGCCAGATGGTTGCCCCTTGCTTCATCTGTATCCAACTTTCCATGTGCCTTGACTTTCAATACGGCCACTTCTTCAGGGAGTAGGAGGGCATCCATTAGCTCTTTGATTGCAGAGCTGTGTTTGACTGGTGTGCCGGCAGTAGTAAGAAATCCTCTTGTCTTCCATATGAGGCCGAAGTCGTGTGCCACACCTAGGGCATATCTTGAATCTGTGTAGATGTTGGCACGTTTTCCTTCGGAGATTTTGCATGCTGAAGACAGGGCTTGTAATTCAGCTTCTTGCGCAGACATTGCTGGTGGTAAAGATGATGACTTGATAACTTCATCTGTTGTGGTTACGGCATATCCTGTGTGGTATTTTCCTTCTTCATCAGCATATCTTGAACCATCCACAAACAGAGTGAAATCAGGATTTGTCAATGGATTCTCATGCACCGTTGGTAGATGTATGGTCTCCATTTTCATCTGTTCAAAACAGTCGTGAGGAGTCTCTGGGTCATAGTTGTTTACTATGGTTAAATATTGGAACTCATTTTCCAGGAAATGATGTGGCCATGCTTTTAGGTGGTCAGTTGTTGGATATTTGACAACACCATTTTCCTGTAGCTGTGATTCGTCCATAGTGGCCCATACTTTTGCCATAGGCCCAAGATCATTCCATGATATTGTTTTCAACTTGGTCACAGGGACATGTGGAATGGCAGTGTCCCAGTCACGGTACAAATGCTTGAGTTCCGGAGGTAGATGAATCAAGACCATACTGTTGCCTTCAGAATTACAGTAGAAGTCTTGTGCAGTGAGTTTTACTTCAACCAGATGATAGTGTTCATCTTCATAGCAGGGTTCAGGAGTGATGTTTGGTTTGTACCACATGGTACAGAAGGCATATCCTGCTCCGTCATGAAGGAGTGCTTGTCCATCATGAAAGGATAGGTTGGGATGCATTTCCTTCTTGATGGTGCCAGTGAGAAGAAAAACATAAGTTTTGTCCATGATGAATCCGTAGTATACACCCCCCTCAGGGAGTGGCAGAAGAGTGGACGGATTGAGAACTTGACATCTTTGAAGGGTAATGTTGTCAGGCAACAAAAGGTGACATTGAAGGCGAAGATGCCTAGCAGGAGTAACATGCTTAAGTTGGACCTGGTTGACTATGGCAGAAATATCATGAGGGGCCAAGACAACCAGGGGGTGGCCAAGGACAAGATCCCCAGTTCTTTCAATGAGCTCTCTGGCAGCAAAGACGGCCCGAAGGCAAGAGGGACGTCCTCTGGCCACAATATCCAGTTGGCAGGAGAAAAATCCAATAGGCCCTTGGCGGCCTCCAGGACCATGGGCCTGAGTGAGCACTCCTGTTGCATGGCCTTGTCTTTCAGAAACAAACAATTTGAAGGGTTTGGTATAGTCTGGTAGGCCAAGAGCAGGAGCAGAAGCAATAGCACGTTTGAGAGAACAGAAGTTATCAAGGGCTTCTGTGAACAAGCAAAATGGGTCTGACTTGAGAGCATCCTAAAGAGGTTGCATAAGGAGTGAGGCTTCTGGGATCCATGCTCGGCAATAGGAAATGAGGCCTAGGAAGGCGTGTAGTGACTTTGAGGTCCTTGGAGGTGGAATGTCCAGTACTGCTCTAACTCGGTCACGAGTGAGATGTCTGGTTCCCTGAGACAGACAATGGCCAAGGAAGATAACAGTAGGTTGGCAGAATTGCAGCTTGAGACGTGAAGCTTCACATCCTTGTTCTGCTAGATAGTAAAGAAGATTAATTGAGCATTGTTCTGTTGTGGGTAGATCATCTCCACAGTAAAATGGGAAGGGAACAAAGAACTGTAGTGTCTTTTCGTGACAAAGGTGTATTTAATTGAACCTGGCCGTCTGCAGTGAGGGTGATGGATGCTTGGAGGCAGGATAGGACATCAGCACCAACACAAGAGACATCGGTGTCAGGCAGGAACGATGAGTCAGGCAGGTCTTGTTCTCTAGGAACACTGCGGGATGCACCTGTGTTAACCAGGAAACCAGGAAAGTAGTAGGGTGTCCTTCAATAGGTAAAGTTACAGTGGCTAGTGGCCCCCCTTGTTCCCTGTAGACACTGCCATGGCAGGGGCATTAAGCATCAGCGGGTTTGCTCTCCTCTGTATGGGCTGTGTTACTGACTCAAACCCCTTTCTATGTCATTAGCCATAGCTTTTTGCAGTCTGAACATGTCTATCATTATAAATAATGGTTAATAGTAAGTGAAGTAAAGTTCCTATATGTCTTTGGATAAAACATTAACTATTGCGGTACTATCATTTATATCAATTAGACTACAACAATTATACCACCCTGTAACTAAAATGAACAACCAGTAGTGGCTGGGTTAATAAAACATGTCACAAACCCTTCTAATGCTAAACCATCATTTAACGTAAAGGATGTTACTGTAAACATACGATCTGTAACTAGCAAGATTCGATTAAGTAAAGATACAATGTTTAAAATAACTTGCATTATTTGGCTATTTCCCTTGTTGCAAGATTAATCTGGATAATCAGCTGTTATGCTCTTATATTCGTGTCCAACAGATCTCATTTGTACGTCACACCACAGTTGCAAATTACATTTTAGCAACCTTCTTTTTTTTATATCACGGACACATTGTTGATACAGGGAAACAAATGGCATGATTGTTTTAGTAATTATAATGTTTCTGTTCATAATATGTAGAGTGTAAGGAAAACAACATGTCTCTAAATAGGACGAGCATGATAGGGGTAGGCCTCATGATGGAGGCAGCCATGACAGGGGCGGGGAAGGAAATGACAGCAAGGGAGGAAGTGAGGTGACGTCCATGATAGGTGTGGGAAAGGAAGACAGGAGGTGTGGGCATGGTAAGGGCGGAAGTGACGTTACTTTAGAAGCAACCGTGACTGTAGATAGGTCACGGGACTGGCAGGGTCAACCTCCTTCTGTACTAGGCGCCATCTTCCTTTAGGGCATACTAAGTCTCTCTGGAGGCGTGGGTTTCATGGGAAGTAACATTCTGTTCGGCAAAATGAAAATCTGAACTGTGGACAGACTTGACGGATTAAATAAGACAGTTGTGAATATTATACATCTAACAGCCCACAAAGCTGTCTCTAGAAACATATACTAACTTAATAACTTCTATTCCTGCATCAGATTCACTCCCTAACCATCCTATCAATTTCTATTGAGATAACAAAATACACAATTAGAATATTTTCTAGCAAAAATTCCATTGCTAAAATCTTATCAGTAGCTTCTGAATAACTCTACAGAACACCGAAGAGACAGACCTAAATCGCAAGCATGTCACCACCCCCCTCCGCCCCCTCCCCCCCGCGTCTCACAGAAGCGAGGGGAGGGGGGGGTGTTTTAGCAGAGGGGGATTTGAGTGGAACAAGAGAGAGACTGCCTGCCAGCACGAATTTAACCATGTCAACGCTGTACAGTAACAAGACAGAAGGACAATTACATTACAAAGCAAAGAGACACAAAAACACAACATTTCATTTAAACCCCCACCCTCTACCAGGGTAATGGCTAACACAAAATACAAAAACCCCACAGCGTTTTAAGATTGGGGTGGGATGGTGACCATGGTCAGCTACATTTCGGTCATTACTGACAGGATGATGGAAGTGGTCACCTCCTGGACGCCCCGACAGGGCACTGGCTGGGATAACTTCCCAGTAACACAATTATTATGATATACATACAGTTCTTAACCCTTTATGATTTATCTCTTCCTCTACCAAACCCTCCTGCTGGATAGCCTTTCTACTCTGTACCATGCTTCAGCAGTACGCAATAAATCATTATCTGTAAGCTTGCCTTTCTTCTCTGTCAGTAATCTACGCCAACTTTCTGGTTGTAATCTACCACATGAAGGCACAGCAATTTTACACACTTTAGCAATCTTTGCAACATTTTTAACCAGTTCTTCACCTTCTCTATCTTCAACTAAATCACACGCGAGCCAGCCCCTAGCGGGCTTACTCGTTTCCTGTCCCATATCCCCCTATACAAAGCGTCCCAAGTATAGGTAAAGGAAAATGAAACAGAACGTCTACAATGCTCGACTGCCACTAGGAAGGGTGGGTCCCTCCCAGTGCGTCTTCCCAAAACGTAGACCAGTCACTGAATCCGTGTACCCTCGATGGTAACCACGGATTGGAGCGGGGTGAGAAGTGTGTGACCAATCACTTCTCTTTCAAGAGAAATAGGAGTGGATAGTGTAAATAGTACAGGAAGTAAAGTAAAAGTAAACAGTGAAAGTAGAGACAGACCCAGGAGTTTGAATGACTCCACACTTAAGACAACATTTAATACAACATTTCAATTGAAATACAGTGCATGCATCAACAGTAATCCCTTTCCTTTACTCTTGTGGCCACCAAGGCCACCTCCCTCAATCTCGTAGTGTCCCCGCTCGGAGAACAACTTTCGTAAGTTTCACTACCAGCGGCCAAGGATAACGACTAACACCGGCCCGAAATCCATATGCCTCCCTCGTTACAGCAGTCCACTTAAGTGTGGCCACCTCTATCCTCACTCCCGTAGTGCTCCCTATGGACCCACCCACAAGTCACACTACCCCGTGGTGATGGAGACAACAATGCCTGCCCGAATCCACACACCACAAATAAATTGGAATGCCACCAGCCTCAGCGCTCGAAGCTGGAGGGTACCATAACCTCTGCAAGCAGAGCAACGTACACAATGAGGCTAGCTAGAATATCAAAGTGACGTAACCGGGAAACCCCAGGAGGCAAGTCCCCTCCACAGATCCCCCAACCCTTCTTTTTCCTTACTACTGTTAGCTAGACAGTACCTAAAAGAAGTAAACAGGAAAACAGGACCCCTTTGGAAAATCCCCACAGGTCCACCCCCCCTTTTTTCCCAACAGTCTGGGCCAAGTGACTCCTAAAAAGGGGTAAAAACAGGCAACAGAAGACCCCCAGGCAACCACCCACGGGTCCACCCCCCTTTATCCCAAAAGAGGGAAAGAACAAAACATATACCACTAGCACACCCAGGCAACAGATAGACTAAATGCAGGTAAACAAATGGGTAACAAGACACCGGGCAAGATATTACCTGTCTTTGATGCCCTCCCGGGAAGCAGTCACAGACACGTGGATGGGTCAATCAAAGGGGCTGGAACATACCGGTGGCTCCTGCAGAAGTCTCTACCGTGTACTCAGAGGTGATCAGTCTCTCTTCCTTCCCCCCTGATTCCTCCGTCCAACAGCGTCTTCCTTAGGACGGCTTACCGGCCGGAGGCCATAGCCCGATGCCCCACGTTGGATGGACGCCAAATTGTTGTAGATTAATTTAGAAATAAACAAAAATGTTTAAAAGTCTATCTGTTCCTGTCCAAATCTGAGATGAATAAATTGCGTATACGCAGAAGTAAGTTCACACTGACACATGCAGTTCAGGTTAAAAACACTTCAGGAAATTTATTAGCATCTAGTTAAAAAGCGGGCACGCAGGCCTTTTTATATGCAAAATGACATCATCATTGAATATCAGATAATAACAAATAAACATCATTAATTGGGTTAAATGTTAAGTGGCTATGTCAGTGTCCACCCATTAATATTATTAATTGGCTCAGAGATTTGAGTGACTAGTGAGGCACCCTCCCATCATGGGATGTCGTCGCCATTGCTCTTTAGCACGAGGCTTACTCGGTGGAAAGGGGGGCTTGGGCATCATTTTACGTAGTTAGTGATGTCAGTCTCGTGGCCTGGTCCAAGGTTCTTTTATGAATAAAACATTTCATTTAGTCGCTGTTCTCCTGGCCTTGGATTATACTATGTTGCAAGTCAACGGAGATCCGCTAACTCCGGGGCTAGTTATGTCCTTAGAGAGAGAAAATACAATCTCTTATTCATTATATTGAATACTGTCATGTAAGGTGAACAAAATGGAGAGTTCTGTCACAGTGTGAGATTAAAATGGAGTTAGTACAATAATTCAATACAGGTTCAGTAAAGATTTTAATAATTCTACATCACTGGCATCCCTGACTCCTGGCTTTTCCTTATCGTTGTGTCTCTTTCTGTATCCCTTGACCTCGGCTATTCCTGACTATTCTTTCGTACGTTAGTCCGGCCATTCTAAAGGTCCGGTATACGTTACCTATCAGTCCTCTGTGTTATACAATTCTACGTGCTGGATCATTCTGTAATCCTGACAATCTGTCAGTGAGTGTGTGTGTCTGTCAATGAGTGTGTGTGTGTCTGTCAGTGTGTGTGTCTGTCAGTAAATGTGTGTTGGTCAGTTTTGGGATGGCCGCACTGGACAGTGGAGGACCTGGCGTTGCATGGAGGAACGCAACGTCACATTCAGACGTGACGTCAACGTTCTCCACCTTCGCAGGGTTTCAAGGAGCAGTGGAAGAATCCTCTTTGGCCCAGGGTGGGGATGGTGCCATTGGGGGTATATCATAGGCTGGACTCTGGAGTTGCATACTGGAAGCGGCAATGTGAGTGGAGTCTGCTTGTTGGGTAATATTGTTTTTTTTAAAACAGCGACTGGGGTTTAGTAGAGGGGGTACTGGGATTTAGTATAGAGGGTGGGACTGGGATTTAGTATAGAGGGGAGACTGGGGTTTAGTAGAGGAGCGTGCTGGGGTTTAGAAGAGGGGGATGCAGTTTTTTTTATTATACTGTACTTTTCAAAATAAACCTACATAAATGTAAGTTTTGTTTTTGTTTTGCGCCCCACATAACCTTAACCTTATTTATTTGGCCCGTGCTAGCCTTTGAGTTTGACATGCTTGCTTTAAACCATTTCTTGTTAATAAACACCTCATTTAGTAAATAAGCATGGCATTCCTGTTTTGTCAGTGACCTTTACATTATAAATATTTAGACTATGGACCTGTTCTAAATGCATTTTGTTTATATTAAATCCGTTTTTATTGAGGAACAGTTTACCCATGCAGGGCTTGTAATGCATGCTTGACAAGTGATATGAAATGCAGAATCGGTATGTCAGTGGCATCTTGGCATTTGCCTTTTGCAGAGGCTTATAATGTGTGATCTGTTATTGTTGAGATCGGCATATTTAACGAGCTTTCAACATATTCATGTTAATAAATAGGCTAGCTGTCAATGATGTGGGTGAGGGCGTTCTTCGTGTAGTGTTGAGTAGTGTATCTGTCTGTTGTTGTGTGGTTAGTTTGGCAGGTGATTAGGTTTGGGTGGCGTGAGCATTTGTTGTGTGTCAGGGTTTACTGGGTGTTGCCAGTGGATCATCCTCTATCTCTTGTCAGTGTGTGAGGCGTAGGCATAGAGTTAAGTCTACGGGGTAGGTCGGTCTGTGTTGTCTGGGTTTGTTCTGTGGTATCTTGTGGTCTATGTTAGTGGGTAGGGAGGGGTGGGTTTCTAGTGTTAGGGGTGGGTGAGTTAGAAGATGGGGAAAAGAGGGAAGGGAGGAGGAGGGCGTATAGTGAAAAGTGGGAAAAAGTAAGAAGAGAAAGAGAAAGGGAAGAAGAAAAGAAAACAAGGGGGGGAGGGGTATAGGGGTCTAAATGCATTTTGTAACACTCCAAAATACATAAAGCTCTTCAGCTTGCTGAAGTGAGTGTAAAGAGTATATCTTATTTTTTTTATTTTAAAAAAGCTTGCATCACCCAACAATCAGGACAGGGTAATTGGTATTATTGTTTCTAAAAGAATGTTCCATTAACAAATTTGATCCCAGTAAAGATGCAGTGTGATACAGTGACACTTACTTCTTGACTACCATTAATCTCCATAGTTGTATATAATATGTAGAGTTGCAATCTATGCAGGAATGGCTCATATATTAGTCTTTGTTAACATGGGATGGATAAGGAGTAAGGTCCAATCTCTGTGCCCTAACTTATTATTCATCTCCAACCCCACAATGTGCAGAAAGGAAATACTTTGTTTTTAGACTACACTACCTAGCACAACTAGCATTGCTTGGTTAGGGGAAGTCATTAGCCATAGAATATAACCTCTAGAAAAATATTTCTAAATTATACCAAACCTCACCAAACTCAAAATTTATGTATATTTTCATTTAAAATTTCTAGAATACTTTGGTTATCATGATGGATCACTTCAGGACCTTCTTCATTACTTTGTTTGGCTTGTTCTTGGGTAAGTAACATATTTCATATATTAGCAGTATAGTCTTTAAAGGACCACTATAGTGCCAAGAAAACATACCCCCACCCTCAGGGACCCCCTCCCGACGGCTCTGGAAAGGGGTAAAAACTTACCTTTTTCCAGCGCTGGGCGGGGAGCTCTCCTCTTACGATCCTCCTTCTCTCCACCCCTTTCGGCTGAATGTGCACATGCGGCAAGAGCTGCGCGCACTTTCAGCCGGTCGCATAGGAAAGCATTTGCAATGCTTTCCTATGGACGCTTGCGTGTTCTCACTGTGATTTGGAGGAAGGATTAACCCATTCATAACCCATTTATAATCATAGCAGTTTCTCTGAAACTGCTATGTTTATAAAAAAAAAAAATGGGTTAACCCTAGCTGGACCTGGCACCCAGACCACTTCATTAAGCTGAAGTGGTCTGGGTGCCTATAATGGTCCTTTAAGTAAAGCAATGATTTGTATGAAGCTCAGTCTTTGGATCTACATGAAAAAGAAATCCTACATACATTTGATATACTTCCCTTACACTCTTAATTACTTTAGATTCCAAAGACAATCTACTAAATATGAATCAATTTGAACTCAACCCAGACTAATCTACTTTACTATGGAAAAAAATATATTTTTGAGATCAGCTCAGACTAGTTAGCAACAAAATCTTTAATATCTTTCAAACTAAATGGTTATAAATGTTACAGCTCTGCAAAGTAACATATATTAATGTATGTTTCAATTTATCAAAAGTTATTTTTTTTTTTTCCTTTGAGTGGTCAATTTTTAAAGGACAACTATCATCAAATTTCAAATTATCAAATCATCTTTTAAAAGTTTATTACATGTAATTAAAGTTAATGATTTTTTAAAATGAACTATATTCTCTATTGTTATCTGACCAACTGCTGATCAACCTTAAATAGAAACATAGAATGTGATGGCAAATAAGAACCGTTTGGCCCATCTAGTCTGCCCAATTTTCTAAATATTCTCATTAGTCCCTGGCCTTATCTGAAGTCTAGGATAGCCTTTTGTCTATTCCACACATGCTTAAACCTCTACCACCTTCTCTGTAAAGTAATACTTTGCCTCTCTAATTTAAGTCTAATGTCCTCTTGTGGTAGTTTTCTTCTTTTAAATATAGTCTCCTCCTTTACTGTGTTGATTCCCTTTATGTATTTAAATGTTTCTATCATATGCCCCCGTCTCGTCTTTCCTCCAAGCTATACATGTTTAGATCCTTTAACTGTTTCTGGGATGTGCAGAGTGTTTTGTGCCTTACTAAATGGTTAGCTTTCTCCATATCTATTGTTTGATGTCTGATACAGTGAAGCTACAACTAGCAATAATCAAATGTATCATCACCAACTAAACATTAGGTTACAGGCATAATTATATGAATCTGATTCAGTGTAATGTGTTTCTTTTTATAATTAAAAATTTATGTTTTGGCAGGGTGTCCATCCATGATAATTAGAACTACATTACATAGCAATGTGCTTCTGCCTTGCATCCTAAGCTACAAAAAACCCAACAGTTCCAATGACTTGGTGGTCAACTGGCAGCGTTTGGTCAATGAAACAGTAGTCCACAGCTTCTTTGAAGGCTCTGATCATCCAGAGTATCAAAACCGACATTACCGTGGGAGAACAGAAATCTTTCATAACCAGTTATCAGAAGGAAACATGTCTTTGTTATTGAGAAATGTCATTAAATATGACAATGGAAGTTACACGTGCAATATCATGTTTAATGACTATATAGAATACATCACTCATCATATTCAACTTGTGGTACAAGGTATAATTCATGTTTTATAGTCTCCTATTCGCTATTTACCCGTTCCCTCCAAACATGCTTTAGCAATTGTTTTGCATTGCACATCAACACACTGTGAAATTTAGCCCATAAAACCTCACCTAACTAACCCTCCGCTGCAGCTGTTTTTTTTAACCTCCTGAAAAATTAATCTCTATGCCAGGATTGTATTCCGTCCCTCTGGTTTATAAATATTGGGATGTAAATAGTGCAAAGTTTGTAGGTCAAACCTCACAGATTTATTCTTGTACCCATGGGAGAAGGGGGTATGACCCTGAGCACAATGAGTAATATTATATATATATATATATATATATATATATATATATATATATATATTATTTTTTTCTGTAATGTAAAGAGTTATCAAAATGTAGATCCACTAGGACTGCAACTTCCATGATGTGTTGCCAGTCTTAACTCCTTATTTTTAACTCCTGTAGTACATTATGAAGGGATGACCATTAAGTAGATCATATCTTGATATAGAACATGTCCCCTAGACTCCATTAATTAAATATTTTAAATCTCCATACAATTGTCAATGAGGGATCGAGCCATCTGCCAATCTTCCCTGATATTAGCACTCACACTGTCACCCATGATGTTAAGGATTAAGAGGGGCATTATGCTGGGTCCCGTCTGGTTCTTAGGGAATCTGTAGGACCCGTGTTTGTTCATTAATGTCCCTATTTTTTAACTGATTGTCACAACAAGCCAATAAGCATTTATTAATCTATAGACTGTAAACTCGTTTGAGCAGGGTTCTCTTCAACCTATTGATCCTATAAGTTTTCTTGTAGTTGCCCTATTTATAGTTAAATCACCCCTCTTATAATATTGTAGAGCGCTACAGAATCTGTTGGCGCTATATAAATGGCAATAATAATAATAATTCATTTGTGGAAATATAAATTTAGAGGCAGTCTATTTTTTTGCAGAGGTTAGTAAATCTAGTGAACCATCTCTAAATGATCCATAGATCAAACAAATTATGTTTCATGATTTCTAGTTTTTGTGAACATCTTTATCTGTCAGGGTACCTGTCACAATGCATACAGTAACCCTCAAGGACCATTTATGGGAATATATCAGGATTGTATTACATGGAAAAGAAGAGACTTGCTTAAAACATCAGATTATGTTCATATTAAAACTGATTAGTCCTACAGAAGTTATATTTTTATATTGAAAAGTCTCTGAAACACATTTTTTTTGGCAGATTCCAGTTCCCTGCTTCAGGATGCAAAAATCAATAATGCAGATGATAAAGGTAGTTTGATTGATGCACATTTGCAAGCAGCATTTACTAGCAACTCTGTTACTTATAAGAAATCTGGAGGATCTTATCAGAAAATATAAAGACACAAACTATGTAATTGTAACACAGATTTATCATAATGTGACATCATTGAAAATGCGTTGCTTGTTGACTGAGATTGGCCTACCAAAATCTGTGCTTCTAAAAACCTACACATACCCCCGATAGAAGAATATTTTTAGTAATATCTCCTTATTTTTAAATCTTTTTGGTATTTTCAATTGTGTTTTCAATGTAATTAATACGAGTACCTAGACATGATACACACAATTACAAAAAGGAGACAAGAACATGCTCACTTATCCCTTTTTTATGAAAAGGCCATGATTTAAAAACATGCTAATTAAAAAGGAAGTTTGGTCAGCCTTTCAATATTATAAACAAATGCAGCTTTTCTTTCTTTTTGTTTTACACCAAGAGACAAGTTTTAAACTATGGGTGGAACCCCTGTTCTGTATCTATCACACACATTTAACTAACTTTGCTAAGTGAAACTACACTGAATAATACCAAGTAAATCTACCTTGCCTAACCCCAAAGAAACTTTCTGATTTAAATTCACTAATTGGTTTAAAAGTATCACAATGTAGGCCCTGAAACCTCACTACACAGGCGTAAGATTCATTTATGGCACTAAAGTACCAATTTCAGTTCTGCAGTAGAGGGCAGCATTGTGTTTCTCACGGTTTTCTTTGTACTATTGCAATTGTAGGAAAAAAATTCATGGCTCAGTTATAATATGACAATTTGTTTTAATGGATCAGTTATGAAATCTACTTCTACACAATATAATTCAAGACCAATTTACATAAGTACAATATTTAATTTGGCTTTTGGAACCTTGTAAGGGTAGAAGGAATATTTTATTAAATGATTATGTAGTCATAGTTTCCTAGTTTTATTGCACGTAGGGTTGATGTAGAGAGCTGCCGCTGGCCCTTTCATATTTGGATATTGCGAAGCATCTAGCCCACTATTACTCACTATAGCAGAGAAGGATTAAGATCCCACAGAGCCCTAAGGAGGTTAATGGTTATCCCCATCCCCCTCATTCTTCACACAAGCATGGCGTATGGACCTTAGCTAATTCAAGGTTTTGGGCTCTATCTAACCCCATAAAACTGAGAGTGAGGAAGCTGTTAGTGCAGGTTGTGGCAGGCGGTAGTGGTTATGTAAGTGATGGAAGGGTAGCAGCACCTTGGTAGGGTTCCCAGGTTCAAATCAATATGCAAGATAAAAAAAAAACAAGCGGCCCAATATGGTATAGTAGGTATTTGTAGTTAATAGAAGAAAAAAGAAAAACACTTACAATTTTCTGGAGCTTCTAAATATCAATGATATCGCCTGGGAGGTATGATCCCTGTGGATATACACATAGTCCTGGTCTGTTTAGATCTTGGGCTAGTAGCCAGCAGCAGGTAGGTGTGTGATAGTAGGGTCCCAAATGGCTTTGGGAGAAGTTCTTACTTGTACGTGCGATCGCAGCATGTCACCGATATGTAATATGCAGAGAATAAAACAAAGTATAGTATTCTCTGATAAAAGATGATAAAAAAATAATAAAAGAAAAGGTACTAACAAAGAGGGAGCAAATATTGGCTTTGCTCAATCTTTCTGACATAGGTGTTATGTTCCCCACCGAGAAATTAGAGAGCTTCCCTTGGATAAAATCTTCCAAACACCAACTGGAGGGTCCAAGGTAAGTATAAAGTAGCAACTTTTATTATAAATAAAACATATAAATAGGATTCACTAACGCGTTTCACCCTGCAGTAGGCTTTTTCAAAGTGTTTACAGAGACTTGGTCTAAGTCTCTGTAAACACTTTGAAAAAACCTACTCAAAGCCATATATATATATATATAAACGTTAGCAATCTATCAGTATCTCTTCTGAGTTTTTTAATGATTCCAATAATATGAAGCACATAATATTCTACATATTTATTAGCACTTTAAAATTACCCTCCATCCTCCTTTAATGTAACAGAGAAAAATGTTTTTATTGGTATTTTAAAATAAATGTTTCAATTTCAACATGTATTATATGGAATTAAGAATGCATACATAATACACTGTAAAGCAAAGGTTACAGCAGCTAAAAGAGCCAGGTAGGTAATTGAAGTAGGTGATTCTCTGACAAGTTAATTAGCACACCTATGCAAATGAGTATACAATATATAATGGATGGTTCTATATCAAGTAAGTGGTAACCTTTTTCCACTGACTTTCACAGCTGATTTGATTAGTTCGAACATTATCATATGTATCTGCTAAATATATTGAATGGCTGTTTCTTTAAAAGCGAGTGAGACAAATATTGTCAATCAAATGTGTGAATATTTATATTAACTATATTTCTTTTGTAAATTTTTTGTTTGTATTTTGACTTGTAGATTTACCAAGGGCAAGATACAAATTATATTTGCTTGCATTTACCCTGGTTTTAGTTCTTTTGTTGTGGCTGGATAATGAACGAAAAAAGAAAGAAGAAGAAGAAGGTAATCATATCATTATGTTTTCAAACAGAATATGTAGTTATCAGGATTGCAAACGCTATTATTTTATTTTTACAGTTACATGTCAAATATATTTACACATTTGTCACATAACCAGTTACAACACGTGCGAATATAGCAAGAATACAATGTCGAGCAGTTTCCACTCAATACATACGGTACATTTGTAACCAAGGCTAACACATGGCTTGGGTATGCAGGTCACAAATTTTATGGCATTGAACGAGCAATGTACCGGAAGATCTCTTCATGTTGATGCAAACAGTGCATTATTTATGGACAAGGAAATAAAGATATCAGAACATAGAGAGAACACAAGAGAAAGGGGGAAGTTAAGGATGTAAGGGAGACATTCAATTAAGCATCTGTATGACCACTTTGTATTCTTCATAAGAGAGTTAATATTATGTACTGAATAAAACAAACTCTACTGGATGGATTGTCTCTACTTTTCAAGTGTTGTTACCTTTCAAAATCTCTAACGGGAATTGGTGCAACACTCCCCGTTGCTAGACGTCTCTTATTAGGGAACCCTGTGGGGCCAAGACCGTTTTACCTTTCTGGTGGAGCAATGGGCATAAGTTAAGGATAAGTATTTCTCATGTAACATGCTCAAGTTGGAGCACAGTAATTCATGAGTTTGAAGTTTATTCAGTACCTTAAATGCCACTTGTTCGTATTGGCATGAGGAATCTTATCTAGTTAACACCTCCTTTTACGGAGGAACTGGTTGCATTCTTCCAGCGGTGGGCTATGCTGGGTGCCCTAATGAGGGTGCCCTCTTCTGTGCTGCAGCTCCAACAGATAGGGTTCGTGTTTCTGTAAATATGTGAAAATTTATAGGGCACTAAGTACCATCTTATTAGTATTTTGGTGTAAGCTTCCCAGTGGTACAAGCTTCTAGATGTGGATTTAGTGGATCGCAAGGTCGTCCACCATTGTGGAATAGGGAATTATAAGTTTAAATCTTTCTCTTAACTAATCATGCACAATAATTTGCATTTCTTAATTTTTTGTAGCCGTGTAGCCAAGGATAGATGTTTAAAATCGAAAGTAGCTGTTTCGCATCTCTTACCAAATATAGTGAGTTGCAATGTGTGTCTTTAGAGAGCAGGATGTTTTTAACCCTGAAATATGTAAACACCTCCCTTGACAGGAGTTCATGATCTGTCTGCAGCTTTGGAAATTGTTTGATGCCATTTTCCTGGAGGAGGCATGACATTTTTGTTATGCCCAGTCTTGCCCACCAATCTACTGCAAGGTCTGGGTGTAGGGTAGTAAGAGATTGGATGAGTGCTATAGTGAGCAACATTTTGGGTCTACTACTAACTTGCTTCATTGTTTCCAGGATGACAGAATAAATCCAGTGCACAACAAGCCCTTTTTGCCTATGGGCATTGAGTTTGTCCAAAGCAATCCATTCAAAGATTGTGGGTGGATACATGCATTTTCAAGGGGGAGCTAGACGGGCTTAGATGGTCACATCAGCACCTCCATGCCTTGTGATATAACTAATGCTTTATACTAGGAGCATATTTGGGGATGCCAAGGCCGCCTTAAGTGGGTTGCTACTCTTGGTGTGTTTCTATTCTAGATATGGGCATTTATTGTTATTTGGAGATGTTTTAGTAGGGTATTTGGTAGTGCTATGGGCAACGTCCTAAACAGGTATAGGATATGTGGGAGAGCCATCATTTTTATCCCAGCCATAACACATCCAGGCCGCCCCAGTGGTTCATTTGTTTGTCCAATTTGTGTAGTACTGGAATATGGTTTTCCTGTGTAAGGAGATTTTTCATTTTGGTTAGTTTTATACCCAGATATGTTAGCGATTGTTATTGCCACTTGAATGGGTAAAATGTTTGCAATATTTGTCTTAGTTGACTTGGTAATCCGATGTGTAATGCTTGAGTTTTAGCAGCATTATTTTTATAAAAGTATACTTTGCCGTAATCCGCCAGAAGCTTAAGTAACTTAGGTACTGAAGTTTCTGGGCTGGTCATGAATAACAGGATGTCGTCTGCGAATAATGCAAATTTATGCTGTCCTACAGAGGATTTGAAGCCATTATTAATGATTCTAAGCATAGAATAAATATCAGGGGGTGAGAGAGCACTCATGGTGTGTGCCGTTAGTTATGGGAAAAGCGGAGGAGAGAAAGCCGGTGTTAAAAACTCTTGCTGATGGTGAAGAATACAGTGCCAGTATACTCTTAAGGAAGGATGAGAAAAATCCAAATCTAGACAGTATCACGCTCATGTAAGATCAGTTTAAACGCACAAATGCTTTTTCAGCATCTAACACCACGAGCACTCCCTGTTGGGAGGTATGGTGAGTCCAGTCTAGCAAGTTAATAAAATGCCTGGTATTATCACCCACTTGTTATGCAAATGCTTTAATGTTACCCATAATGCAGTACTTGCATATTAAGTGTAAGTTCTTGTATATGTATTTCAACAGCAATTGCCATTTTATATGCTGGTAAAAATATGGTATAAATTCCTATACATATGAATATATGAGTCCTCTGATCAATTTATATACAAAGACATCTAATACACTAAAATGATCAAAAATGTCTAAAGACAGCTTTATGATTCACATCCATATGTATACGTGTAGGTTGTATCATTTGAATGGATATACATGTGTGTAGTCTCATATAGTGTAAGCTTGTTTGAGCATGGCCTTCTTTACAACTCTAATTTCTGTTAAAGCAACAGTATACTCATCCAGACCAATTCATCTCAGTTTATTGGTCTTGGTGCAGATTCCCTGTCATTTTAAACCTGTAATATGAAACATTGCAGGTTTTTAGAAATTGCAATGTTTACATTTGAGGGAAAAGTCAACCTCTAGTGACAGCCACTGGAGGCGCATCTGCTGCGCTGACCATGAAAAACTTGGTCATATGACTCAGAAGCCGCCTTATAAAAGCATTGATTCCATGCTTTGCTATGGGAAAGATCAATATTAGATTGGACTTCAGCAACGGAAGCCATGCCTCCTCGTTGATGGGGTTGAGAGGTGAGCAGCACAGAGTAGAGTTATCTACTAAACAACTGGAAGATGCAACCGTATCGTAATTTAATTTGTCTGAAAAATAAAAAAATCTGAATTTGTTTGAAAACAAATGAACAAATGGATGAAATTCGGTTCAAAGGAAACAAAATGTTGGCGTTGCTTGTTGATTAATAGAGAGATTATTAATGTTATCAGTTGTTTTAACCACTTGAGTTTTATTTTTTTCCTTCTCCAACATTTTTATTTAGTTATTAATATTTTATTTGTTTTTGTTAGAAGTGAAAAGGAAGGTCAAGCTAGTCAGTGACAGGGGGCGGGGGGAAAAAAATGATAATGCCACCAGCCGACCTTTGAAGAAATTGGCGCTGTACTTATAAGGGGCATGTCAATAGAGCTGTCAAATAAGGTTACAAGACTAATATTACTGCCGGGGGACCTTGTTTTGCCATAGCAGAAGGGGAGCCATTCAAACAACTGACTCTAGCTTCCTATTACCACCTGCCTTCCCAAACAACATTTAGCATGAAAGTAGTACTCTGTCCCTACCACTTATGTGTATTACTTTTAAAAGAGTAGCTGTCTAAGACAGGCAAAGAGAGTGTGCAATTTACCACAGACATATGGAGTGCCCTTAGCATGCAGTGCACATTCTTGTCCCTAATGGCACATTGAAGGCAGCCAAATGTTCCTTGTGCTCCAGCAGGCTCTTCAGGTTATGGATCAGCAGCACACCTCAGCTAATAGTTTGGCAGATTTTTCAGCTATGCCAGAAAAACTGGTTAGAGAGGCAGCTGGCACAGCAGAACGCAATGGCTTTGTAGTGGGTGATGGGGGGCCAACATGGTTAAAGCTATAAAAGAGAGAGCATTTTTAGTTTTCCTCTGTGCAGCCAATGTTTTACATCTGGTAGTGAGCAGTGCACTAGCAACTGATGCACAGGGTGGCAGATTTTGAAGCCTATTAGAGAAATGTTGAAAGATTTTGGGCACTTCCACCGCAGTGTGAAGACTAGTCAGAAGTTATGGGAACATCAAGAACAAGACTGTTTAGTCTTCGCCAAGATGTTGTAACATGGTGGAACTTCACATTGGAGATCTTGGAATGTTTCCTCGAGCAGCAGAGAGCGGTGCATTCCTTATCATCAGAGATTAACATAGGAGTGATATGGATGGAATGGGGAGCCATTCAAGCCACAGCAAGCCTTGGGCAGGTGATTTCATTATTAACACTTCTAAAAAAATGGAACAAATTGTAGAGAACCGTGAGACTGAACCTGGAGAGAGGCTGTATCTAGAACTGACAGCTTTTCTTACAAGGAATTAAAAGGTTGCATATGTTAAATAATGCACACCACTCCAGAGTTCATGCTGGCCTTCACTTGTCACCCAAGAATAAAGGGCTACCTTGATGTGAGGAGTATACACTGCCTATATGGAAGGTCAGACAAGTTAATAAGCTGTATGACATGCAGAGAAAGAGGGGTATAATAAGGGAGGAACACCAGGAGTTATCAATGGGAGAAACTAGTGAAACTCGTTGTAGCTTTGGTAGCACCTCAACACAGTAGAGATGCTCCTCAGCTGGTGTCTGTGGTTGTGGTGCTACATGCAGAGAAAGTTGGAGTAAGGGAGCAGTTGTTTGGGCCAATGTCTTTAACACTCTGGTGGGAACCAGTAAAGCCCCATCATTTCAGAGTAGCACCTGGTGAAATCAAAACTTTCAGAACCAACTTTGCCTAATGCTAGAGAGCATCTTAATCTGAGCATCTTAATCTGAACCAGAATTTAGGTTGAATATGCATCAGATGTTCTCGTACCCACCCACAAGTGTCCAGAGTGATAGAGTAGTCTCATTTACTGGCAAAATCCTCAATCCCCTGAGGTCACATTAGGGGACCATGTGGAATCCTTATTTGTGCTAGCAGATAGCAAAGATGCTGCTCCTCCAGCACACTGACAAATCAAATATGTGGTTGCTTTAATAATGTAAATACATTTAATTTAAAGGAACACTATAGTGTCATGAACACAAACATGGATTCCTGACATTAAAGCGGTCAAATTACTATTTAGGTCCCCGACTCCCTCTCCCTACTATAAAAAGGTGAGTTTACTAATTGAGAATTACTAATTAGAATTGAGACAGGAAGCACCTCTAATGGCTGTCTGAGTGACTGCCACTAGAGGTATAACTAGGCAGCAATGAAAACACTGTCTTTTCTCTGAAAAGGAGTTTTTACATTAAAAAGCCTGCAGGGGCATGCTATAGGCACCAGAACAACTACATTAAGCTGTAGTTGTTCTGCTGACTATAGTGTCCCTTTAATTAATCATAAAACATTTCAACAGAACCTGCTGCACCCTCCAACCTGTTGTCCAAGCATAGTTGGGGAATTGGAGAATAGGTCAAAAATTATAATGATTTTAACTTTTTTTGTGTTTTTAATTTCACAGAGATCCAAAACTACAGGAATAATATCTGCGCAATGTTAACATCTGAAGACTTTGAGTTTCAAAGAGATTTGCATATTGTGGATATCAATAAAAATTCTGCCACAAATGACAAGAGATATTTTGACCTTACACCAAAAATAAACGCAAAGGACTTACTGAAAAACAAAAACTTGGTGTCGGAGAGGATGCTTCTGGTAGGAAATTCTGGAACAGGAAAAAGTTTCCTCTGCAAGCTGCTTCAAAAGAAATGGGCAAATGGGAAAAAAATGGCATATAAATGCATTCTTTATTTATCCTGTAAGAAAATGACATGTAACCAAGAGTTCAGTGTAAAACAGCTTTTAAAAGAAAAATGCAAAGCACCTTTAGGTGTAGTTAACAAATGTAAAGCATCATCACCATTCAGTTCCAACTCTTACGATTTGCTCCTCATCATTGACAATGTTGATGATGTATACCATAATGAGGATGACAGCTTGATGTCACGTTGCAGCATTGATACTGTCTACAAAGTAAAAGACTTATTGTTGAAAATCTTTAAAAGAGAACTTATTGCAAAAATAGATGTGCTATGTGTCTCCAATTTCGATACATTCAGCGAGCTAAAGATGCATTTTAAGCGTGCATTTGTCTTCTCAGGTAATTCTGGTGTAAAGACAGAGGAGCTTTTTGCTGAAATTGGCAAGACTAGTGATATCAAAAAAGATCCAAGGAAAGAAACGGAATTGCTGAATTGTGCTAGTATGCCACATTTTATCAATACAGTCAAAATTATGATGTGTAAGTATTTAAAAAACCCATTCAGCCCAAGTAAGATATATATCCATATGTTCCTGTGCTGTTTGCAGGAAATAAATGATAAGGAACTGGAAGTAACTGTGTTCAAACAGAAGGCAAATATGGCCTATAAAAGCCTCATTGAGAAACAGACACTCGAGAAGGGAGATCAAGATGATATCCTGATGAAGAATTGGAATGAAGTCCTGAATACATGTACTGTTTATCAACATAATGTACTGCGGGACATATTAGCAGCCATACACTGTGTATGGACAATTCAGACAGATGAAGAATTAAAAGAATGCCTGAATTTCTGGGTTTTTGCCAAAAACAGTCAGAATAAAATTGTGCTTATACCGGCTCATAGCCATGTGCACAACGCAAAAGTCTTTCACTTTATCAAATTCTTCTTGATACTTTTGGTTTATCCTGATTATGAAAGCCTGAAATCATGTGACAAACCTGTAATGGAAAGCAATGTTAGAGATGCCCTGATGGATTGGTTCAGTGCTTCTCTGGAGAAGTACAATACAACTCACGACCATCTTAAACTGATCAATTGCCTATATGATCTTGAGGATGAGCAGATTAGGAAAAGAGTGTCACCTTTCTTCAAGAAACTCAACTTTTGCAATACCTCGCTAACCTACATGGATATACAGGCATTGGCATACAGTTTAAAAGACTCAAAGTTGGATGAGTTAGATCTTCGTTTGTGCACACTCAAAGACACAGGTGTCACACAACTGAAAGGAATAATTAAGAACACAAAAAATGTCTTGTAAGTTACTTTGCTTTGTCACTATAACGTATTGAGTGAAAAGAGCAAGCATTAGATTAGCAACCAAAGCAAATATAGGTGGACAGCCCCAGTGGTGTATCCTGGTTTTGTGCTGCCCTAGGCAGGACAAACCCAGGCACCCCAACCCCCCCGCCCCCCGTGCACCACCCCTACCCAACCCTCCCCCGCACCGCATTCCAAATACACACACATTTTCACTAACAGAAACACATACTCACTGACACACACACACACTAACAGACTCACTCACTAACAAACACACACACACTAACAGACAAACACTAACAGACAAACACACACACACTAACAGACACACACACACTAACAGACATATACACACACACACTGACAGACACACACACTGACACGCACACACACTAACAGACAAACACACTAACAGACACACACACACACAAACAGACAAACACACTCACTCACTTTTTTTTTTTTAATTTAACCCCCCCAGCCTCCTTACCTTTAGGAATGCTCAGGGGTTCTCCCTCTCACTGGGCTGGCTGATGGGCGGGCGGCGCTAGCGAGGGAGCACTTTCCCTTGAGCTGTTTGCTCAGCTCCCTCGCGAGCCGCCCGCAGAGTGAGGCTGGGAGCCAGAATATGATGTCATCTTCCGGCTCCCAGCCTCACTCTGCGGGCAGCTCGCGAGGGAGCTGAGCAAACAGCTCAAGGGAAAGTGCTCCCTCGCCAGCGCCGCCCGCCCAGCATGTCTGTTAGCCGTGAGGCTAACAAGACATTTGCCCTGGGCATTTGGGGGCGGCTTTTTTGTGCCGTCCCCAGAAAAATGCCGCCCAAGGCAAATGCCTTGTTTGCCTCGCGGCTAATACGTCCCTGGACAGCCCTTCATAATAAATATGTATCTCTTAGGGAGCATATGTTAAACCATGCAGTTGTCTATAGTCAAAATGATAATGTAATTGGGGAGGCTTTTAGTGGAATAGGATGTAGGCCTAAATAAATTACCTGACCACATCTTTCAATATATATAATATACAATTTCTCACAAACATCAGTTATTCTATAAAGGTATTTCCACTCATATTTTTGCATTTTCTTGTTGAAATGTAATTGTTTTAAAATGTTAATAGAGAAGATAACCAGTATATGATGATTATACATTACATAAGCGTGTCACAAAGCCAATGTATCCCATTCTTGGCAGATCCTATCCTAGCATCCAAATGCCTGCTCTTATGAGATAAAACCACTTACTTAGCAAATCCTTACTCCTGGACTCTCTACAGTGCTCTGAAATGAGGAACCTGTGACATGGAGGGGTGAAAAACATGTGACAGATGGTTGACTCCACTCACCTGAACATGCATACATTACAAGGGTGCTGCTGGTGCCAGTTTATACAATATACAAGATCCATCACACTCACAATTTCAAAGCTCACAAAATATAATGGTTTCCATAAAAACACCTGCCTTATAATGGGAATTTAGTTACAGTATAATGATCATACATTGCATAAGCAATATATACAGACAGACACACTTCATTCAGGCATTATATATATATATATATATATATATGCACATACACACATACACAGAGGGAGAGAGTGGGGTTATTAGGGTATTATATATTGATAGAATACTTAGGAAATGCATATAGGCAATTTAACTGTGATGTTGAATGGTTAAGAACCAAATAGATTGGAATGGGTAGCGAACCTAGGGTGTTTCCATACCTTGTATTCAGGATTTGACCCTTGCTTGCACTATATAGAGATTATATTTCAATCTGCATATTGTGGTAGTCAATATATTTTACACTTAGTTCAGTGGTTCCCAACCCAGTCCTCAAGTACCCTCAACAGTCCAGGATTTAAGGATTACTCAATTGTGTCTAAGGTGTTTTGGGGGGAGGGGGAAAACACTTTAGACACAACAGGGTAATCCCTAAATCCTGGACTGGTAGGGGGTACTTGAGGACTGGGTTGGGAACCCCTGACTTAGTTCATTGCTCGCCCGATGGAAGACACACATTTATTGTATATGAAAGCTCATAGTTTGTCTTGCTGTAAGAAATTATTTAATGGCAAAACATATTTAAAAAAACCTGCCCTAAGCGTACTGCATGATCCCTTTAAAATTTGGAGTTTTAGATGATTAAAGGGTTTCAATGGAGTTTCCTTTGTTTCAACAATATAACTGCACAAAACAAGTTTTATTTTCACTTTTTATTTAATGTTAAGCCTACACAGGTTTATTTTTTTGTCCAAGACAAGTAATGTGCTTTTATTTTCTCTTCATTAAGAGTATCACAGATTCATCTCACTTTGACTCAGACAGCTCCTACATATCAGACCAGAAATGTAAAAATTTGTTTCCATTTTTTAGGTTGAGCTCTAATAAGATAACCCAAGAATCTGGATATGTTTTGAGTGAAGTGCTAAGAGATCCAGAATGTATAACTGAAGAAATGTCGTAAGTATTGCTGTTCACTTAATCCTTGGGGTGTCATTGGGCTATAAAGGGAATCAATTTGTTTACATTGGGTGGAGTGGGTTTACACCAGCTATGCACTAATAACTAAAGAAGCGCTAAACGTTTGTGTGCACTGTGGAGGGGTACATGCCAAGTAGAGTTACGCTGGCGTCAATAGCTAGGGTAATATTGCACTGTACAAATGAAACCAGTAGTGCCCTAGCGCCACCCCAGTGTAAGTACTCAAACCGTTTAAGAATTGTGTGACTTCTTACTTAGGATGTTTTGGGCACCGCTCAACACCTCCACTCCTTCCTTCAGAGAAAAAGCTCTCTATCTAATATAAGTCCTGCAGCTAGATAATTTCCAGAGCACCAAAATCTTACACATTTAAGAATTTGTGTTTTTTTGCAAATCCATTTCTTTTAAAGATTTTAACGTACACCAAATAGAGAGGCAAAAATGAAATGTACAGGGTGTATAGGCAAACTATAAAATATAAAATGCGTGCTTGAATATGCCCAATAACAATATAAAAATATTTTTTTGCAGAATTGGACAAGTAAATAATAGATGTGAATTATGCAGTAGAGAAAAAAACCACATACAATAAAATAGAAAAAACAGAGAAAAAAAGAGGGTCAGGGTAGGGACAAAGAGAAAGGGTAAACCATCATGTGGACTAAGGAAGTGGGAATTGCCCAGGATAGGTGCTTTAGTAAGGAGGTGGAGGGCATCTGTGATGTTCAGACATTCATTAAAGTCAATGGTATAACATAGAGTTGCTGTAATTTATTCCAAAGCGATAATACATCTGATTATTTTCATAGAAAGAAAAAGTCAGAATCTATGTTTTCTAGAGATTGGCTATAGCTAAACTAGACACTATATAGATAGAATTAACCATTTATTGGCCACTGTTATTGTACTGATCTATTCAGCAGTGCAGTCCAGGGATTAGGATGTATCTATACTGCAAATACTTTGCTAATTTTGGTGGACAGGAAATGCTATAAAAGTTTAACGTGGGAGACAATGCCTCCACATATGTATGCACCACAAAAAAAAGATAACATTTGATATCCTGTCTGGTTATACTCTTTAGGATAATATATATATACAGTTCACAAATGGTATGGTGACTGCACCCTTACAAAAATGTAAGAGGGTCTCCTCTACCCAAAAATAGTGAGGGAGATTGTGCCAGTCTTCCCTGAATTTCCTCAAACCATAATAGTGGGGATGTTTTGAGATGGTGAGTATAAAACGACCTACCCACATGTAAATCCATTGTTTTCTATGGGATTGTGTCTAATATAATGAACTGTGGAAATCTGGCTTGTTGTACTTCATATTACTCCTCACCTAATGTGGAGTAGGTAAAGTGTAATATAATTAGCAGCAGCAGAACCATTGGATAATATATTAACTAGGAAGGAGCCTAGTAATAATTTGATATGTTCTCACATGTCATTTCTATTTATTAATATACCCATGTTATATCATATTCCTACCCCTATATCTCATGCACACAGCTCCCACACTCCAGTACATTAGTGATGAGGCCTAATACAAGACATTATCACAACCGGCCTAAATCAAATTCCACTCACAGTCACAGACACAAGTCACTCCCTGGCATCCTGGTGTCTAGGACAGAATTTGGTTGACATTATAATTAAAATTACCTGCTTAACACCAAGACACACTGCACAATAGCTATTATACAAAAACATAAACTAATTACCTTCCCTTCTGTTTTACCTTTGTACAACAAGTCAACAATGGCACAGTAAAAACTTAGTCCAGCAGACAAATGGGGTCTCTTGAATTATGGGACAACGCCCTATAAGTACACCCCCTGTACCTATAATGGGCACAGGGTGAATAAAACAAAAGAGTAATCTTGGGACCTACATAACGTGTCTGTCTTTAACTCCCAGTGATGGTGACTACCGTCACACTACTGATGCTGAAAACTCCAGCATCATTGATTGACAAATACATTTGATAAAACGCTGATATTGAAAGTCCATCTAGGACCACCTGAATGGTTTGATACCTTACAGTTATACCCTCTCATAGTTACATAGCTGAAAAGAGACTTGCGTCCATCAAGTTCAGCCTACCTCACATTTGTTTTTTGCTGTTGATCCAAAAGAAGGCAAAAAAACCCAGTTTGAAGCACAATTTTGCAACAAGCTAGGAAAAAAATTCCTTCTTGACCCCAGAATGGCAGTCAGATTTATCCTTGGATCAAGCAGTTATTACCCTACATTGAAAGATTATATCCTTGAATATTCTGTTCTTGCAAGTATGCATCTAGTAGCCGTTTGAACATCTGTATGGACTCTGATAAAATCACTTCTTCAGGCAGAGAATTCCACATCCTGATTGTTCTTACAGTAAAAAAACCTTTCCTTTGCCTTAGACGAAATCTTCTTTCTTCCAGTCTAAACGCATGGCCTCGTGTCCTATGTAAAGTCCGGTTTGTGAATAGATTTCCACACAATGGTTTGTATTGGCCCCGAATATATTTGTATAATGTTATCATATCCCCTCTCAGGCGACGTTTTTCTAAACTAAATAGGTTTAAATTTGTTAACCTTTCTTCATAGCCGATATGTTCCATTCCTTTTATTAATTTTGTAGCCCGCCTCTGCACTTTTTCTAGTGCCATAATATCCTTCTTTAGAACAGGTGCCCAAAATTGCACAGCATATTCAATATGGGGTCTTACCAGTGATTTATAAAGAGGCAAAATTATATTCTTGTCCCGAGAATGAATGCCCTTTTTCATGCATGACAATACCTTACTGGCCTTGGCCACTGCTGATTGACATTGCACATTGTTGCATAGTTTGTTGTCTATAACAATTCCCAAGTCCTTTTCATGTGTTGTTATCCCTAATTCGCTTCCATTAAGGGTATACGTTGCTTGTGTATTCTTTACGCCGAAGTGCATAACTTTGCATTTTTCAACATTAATTTTCATCTACCATTTGAGTGCCCAGTCCCCCAGTCTATCTAAATCCCTCTGCAGCAAAGTAATATCTTGCTCACATTGTATTGTTTTACAAAGTTTGGTGTCATCTGCAAACACTGAAACATGACTTTCAATGTGGTCTTCAAGATCATTTATAAACATGTAAAATAGAAGGGGTCCCAGAACAGACCCCTGAGGGACACCACTTGCCACCTCTGTCCAGCTTGAAAATTTACCATTAATGACAACTCTTTGTACTCTGTTTTTAAGCCAATGTTCTACCCAAGAACAAGCATTTTCATCTAGACCGATTTCCTTGAGTTTGAACACTAATCTATTGTGTGGAACTGTATCAAATGCCTTGGCAAAATCCAAATAGATCACATCCACGGCAACACCCTGATCTATACTTCTACTTACTTCTTCGTAGAACGCAATCAAGTTAGTTTGACATGACCTGTGCTTCATAAAACCATGCTGATTTTTGCTGATAACCATGTTCTTCTCAAGGAATTCTTGAATATTATCCCTTAATAACCTTTCAAATATTTTACCAGCCACAGAAGTTAAGCTCACAGGTCTATAATTTCCAGGCAAGGATTTTGAACCCTTTTTGAATATAGGAACCACATCTGCCTTCCTCCAATCCTCCGGAACACTTCCTGAAAGAAAAGAATCTTGAAAGATTAAAAACAGAGGTTCACTTATTTCTGCACTTAGTTCCTTAAGTACACGTGGATGGATACCTTCAGGCCCTGGAGCTTTGTTTATATTAACTTTCTTTAGTTGCTGCAGCACCTTGTCTTGAGTTAACCAATTACAGCATCTCGGAATGCAACCATAATACAGAAAACCAGGATGACTACTGTTCCATGACTTAGCACAACCAAAAAAATATTTCTAGCTCTTTTGAAAACATTTATGTAAACCTTTAAAACCAGAAAAAGAGACTACTACATTCAAGCAGCAGGTGGGTATAACCCATGTTACACAAAAAGATAAGAACACAACAAAAAAGACGAAAGGCACGTGGAAAAAAAACTATGAATAAGCTCTAAACATAACTCATGAGATTCAGATGCCTAAGCACAAAATTCATTCAATTGAACTCTAAGGGATATATGTTTTTCCAGGTGCATTTGAATATTTGGGTTTACTATGCTGATTTGGGTTTCTTAAGGAGGAGCTGTGGGTTTACATTTCCCCACCATGGTCTGTTATAAAACAGGATAGTAACTCGAGAACTTTGATTTGTAGTGTTGTTATACACTTAGCGGTTTATTCACTAAAGTCAGAATGTTAACAATGTCCGCATGGGCATGAATTTGGTCTGGATTTCAGCTGGACCAAACGCCGCTGCACAGCTTAAATCCATATCGGAAAGCTTTAAATACATTTTAAACATTCTGAACTATTTGCCCACTTGCAGTACCAGCAGTCAGCAGGTAGATAATTAAAAAAATAAAAAGCTTATGGGAAGGTCAATAAAACCACCATATAACTTTAAAACCTCACTCTGCCACCATTACTCCCCAGTCGCTAGAAAGGCCCAATACCAGATAATTATATAATGGGGGTTGACATTCCATTTTCAACCCCTCCTCCCCTCTTCCCCAGGGTGCTATGGGTCTCCAATCCCCTAGCATCCCTTGTTAAATTATGTAGCCCTACCTAACCCCCCTCAATCTAGTAATAGTCTTCTAACTCTTTACTTCAGCCCCCAAAAAGGCCAAATTAAAATTACATAATTCCTGAAGCAAGTAATGAAAATTAAAAAAAATGTGACACAATAAAAATAATCCACTTTTGCATGTCTAGGTCTCAGCACAGACTCAGCTTGCATAATGGAGAAAACTCTTCCAAACACTATAAAAACTTAGTCAGGGCACTCTGAACTCATTTTAATGGGGGGTGGCTAGAGGATTGGGGAACCCTAGCCACACAGGGGAAGAGAGAGGGGGTGTGGCCATGCCACTAATTTGGGGAGTGGACAATGGCATATATTCTAGTGTGTGTTTTAACAGTGTGAGTAGTAGTATGTGTGTGTCTGTGTGTATTTTAACTGTGTGTGTGGCAGCATGTGCAAAAGTTTGTGTAGCTGTATGTGTGTCGTAGTGATCCCAGAGTGCTGGAGCTAGCAAACACCAGGCTGAAGGTTGGGATGGGGATTCTAACAGGCAGAAAGATGTTCCCTACCAGTGCCCACTTTATGGGTGTGCAAGCTATGCTGCCACACATGGTGCCATAGTGATAGGTGCAACAGGTGGTGGACACAGCTCGCAACTACCTTATAGCGCCCTGGTAGGGGAGAGATTGTGTTCCGGCCTGCCCACCCTTAGATAATGAGCCTTATCTCTTTACAGGCAGGTGAGGAGATTGAGGATCTCTCTCACCGGCCCAATGTCAAGCTTTGTCGGATGCAGATACCGAGCAGTTCTCTCTCTCGCTTGGCATTCAGAGCTTTGCCGTGTATTACCATGGCAATGTTTTGATACCAATAGTGCTAGAGCTCATAAGAGGAAGGCTTTTGCTTTGCATCTGGTAGAGGTGGAAACCTAAAGCTCTGCCAGAGTCCACTGACTTACTAATAAAAGTTTATGCACTTAAAATGTAATTTTGAACAAGAACAATGTATCTTAGGGCTACAAAAGTGACCCCCAAAAGGCACAGCTGTTTCAAAGGATGCAAGTACTTATGTGCAGAGTATAAAAGAGGGGATTTATGTAACCGAGATACTTACATGCAAACAACCAGGGAGATTTCTTTCTGCTTCAGATAGCTCCCCTGAGCTAATAGAAGTGGCAGAAATACTATATTTGTGCATTCCTGCCTCCTCCCACATACCTTAGATCAGACCAGACAAATCGCATGCATGGTGGGGTAGTTTCAGAGTCTTCTCAATGAAATGCCTCTGATAGGCTATTTACTCTGTTACTGGTACTCTGTCACAGGGGAAAAAAAGGAGGGGATTTCAAGTTCATGAGGAAATGCATGCGTATATTCATTTTGCTCATATCGCCCAAATAGTGAGTTATTTATAAATGTTTTCATAATATTGCCTGTGCAGTGATCCTTTAAACTTTAGAAGATTTTAAAGTCCTAGTATTGTTAACCTTTTTCTGTGATCTCCACCTAGTTGACAAATCAGTAGAACAACCAGAAATGCCAATGCATCTGGGAAAACAGATATTACTAAAATCTCCTGTGAATGTTTTTTATGTATGGAGGGATCTGAATCCTATGGATTATGTTTTGAGGATTGAGTTTTACTCTACCCGTACTTTTTCTTTTTCTGTTATATTCTAATCTCTGGAAAACATCCAATTAATCTCAGGAGACTATTGGTAGCTTTAATAAACTACCTAACCTAAGCTGTTACTAGATGGTTGCAATGGTAAGTTCCATTCTCTGAACATTGTAGGTATACCACAAAGGGGTACTTCTCATGGAGCTAGTGTTAAAGTTTCTCTGGAACTGCAATGTTTAACATTGCAGCACTAAGTGCAATAGGGAGACAGCACCTAGACAACTTCAATGAGCTGAAGTGTTATGGGTGCGTATAGTGTCCATTTAAGCAACACTGTCCTACACCAAGGGTTTCCACACGTATGGTATAGAAATGTAAAGAACTACCTGAAACAGGACAATATAGTCAGAACCATCCATAAAAAGAGAAAACAGTAGACATATACATGGTACCTTAAAATATACCATTACTACTATACCTAATAGCACCATGGCCATATATAAGGTATCGAAATGTAAACAAATACCTGGTAGTATGCAGCCTCAAAACTGGTAGAATGCAGGCTGTAGTGGTTATTGTGTTAAGAATGCCGGTTTAATAAACAAATTAGTGGATTAAAAAATATATGAATTTAAAAAATGATTGTTTAGAAAAAATCTTTAGAAGCTACAATCCATAATTGTAACATTCCATGTTTCTTGTTCATTGATTTGTTTCAGGTTGGGAACCAATGACTTGGGCGCCTCTGGTGTTCAAGCCCTTTGGGAAGCTCTGGGAAAAAACAAGACACTAAAGAAACTTTATCTATATGACAACAAAATTGGCGATGAAGGCACAAAGGGGATGATAACAAACTTGAACGAGAACAATGTGCTGCAGGAACTACAGTATGTATTATTTCTGTTTATTTGTCTGCTTAACCATCTAGTAATATTATTATTATTTATATTTATAAAGCAACAACAAATTCTGAAGATCAGAGTAAACTGAAGAGGCCCCTGCAGAGATCTAGTAATTGAAGTTTGTTTATTCAAAGCACTTAGCTAGATAAAGGGGGAATGTAGGTTGCGCTAAAAAGTGAAAACCAGTATATTAAAGGTGGCGATAACAACAAACGGATGAAAAACCAAAGGATAAAAAAACAAAATAGGATTAATACGTAGTAGTAATAAAATGTCCAATATAAAGTCCCAATAAAAACTTGCCATAAGATTTAGCCTCTGTTCTGTCAGGGAAATTCTTCTATGAAAGTGCCAGATCAAGGTATTCTTTAAAGCCGTATATGAAAACAGAGAAATAAAAGGACTAACAGTGCAATATATTCCAGAATTAGACAATATTAATAAAATAAGTCTTATATAGTCCTACTCACGTTTTATAGAGCTTAAAACCAGCTCTAGTATGAATAGAGTACAGTGGTATAATCTCCACTTAGAGGATACGTAAGGAAATGTTGACAGGCAGATGTTTCCTCAATATGAAGACCATAAAGGGTTAAAAGAAACAGCAATAGTGCTCACTATATAAAAGATACCAGGAGTATAAACTAATGATAGGTTACTCACATTTAATTTAGCAGACATACTGCTCAATGTATAAGGTATAAGTGGTGTAATTCCCACTTTGGATTCTTTTTGGAGTAGTCCTCGCTGGAACAGTAAAAATGGAGGCCAGGTAGAAGATAAAAAAATATATAAATTGGTAACAAATAAAAAATTAAATGGCACACTATTTTTTATTTTATTATTACTTAACTAGATAGCCAATGAGCTTACAATCTAAAGGTTAAAATGAGGAGTTTAGACAAGAGGTACCAGAGGTAATTTGAAGATGACTGACAGAGAGAATTAAAGGATATTTACAGGCAGTGGTAAATGTGAAGGGAATGAGGAGATAATTGAGTAAGAAGTCAAGTAGCTGTATAAGTATGCTATAAAGTAGTGGTAGACCACCTTCAGCACTCTAGGTGGACTACAGCTCCCATAATGCTCTAAGCCAGCGGTTCCCAAACTGTATTGCATACAAGAGTGCCGCGCAATGTTTCCTCGATACTATGCAATGTTCACCAGGTACGATCAGTGGGCACATCAGGTGGTGCATTCACTTAGGGCCATCCGATGGGTATTACTGCTTTATTGCTCAACAGCATGACTGGGCCACTGTGGTGATGGACTTGCCAAGTATGTCTCCAGACCTAAACACTGTTGAGCATCTGTGAGGCATCCTCAAACGGAAGGTGGGGGAGAGCAAGGTCTCTAACATCCACTAGCTCCGTGATGTCGTCATGGAGGAGTGGAAGAGGACTCCAGTGGTGACCTGTGAAGCTCTGGTGAACTCCATGCACATGAGGGTTAAAGGATCACTATAGGGTCAGGAAAACAAAGTGGTTTTCCTGACACTATAGTGCCCCGAGGGTGCACCAACCCTCATGGTCCCCCCTCCGCAGCTTACCTTAATCCAGCGCCGGGCTCCCTCAACACTGGTGACTTCTCCTCCCCCGCCGACATCAGCTCCCGACTGGAGCAGAATGCGAATGAGAGGCAAGTGCCGCACACGCATTCAAACAGTCCATAGAAAAGCATTTCTTAATGCTTTCCTATGGATGCTCTGCGTGATGGATGCAAAATTTGCATCCAACATCGCAGATGCGCCTCTTGCAGCTGTCAGGAAGACAGCCACTAGAGGTTGGCTTAACCCCTAATGTAAACATAGCAGTTTCTCTGTAACTGCTATGTTTACATGTGAAGGGTTAAAACCTTAGGGACATTGCACCCAGACCACTTCAATGAGCTGAAGTGGATTCGGTGACTATAGTGTCCCTTTAAGACACTGCTGGAAAATAATTGTGGCCACACAAAATATTGACACTTTGGGCCCAATTTGGACATTTCCACTTAGGGGTGTACTCACTTTTGTTGCCAACGGTTTAGACACTAATGGCTGTGTGTTGAGTTATTTTGAGTGGACAGCAAATTTACACTGTTATACAGGCGTTACACTTACTACTTTACATTGTAGCAGAGTGTAATTTCTTCAGTGTTGTCACATGAAAAGATATAATAAAATATTTTCAAAAATGTGAGGGGTGTACTCACTTTTGTGATATACTGTATATATCTCCATCACTACTGCCCCTAACCTCCCCCACCATATTCATTAACCTCCCCACTACTGTCCCTATGTCTCCCACTATAGCTCCTAACTCCCCACCATATCCCTTAACGCGCCCCACTACTTCCTCTAACTCCCACCATGTCCCTTAACTCTACACTACTGCCCCTAACTCCCCACCATATCCCCTAACACCATCAGTACAGCTCTTACCCCCACCATATCTCTTAAACCCCCACTATAGCCCCTAACTCCCCACCATATCCCATTATCCCCCATTACAGCCCTTAACCCCCCATTCATCACCATATTCCTTAATCCCACACTACAGCCCTTAACTCCCTACCATATCCCTTAACCTCTCACTACTGCCCCTATATCCCCCATTAATTCCCCTATATCCACCACTACAGCCCTTAACTCCCCACCATATTCCTTAACCCCCCCACTACTGCCTCTATGTCCCCCACTACGGCCCCTAACTCCCCACCATACCCCTTAACCCCCCGCTACTGCCCCTAACTTCCCACCACATCCCTTAACCCGCACTACAGCCCCTACCTCCCCACCATATCCCTCATCATATTGCTTAAACCCCCACTTCTGCCCCTATCTCCCTCACTACAGCCCCTAACTCCCAACCATATCACATAACCTCCCACTACTGTCCCTATCAACCCCACTACTGCCCCTATTCCCCACTACAGGTCCTAAACCCCCACTGCTGCTCTTATACCCCCACTACAGGTCCTAACCCCCCATCACTTACTTTTTAAGTGGAGTTAAACTTTTGATTACTTTGAAGTGTTTATTTTTAAATGCTGGAGTTTGAAGGTTATTTGCAATGTACACAACCTCCTATGTCTTTTATAGACCAGTCCATCTCCTGTGATTAGGGCTGCCAACAGGGGGTGGGCCTGGGCCCCATTTGTAACTGCAGAACTGCCGCCGGTGCAGCTGCTCCAGAGTCCGCATGCTGATGGGGCCCACCCGACGGGCCCCCTATCTTTAGAGGCCCGTTTAGTGCTGCGGCCATGTAGTAGCGCGACTGGACTCCTTTAAAAAATTGCAGCCGCAAGTACTGCTGGGAGGAAGTGACGGCAGGTAACCTCCTCCCAGCTTACTCGCCACGGTGTGTGTGTGTCAATATGTACACCGAACAAAATTATAAACGCAACTGTCAGGATCCTGTCCTGACAACTAAGTTTATGTTTAATTTCTTCTTTATTTTACTACAATACCTGCTCTCCACCACTAGTGGCCTCCCTAACCACTAACTCTGAACTCTTCTTCATCATCCTCACCTGCCCCAACTAGTGACATTCCTACAAAGGTCTACACCATGTTCAAGACAGGGCTTTTACAGGTGATACTCAAAAAATTTGAATATGGTGCAAAAGTTCATTGATTTCAGTAATGCAACATAAACGGGGAAACTAATATATGAGCTAGACGCATTACATGCAAAGCAAATAATGATTTGTCATAAATGTGATGATTATGGCTTACAGCTCATGAAAACCCTAAATCCACAATCTCAGTAAATTAGAATATTACATGCAATCAGTAAAACAAGGAGTGTACATAGAACAATAGCGGACCTCTGAAAAGTATAAGCATGCATATGGACTCGGTACTTGGTTTGGGCCCCTTTTGCAGCAATTACTGCCTCAATGCGGCGTGGCATGAAAGCTATCAGCCTGTGGCACTGCTGAGGTGTTATGGAAGACCAGGATGCTTCAATAGGGGCCTTCAGCTCTTCTGCATTGTTCGGTCTCATGTCTCTCATCTTTCTCTTGGCAATGCCCCATAGATTCTCGATTGGGTTCAGGTCAGGCAAATTTGGCCATTTGGCTGGCCAGTAATCCCACGGTCATTGAACCAGGCTTTGGTGCTTTGGCAGTATGGGCAGGTACCAAGTCCTGCTGGAAAATGAATTCAGCATCCCCATAAAGCTCATCTGCGGAAGGAAGCATGAAGTGCTCCAAAATCTCCTGGTAGACGGCTGTATTGACCCTGGACTTAATGAAGCACAGTGGACCAACACCAGCAGATGACATGGCTCCCCAAATCAACACAGACTGTGGAAGCTTCACACTGGACTTCAAGCATCTTGCAGTGTGTGCCTCTCCATTCTTTTTCCAGACTCAGGGTCCTTGGTTTCCAAAAGAGATGCAAAAGTTGCTCTCATCAGAAAAGAGGACTTTAGACCACTGAGCAAAAGACCAGGTCTGTTTTTCTTTAGCTCATGTAAGATGCTTCTGACGTTGTTTGTTGTTCAGGAGCGGCTTGACAAGAGAATACGACATCTGAAGCCCATGTCCAGGATCAGTCTGTGTGTGGTGGCTCTTGATGCTCTGACTCCAGCCTCAGTCCACTCCTTGTGAAAGTCCCCAACACTTTTGAATAGCCTTTTCCTGACAATACTCTCCAGGCTGCGGTCATCCCTGCTGCTTGTGCACTTTTTTCTTCCACACATTTCCCTTCCACATAACCTTCTATTAATGTGTTTTGATACAGCACTTTGGGAACATCCAACTTCCTTCGCAATTACCTTTCAAGGCTTTCCCTCCTTATGGAGGGTGTCAATTATGGTTTTCTGCACAACTGTCAGCAGTCTTCCCCATGATTGTGATTCCTACTGAACCAGACTGAGATACCATTTAAAGGCTCCGAAACCCTTTGCAGGTGTTATGGCTTACTTAGCTTATTAGAGTGGGACACTGTGGACCTAGAATATTGCACCTTTTTACAATATTCTAATTTACTGAGATTGTGGATTTGGAGTTTTCATGAGCTGTAAACCATAATCATCACACTTATGACAAATCACGGCTTGAACTGTCTTGCTTTGCATGTAATGCGTCTATCTCATATATTAGTTTCCCCTTTTACGTTACATTACTGAAATAAATGATGTTTTGCACGATATTCTAATTTTTTGAGTATCACCTGTATGTCTGTTCAGGCGTAATTCGCCTCTTTCATATTATGTGCACCCACACTTATTATATATCATTTTATTCAGGGGAAACAGGGCTTTCATTTCAAATCAAATATTTAGGTATGAAACATAATTTAATATGAATATAATATAAAAAAAATGGGAGAAAATTAGAATTTTAAAACTTTTAGTTCTACAGGACATTTTAACTGTGAATGTCATAATACTGTTTGCTTTTACTGCAATAAAATACACATATTTGTATTCAGCAATGTCTCACATGTAAAACAGTACCCCCTATGTACAGGTTTTATGGTGTTTTTGGAAGTTACAGGGTCAAATATAGCATGTTACATTTTTCAGTTTTTTTCACATTGAAATTCGCCAGATTGGTTACGTTGCCTTTGAGACCGTTTGTGACTAAGTGGCTACTAAAAAAGACTGGACATACCCCATTTGCAATACCTTGGGTTGTCTTCTTTTGCAAATGGTATGCCATCATGGGGGTAATTTCATTCCCGGGTTACCAAGGCAACATAACCAATCCATAAAACCTGTACATGAAGGGTACTGTTATACTCAGGAGACTTCGCTGAACACACATATTAGTGTTTCAAAACAGTAAAACGTATCACAACAATTATATCGTCTGTGTGCCATTTGTGTGTGAAAAATGCAAAAAATTTCACTTTCACTGACGATATCATCGTTGTAATACATTTTACTGTTTTGAAACTAATATTTGTGTTCAGCAAAGTCGTCCGAGTAAAACAGTACCCTTCATGTACAGGTTTTATGGATTGGTTACGTTGCCTTGAGACCCTATGGTAGCCCAGGAATGAAAATTACCCCCATGATGGCATACCATTTGCAATAGTAGAGAACCCAAGGTATTGCAAATGAGGTATGTCCAGTCTTTTTTACCATGTACAGGTTTTATGGTGTCTTGGAAAGTTACAGAGTTAAATATAGTGCTAGCAAAGGGCTTTCGGCCTGGGTTGTCAGGCAGGTCCTGTAAATTGTAATGAATAAATTGACCTAATTATGTAAAATTATTACATAAATATATACTTAGAATTATTATTATTAGATATATATACGTGTGTGTATATATGTATATGTGTATATATGTATATAATTTTAAATGGTATAGGTATATATTTAGTGATATATACGTATATAGATATATATATATATATATATATATATATATATTATTTCGTTCTTAGTGTATTTTGATATCAATATATACTTATTTTAAAATACAGTTATAAGGAAATTACATATATTTTTATTTATTTATTATTATTTATTATTTTATTTTTTAACGTATTTACATATATATTTATTTTATATTGTATATAAATATATATAATGATAATTATATATATTTAATCAATATCATTATACGTGTACTTTGATATTAATATTTATTAAAATACACTTAGACAGTGTATGTGTATTTATGTGTATGTATGTGTATGTGTGTATATATATATATATATATACTTAGATCAAACTGGTGCAAACTGGTCTTGGAGTACAGCCTCAAGCTGCAGTAGATCGGGTTTAGTAGCATAAATTACTGTTGTCTGCATACATGTGTTCAGCTGAGGCTTTGCAGACGTTAGGTAGATCATGTATAAATAATGCGAATAGCAGGGGGCTGAGTATGGAACCTTGGGAAACACAACACGTGACCAGCAGAGGGAAGGAGGTGCTATCAGAAATGGTCACATATTGCGATTTGTCTGAGACATATGATCGAAATCACGTTAGCGGAACAATACCTGAGTTTTCACGTTTTTGCAATGATCTAAGTATATATATATATATATATATATACTACACTTATATATAATTTAATTTTAAACTGTTTTGATTTTTTTTTCCAGGCAGCAGGGGGAGTACCTGTCATTACAGGCACTCCCCCTGCTGGCACTGCTTTGGACTGCTATGCCGTCCATGTGATCGCGAGGTCCTCACAAGGACCTTGCAATCACATTGCCCAGGGTGGCCGGAATGGACGGAGGGGGACTCCCTAGGCTACCAGGTGAGTCCCGACACCGCGATCACCGGCGTGGGATCGCCGATGACCGGGTAAGTAGAAAGGACGTCAGGGACGGGTTTAGTAGCATAAATTACTCTTGTCTGCGTACATGTGTTCAGCTGAGGCTTTGCAGACGTTAGGTAGATCATTTATAAATAATGCGAATAGTAGAGGGCCGAGTATGGAACCTTGGGAAACACCACACATGACCAGGAGAGGGAGGGAGGTGCTATCAGAAATGGTCACATATTGCAATTTGTCTGAGACATATGATTGAAATCACGTTAGCGGAACAATACCTGAGTCTTTAAGTTTTTGCAAAAGAATGCCATAAAGAATACTGTGTCAAAGGTCTTGCCAAAATCAAGGAAAATAGCTCCAAATGCCTGCAAGAATCCTCTGCAAGAGACACACAGAAACCCCAGATAATTGTTAGCCTTCAATGTGTCTCTTCATTAAAGTTTTTGTCAATATCCCAATAGCCAATGTGAGCACTTAATACATCTATTTCATCAGCATGCAGAGCTTACTTAGTCTAGTTTGTTTATCATATAAGGGTGCTTTAAGATGCAAGTACTTGGTACATAACACTTACAAGAAACAACAATGTATGTTTTGATCATTTATACATTGTTTTTAATTTTTTTAGTTTGTGCGGAAATACATTTGATGAAATGGGATTGAAAAATATTGAACAGCTGAAAATCCAAAAGAGAAATCTGAAGGTTGTTCTGAGGATTGCTGAAGATGTACAATTATTTAACTATGTGGAGGAGGAGATCCAAAGTTTATCTAAGACATGGCAAAACTACGATCAAGACTGGTTATTTAAGATTCTTGAAACTATACAGAATGACCTGTCGAAGGAGTACACTTGGGATCCTAATGTATTAAAAGAAAAGATCCTCAATCTCAGTAAACGGATTGATGATTTGAAAACTAGGATCCATCCAAATCACATGAGCTTTATGTGCCTCAAGAAAACAAGAGAGCAATGTGCAGAACCATAGCTTAATTGCTACAGTAGCATTCAACTATAATGTTATAGAGTCATTTTAACTATTTAGATTATTTGGCACATTGCAAGGAGGGGGTTGGGGGGGGGGGGGGTCCAAATATTTGCATTGTTTCTTTTTGTAAATTTATATGTTTTAAGCTTTTTTTTTTTAAATATATTGTGCACTTTATTCCTTTTTTTTTATTATAGTCAATATATACAAATCTTAATTCTGTTCTGTAGTTTTACTTTTGCTAGAGACTGTGCTTAAGTGATTTATATATACTTGGATGATTCCCAGTCTATTAGGATAATTATTCCACAGCATTGCAACAAGGGTACACATCTTTAAATAAGTGAGGTGTTTCCATGCTAGGAATCCTATGATTAAGTCTGAACATTCTACATGATACGGGCAGGGCTGTATTTACCACAAGGCAAACAAGGCATTTGCCTAGGGCGGCACTTTAAGGGGGGCGCCAGAAAATGCCACCTCAAGCTCCCAAACAAATGCCTTGTTTGCCTCATGTCCTGGGGCTGTCCTTCTTAGAGCCCCCAGAGGTGTTAAATTACTAATATTCCAGGCGGCAAGGAAGCGCTGTCCTCCACTCTTCTTGCTCACGCTCTGTGAGTCTGTGAGTGAGTGTAGCTGTCAGTGTGTGTCTGTGAGTGAGTTAAAGTGTGTGTCTGTCAGAGTGAGTCAAATCAGTGAGGATGGATAGGTCTGTGTGTGTCAGTGTATGTCTGGCAAATTATGTGTATCTGAGAGTGTGTCTGTCAGTGAGTGGGTGTGTCAATGTGTCTGTCAGTGAAAGTGTGTGTTGATTAAACAGTGTGTATACCAATGACTGTATGTGTATGCCAGTGCATGTGTCAATGAGGGCCTGTGTTTGTCAGTCAAAAAAGTGGCCTTGACAGGAATTTGGGGGGTGCCCTAATTTAGTTGTGTCTAGGGCAGCACAAATCCAAAATACACCACTGGATACGGGGGAGGAGGTGAGAATTGTTTGTTACTGCTGATGTGCAATTACTATTACTTTTGTATTTTTATGGATTCATAATAAAGCAAATTGCATATGGATTTGGACCACACAATTTTATTAACTATGCATTGAATAAAGTAGACTCCTTTGAGAAATTGTGACTAAGCGGTGACTTTTCTTTGAAAATGCAGCATTTACATTGCTGAGCCTACAGGTACAGGCTACAGACACAATTTCCCATAGGAAAGCATTGGGAGGCTATTGTGCATGTGTGGCAAAAAGCTGCACGACCAAAAAGCATCTCCATGGGGAGCATTCAGCGCGTTTATGCAGACCCAATCTAATTCACTGCTCTCTTCCCCCATTCTAATACACTGCCCACAAATCCAATACAGTTCCCCAAATCCAATCTAATACACTGCCTTCTTAATCTAATACACTGCCCCTACTCCCACCACTCTAATTTAATACACTATCCTCCTTACCACCAATTTAATACACTGCTCCCCCCTGCATTTACCACTCTAATACGCTGCCCCCCTGCCCAAATTTAACACACTGCCCCTACTCCCACCACTCTAATTGAATACACTGCCCGCCTTCCCCCCAATTTAACGCACTGCCCCCTTCATCCCCTATTTTAATACACTGTCCAACCCCCAATTTACCACACTGCCCCCATCACCACTCTAATACACTGCCCCCCCATCATCACTCTAATACACTGCCCTCTCTGTCACCAATTTAATACACTGCCCCTCCATCCCCTAATTTAATAGTCTGCCCTCCCCCTAATTTAACACACTGCCCCCTCCCACCACTCTAATACAATGCTCCCTCTCCCAATTTAATACACTGCCCCATTCCCTCCCCAAATTAATACACCATCCTCCCCCTAATTTAACACACTGCCCTACCTCCCACCACTCTAATACTTTCAAGGGAGGCAGTCCGTAGACCGGACCCATGTGCCTGATGTAGTTGATTAGGAGTCGTTAGCATGGTAGTGGATATGTAGGGCCTGGTGCAGGGTAACCGCGCGCCCCCTGGGGTTGAGCATCAGCGTTTGTGCGGCCACATACCAAGACCCTGTAGCAGCTTAGTGGATGTCAGAGCAGAAGTATGCTGAGATGTATCCAGTACTAGAAACAAGACAAGGCTAGAATAGGCACCAAACAAGACAAAACTAGTAGAACCCAGAACCAGAGAATGATAGAAAGCTAAACCCAGAACATGTACACAATACATAAGAGAAACTGTCACGATTGTCATCGTGCCTTCCACTAATATTGTGTTCTTGGGCCTGGTTGGGTTTGAATCTGAGTCTCCTGCTTCTCAGTCAATAGCCTTACCTTGGGCTCCACACATCCTTGGTTATTTTCTGATGGTTCCTGGTATCCTGTTGTCTGTGTCTCCCTGCTTGGACCCTGCACACCTGTTCCTGATATGTGGCTGATATTTCCCTATTTAAACCCTGCCTGGCTGGTGTCTAGCTTGTGTCAGATCGTTTTGTTCCTGTTTGGTGTTTCTGCTGTTAATCTGACTCCTGCTTCTTGATCATCTGCTCGTCCTTCGTTTATGCCTGTCCTGACTATTGATTCCGTCCCTGACTATGCCTTTTTGTATATTCCTTGCCTGTACCTCGTTCCTGGAAGCACTGGTTATTATCAGCCCCAGTGCACTGTTTCACCGCCTTGGGAATTTCTGCCTTGAGTCCCCTTGGCTGGTGTAAATTGGAAAGGGTGCTTTAAACTCTGCATGTTGACTCCCACTCAAGGTAAGAACATTACAGAAACATTGGGAATACAAAATAAAACAAGACAAGATATAATAGGCAAAACAAGAGGAGACAAAGCTAAGTACTGTATATGTAAAACATTGGAGATTTAGACATACGTAAATGGCCAAGATGTATGCAGCCCACCAACTGCGGCAAAGTACTCCAATTAAGGTGGGACCTATCTGCCTAGATATTCATGACTACTTAAACAATAATAAAACACACACAACACTTACCTGTATAAAGGGTAGAGGACTTGTAGCAACTGCCTGCAGGAACCAACTGAAACAAAGAGGATAAATGGAAAAGGAACAGGTGTGGCAACATTAAACAAACATTAAAGGAATCCAAGAGACTGGGAATGCCAGGAACGGAATACAGGAATGAACCTAGAAAACCAGAAAGAAACCAAACAAGAATTGTAAAAAGAGTACTGGATACCAAAAGCCAAGCCCAGACCTCTGAACAGACCTCCCCCAATTTAATACACTGCTCCTCCCTCCCCAAATACACTGCCCCCTCACCCAATTTAACACACTGCCCCCTCCCACCACTGGGCAGCAGCATTGTAACCTAGCTGTGTGATACCAAAGTGAATACAAATACAAAGAAACAAGTCCTGCGCTCAAACTCCCATTACTCCCGGGCGGCAGCAACGACCATAGTACACATCAGCCAAAATACATATAGTAAAAACCAAAGAAAAAAAAGTTACCTGCTCTCTTTCTACATCCCTATGTATTTTTAAACAAATGGAGGTTTTTAGTTACCTCCAATGGCCATGAGAGGGTATGCCCACCTGCCACGTCAAGGCACAACACAGCTAGGTTAAATGCTGCTGCCCATCCCATGTGTTCCCTATTAAGGGTTAATAAGCATGTAGGGATGTATATAAAAATTACCCCTTTCTGTCTCATTAGAGATATATTTGCCAGAAGCTCAAGAAAGCAAGGTGAATAGTTAGATTTACTACCCACCTAAGAACCCTGACGGATCCACCCCTGGTCCCATTCCCATCCTCCTACATATTCTTACATATCCAAAACCAGTCACACTGTCGACAATCATGTACCGCTGCCTGCGTTCGGGAGACAAAATAGCTGCCAATTGTTTGAATACATGCGCTTGGTTATACAAACGGCGACCACACAGGGATAGCACTTGAACTAATAATCTCCTGGATCTCCTACCACATGCTTTCCTTGACCGACTCAGGGATACGGTAAGATTCCTGTGGTTTCTACTCGGTGAGTAGCCAAAGCAGTGTACCCAGGCAGGTTGGAGAAGGTGGACCCCTTGGCCGTGATCAATTGCCGTACTTGGGTATGCTCCTGAGGACTATGTGACTATGGCCCCTGGCATGTATTGCCCTTTAAAGACATGATTTGGGAATAATGGATTTGTGTTGTGCTGCTGCTGCTGGCCCTTTAAGAACCATCTGGGGACATACTGTGGAGTTACTGGGTGGCCACCATTTCATAAATCAGAGGCACATGGTGAGAACAATGGATGAAGCACATGGTGAGAACAATGGATGGTGGCCATTTTAACTCACAGACACTGTGTGGACTTTTCTACACGGTGCCATCTCGCCGGTATTTGGTGCACAGAGACAGCATGCAGTGGTTTTGGACTATACAACAGGGGACACATTATACAGTAATTGTTTGTCATATAGCCTGTATATGTTTTGCGTAATCTGCATTAAACCGTATCTTCCAAACTACTGAACGGATCTGGGTGAATTTTGGATATGTGGTTCACCCAGATCCCCCGGTTCTGAGGATATACTATTTTTATGGGGTTATTGCATGTTTTGGGGTCCCTGTGATATGTTTTATGATACTGTATTTTTCCTGCTTGTGATAATTATGTTAACCCATTGTGTGCCATAATTAGATCACAGGCAGAGGGGAGGATTTTGTGTATAATTGCTAGGAGTGTTTTCTGTAATGAACGTGTGTTATTGGTTGTTCTGTAAAACCCTGTGGGCAGTACAAAATTTGTGGATTGGGAATAAAAGAGGCTGTATGTGCCAGTACAGTCTGTTCCTGCTTGACCCTCAAAACAGAGCCTTGTCTCGTTCTTGGGGGCGGGGGATTTATTGTATGCTGTTCCAGTTCGACTGCTAGGAGTGTAAACCTTTCGTATGGTTTTTCCTATTCAGCTGTTTACAGCATTCGTATGGTTCCGCTTTGGCTCTTTACAGCATTCATATGCTTCTCCGGTTCGATGGATTGGTGTCTACAGTGGCGGTTTAACCCTTTTATGTCCGGGGTGCCGTTACAACAACATCCCCAACAGAGCACCGTTCTCATATCTAGAACTGAAGTCACTACTTACAGGAGTAACGATACAAAGCCACGAGACACTACACAGACACAAGATAGAAAAATTCTGCTTGACGGGCAGATCCCCCAAGAAAACACTATATACATTGTACACTGCACTGCTAGTAGATAAAGCGGAGACTGACATGGCATTTCAAAAAGCCTGGCACAAAGAACTGTGGCACGCTTTGGGGGGTGACCTCTGGCAGCGGGCCTTTACAATTCATAAAGGACACATACTATGCACTACACACCTCGAGATCATTCAAAAGTTGCAATATAGGTGGTACATGGTACCAGAGAAACTATCTACAGTATACCCAGGTTCCCCCAACATATGTTGGAGATGTGGAGACACAGGGGCTCAATGGGTCACATATGGTGGTCCTGCACAAAAATCAGGCCATATTGGGAAGAAGTGGGGGTCATAGCGAAAGAGTTACTGGGTAGACCATGGCCACTAAACATAGAGCAAAGCATTCTATTCATACTACCAACCACATTACGCAAAACAGAGGAGAGACTGCTATTCCACCTGCTAGTGGCCACGGTGATGCTTATAGCTAGAGCATTGAAGTCACTGCAAGCACTCATGAAAGAGGCCCTAATTGACCAAATCTCTCTCAATTGGAAATATGAGTTGATGACCAACAAACACATAAGACCACTGAAACACACAGGTCAAGTGGGGGAGAGATAGAGGGCATACCTGGGTGAACACCACCCATAAAACAGAGGATAAGGCCTAATGGGAAGGGAAAAAGAGAGGAGGAGGGGAAAGAACAAGAGGGGACAAAGACCGAAGACACAAAATGCGTAATGTTGCATCAATCTTCACTATCTGGAAACTGTTAGAACAGTGGAACACACATCAAGCTGCAATGGAACGCACGCTGTGATCATCTAAACAGCCATTGTACATCTCGGACTCCCAGCTGTGGCTATTGAGTGGCTACTTAAAAAGACTGAACATACCCCATTTACAATACCTTGGGTTGTCTTCTTTTGCAAATGGTATGCTACCATGGGGGTAATTCTCATTTCTGGGCTACCATTCGGTCTCAAAGGCAACCTAACCAATCTGGCAAATTTCAATGTGAAAAAATGGAGAATCAAGCCTTATATTTGACCCTGTAACTTTAAAAAAACACTATGAAACCTGTACTTGAGAGGTACTGTTATACTTGGGAGACTTCGCTGAACAAACAGTAAAACGTATCACAACAATGATATCATCAGTGAAAGTGCCATTTGTGTGTGAAAAATGCAAAAAACATCACTTTCACTGACAATATCATTGCTGTGATATGTTTTACTGTTTTGAAACACTAATATTTGCGTTCAGCAAAGTCTACCGAGTAAAACAGTAACCACCATGTACCAGTTTTATGGTGTCCTCCGTCAATCGCTGCTTCCTAATACTGGCGAGTACCATAAGCACTGCACTGGAAACACCATAATCACCGTAAACCCCAAGAACCGCCGCAGCTTGGTTGGGGTCTCGTGGTCCTCCACCCACCCTGGACCCAAGACCAGGATCCAGCTTCCAGTGGGTAGGCTTCTCTTAGTCCCGAGAGCATAGCAGGAACAGCTCTTACAAGAACTTAGTGATTATACTTAGGAGAGTATAGTGGAACACCCACTGGACCTGATGGGGCACAGGACACAAATTGTACAGACCAATAGAAACAATGTAACAATGCCTGACTGTCAGGGGTGGCGGTCCGGTGCCCGGGACCCAGACACTGTCCGGGCGGCGGTGCGTGGACCGGGACCCATTATGCCTGATGTTGAGAGCAGGAGTCACAGTGTGGAGGTGGATTAGCAGGGTCTGGTGCAGGGCAACCGCACGCCCCCTGGTGTTGAGCACCAGCGTTTGTGCAGCCACATACCAGAACCCTGATTCAGCTTATGCGGATCCCAGGAACTAGGAGCAGGTAATTAAGCAGACCTCCCAGGAGCTGAATAGGGAGGCTCTGCAGCAGGAGTGTATCCAGTACTGAAGCAAGGCAGAACTAGGAGAGCAAGGCACCATACAAGAAAACAAGACCAAACTAGGAGAACAAGGAAAGACTAGAGATAGGCACCATGCATGAAAACAAGACAAAACTAGGAGAGCAGGGCAAGACTAGAAATAGACACCATACATGAACACAAGACAAAACTAGGAGAACCCAGAACCAGAGCAGGACAGAAAGCATAACCTAAAACATGTACACAAGACATGAAGAAACAAGAACATAACATGAGCATGACTGGACAGGACTGTACATGGGCTGGGATTACAAGACAAGAGATACAAGGTAAAACAAGAGGAAACATAGCTAAGCACTAATTGAAGATTATGCTAGCGCAGTGTACTAATAATCTTAATTTTAATAATGACAGGAGGCGACTATTTGCATTAACTTTCTTTACTAGCTCCACAGCAGCAAAGAAAAAAACCATTAAAGAAAGAACCAATCAGAGTAAAACAGAGGATATATAAGTCCCAGCGTAGCCAACCATTTCCTCTTGACTACTGCGACATCACAAGATCCTAATGCGGTAATAAGTCTGTTGTAACTTTATTCCAACTGTCATAACGTAATCCAACATGGTAACAATAATGGCCTCTTCAGCCTTCCCATCATCCTTGTGGCTTGTCAAACTGAAAAGAAAGAGAGACTAGTATCAGCGATACGGAGATGACAATAGAAAACAAGTGTCTGGTTATGAGTTAACTTCTCAGAAACTATATTATAATTCTTAATACCATTATAGTTCAATAAACCCTATAATAATTACAGCAGTATGTTATCCTAACCCATGGTAACTTAAAGCAAGATAAGGGACCATCATACTCATACTCCTTAAACTTACCTTCATTTGGGCGGGCACCTCTAGGAGAATGAAAGGGTGGGAAAATACTCGCCTCCTGTCATTATTAAAATTAAGATTATTAGTACACTGCGCTAGCATAATCTTCAATTTTATAACATGACAGGAGGCTTCGTATTTGCAGTTTTAACGCTTAGGTAGAAGAGCAAAAGCAGCATTGGACGACAGGCGAAAATAGAAGGTTCAAAAGATAGATTCTCGGGACCAATCTGCCGTGTGTAGGATGTCCGACAATTCGAGAAGGTCCTGGAACCAGGGCTGACTCGGCCAGAGGGGTGTCAGCAGGGTTAGTCGGACCCTCCGTCTGCGTAGATGATTGAGAACTCTCGCAGTCATGGCAAATGGGGGGAAGGCGTATGCTCCCTGTTGTGGCCAGTGCTGGGTGAAGGCGTCTACTGCCATACAGTCCGGATCCGGTAGCCAGCTGTAGAATGGTGGAACCTGCCAGTTGTTGCGTGAGGCAAAGAGATCCAGTATAAAGGGTCCCTTCTGGTCTTGTAGATTCACGAATATTCGCTGGTCCAACTGCCAATCGCTGGCATCCCTCCAATGATGGGAATACCAATCCGCTGTGAGGTTCGTCTCCCCTGGTAGGTGTTCTGTGCGTAACATGATATTGCGCGGGAGGCAGTAATCGAAGATTTCCTTCGTCAGATGCACTAGCGTTCGTGACCGGGTACCTCCCAAATGGTTAATGTACCGTACCGCCGACACATTGTCCATTCGTAATAGTATACAGCAATTGGACTGCCCTTTTGCAAGGCTGCGTATAGCAAAGGAGCCCGCTAGTAGGTCGAGGCAATTGATGTGCATCGATAATTTCTGTGGCGTCCACGTTCTCCCTGTGGATGTTTCTCCATCCATGGCGCCCCATCCCATGTGGCTCGCGTCCGATTCCAGGACGAAGTCCAGTTGGCTGCTGAAGATGGCCCGACAGTTCCAGGCCTGCATACAGTGGAGCCACCACTGGAGTTCTTGATAGACTTCCTCCGACAGTGGAACCGGTTGGTTGTATGTGGAGTTCTGGCGAAGGAGGCTGGCCTTCAGTCGTTGCATCGCCCGGTAGTGAAGGGGTCCCGGAAATATGGCTTGTATTGAGGATGATAAGAGTCCCACGATCCGCGCCAGTTGACTGAGCGGAATGGAGTCCAATTTGAGAACCCTGCGGATCTCCTTCCTGATGGCCGTCACCTTGGCGGATGGGAGATGCAGGGTGCAGGACCTGGAGTCGATCTCGAAGCCCAGGAATTGGATTCGTTGGGCGGGTGTCATAGCGGACTTGGCCCTGTTGACAACGAAGCCCAAGGATTCTAATAGTCATACTGTATGCGCAGTGTGTTGGACGGCCAGTTCCCTCGTTCTGCAGAACAAGAGAATGTCGTCCAGATAAATTATGCATCTGATCCTGTGTGTTCGGAGGTGTGAGACCACTGGTTTCAGCATTATTGTGAAGCACCACGGTGCCGAGCTCAGTCTGAATTGCCACGTGAATTGCCATGGGGAGTCGTTCCAGAGAAAACGGAGAAAGGGCCGGCTGGAATTGCCAAGTAAGCGTCCTTGAGGTCTAGACGTGTAAACCAATCTCTTTCTTGGAGGAGGTCTCTCAGTAAATGTATGCCCTCCATATTGAAGTGGCGGTAGGTCACATACGTGTTCAGTCCTCTTAAATTGATCACTGGCTGGAAGTCCCCGGTCTTCTTGCGGACGAGGAACATGTTGCTGAAGAAACCTCCCCTTGTGCGCGCAGGTTTTATAGCGCCCTTCATGTGTAGCTCGCGGAGCTCCCTTTCTATGAGATGAGTGTCTGCAGCCGAGAGGCGCAAAGGACAAGGGGGAGACCTTTGAACAGGCTTTGATCGGAGTTCGATACGGTATCCTTTGACCGTCTGTAGTACCCAAGCGTCCGTGGACAGTTGGGCCCAGTTCTGGGAAAAAAGTGAAACACGGCCTGCAATCATAGTTATATGAGGTATCGAGTAACAGTGGTCTCTTACCCGTTGGGAAGCGTGCACAGCCTCGTCCCCGACCGCCTCGTCCTTTGTCTGAGCCCCTTTGGTAATAGGGGAAGGGTTGTTTAGCTCCGGTGCCCTGGTAACTTTGTTGAGGGAAGAATTGATGTTGGTAGCCCATGCAGGGGGCCGGAATGCCAGAAATGGCTGGCGGCACGGTCCCATTGCCGACCAGCCCTGGAAAAAATACCCTTCACAGAGGTACCTCGGAAGACCTTGCACATGGACGTGCGGGCCCTATTCAAGGATATAAATACATTTACATGTTTATTTAGCTCTTTCATAAAGGCTTCACCAAAGAGCTTGCCCTGTGCCTGTGGGCCCAATTCTTTGACCCCTAAAGCAACCAGTTTGGGGTCGATGCAAAATAGTGCTGCTCGGCGCCGTTCCGTAGAGAGGGCCACATTTCTATTACCGAGGAAACAAAAGCCCCTCTGGGCCCACTCTCGGATATCGTGTGCCCATTCTCGCACCATGTCTGCTGTGAAGGAGTCTCTGGCGTAGGCTTCGTCCACCAGGTACATAACTCGGGCCAATGGGCCCATTGTGTCCAGGAGTTTATCCTGCGCTTCTTTAAAGCTTTTCTCAATTCCCCTCTGTGGGTCGCGGCCCCCTTGTTCCATAAAGGTCAGCATGAGCTGATCAAATTCCGGTGTATAGGCCACCTTATCTGGCAGGGTCGGTCTCGGACACTCCGCCCGCATCCTCTTGCGGATATGCTTTTCCAGGGGTTTTCTTACCCAAAAATGCATGAAGCGGAGGAGGTGATTAGGTGGGGCCCACTCACCCGAGCGGGGGTGGCGAATATTCCTGGGATCAAACATTCTCTGACCCGTGGAGTCTAGGAATATCTCCTGCTCCTGAGTAGCCATGGCGGGGGGGTTCCGCGTCTCCTTTAGTCTGGGGCTCACCCAGAAATGTCTCAGTGACGTAGGTGTTGGAGCCCCAACTGCCCTCGTCAGAGTCAGAGGTTTCTGCCTGCCACTCATCCAGGATGGAGAGGGAGTGGGGCACATCTTGCTCCTCATCCAAGGAGGCCTCCCTAGTGTACGTGGGAGGTATCGGTATAGTGCGTTTATCACGCTTTACTGGGGTCTTGCCTTTGAAGGCGGCTCTTTTGGAACCTTCGCCCTTCCAGTGACGCTTTGCCGGGCGTTTCTTGTCTCTAGTGGAGTCATCCGACTCATCGGAGTCCTCGTGGGCTTGGTGTTGCTTGCTAGCCAGCGCGTTAGGTTCAGAGGGGGCAGGAGCCGCCTTTGCTAACACTTTCTCTAAAGACGCAGCTACCGCCGCGTTGATCATTTCCTGAAGGTCACTAGTATTAATTGTGTCCTCCATAGTGTGGGCACTAACAGGCACAGGTATAGCAATGAGAGGTGAGGGACCGTACGGGAGGGACTCAGGCAGGCCGATGGCCGTAAGCAGCACTCAGTGGCGTGGTACTGGACTCCTAGTCACTGGGGCTCACCCAGGGTCTCAGAAACTGCTTTAACAGTTCCCGCTATGCAGCACTCAATGGGGGCTCACCCCTAGCCAGGTTATCGGGTTAAACCCTACTGGCAGTCCCACTCCCCAGGGGCAATGTCACCAACCTGTGTAGGTCCCAGACTGATTCCACCTCAGCAGTGTCAATAATTCGTTTGATAGCAAGAGCCTTCTCCTGATAGGTGTTGCACTCCACGAAAAAACTATTACCCACAAAATGGCCGCGCGGGTCTCGCGAGATATCAGGAGCAGAATCCCGCGAAAATAAACCCCTTATGCGTTTGGCGGTTCAGTAATTCGGGAAACTGTAGGGCGCGAGACACACCATCCCGCCCGTTCATGCCTTTTCTTAAACCAACCGCGCGAACGGGTTCGGGCCGCGAATGCACGGCGCCCTGAGGAATCAAACGTCCCGTCTTATCGCGCCGCTAAGGCGCGAGCAGAGGGAGACGGCAGAAAGAAAGGTGGCGAGCGTAGCCACCGGCCAACGGTACAAGCAAAGGGGGTGGGTGGGGGGGGGTGAGGGAGGAAAGGGGTCAAGTACCTACTCCCTTGTCAATTCACATGTCTACCTTTTCGGAATCCACTCAGTACCTGGTGTTTTACCAAACTCGTGAAGCCAGTGATGAAACACCTTCGATCCCAAGATATCCGTTATCTGATCTACCTAGACATATTAATCTTCTACGAATCCATATCCATTTTGCGCTTTTAGGCGGAATCTGTAGTGCACTTTCTGGAATCATTGGGATTTATTGTGAACAAGGATATATCTCCTTCTCTAGGTGATTCCTAGAATTCGTGATCGATTCGGTCAAGTGTGTACTTCACCTGCTCAATACAAAAATCAAAACCATTCACAGGGAGATAAGACGTACTCTACCCAAGGACTCCATCCCTCTGCGACTCCTAGTTCACGTGGTGGGACTACTGTCCTCGTCCATCCAGGCAACTTTTTCAGATCCTGTAGATTACAGAGCCCACTACTTATGGACAGGTCACTCCTATGACTAATGGGTACCGGTACCCCCCAAAGTCCAGACCAAACTCTGTTGGTGGTTGCTCCACATGCAGGTCTGGAATGGCAGAGCGATTTTGAGACCCATCTTGGATTTTGTCATAGAATCAGACACAAGTCTCTGTGGATACGGTGCGCACACACTTCCATGGGCTGGAATTGTCTGGAACTGGTCGCGAGGTCATTTGCGATTTGCAGACTAGCCAAGAATGCGTTTGATTGCTGTATACTCCTCCGCATGGACAACATCTCTGTGGTGCAATACATAAACCACTTGGGTGGTGCCCGATCTCAGGATCTCACAGACCAGACTCTAACTGGGACTTATGCTGAGGGACCACCTCTGTATATGGTAGAAGGGTCTTTGGACCTTCTGATGTGCCTGTTTTTATTTTATGTTTGTGAGTATAATATTATCCCCCTTTTTATTCCATTTGTGTGTGGTTTTACTCTATGTTGTTTTTGCTATATTTTTAAGTGATACCTGAACAGTATTATCTCTATCCTGAATGCTGTATTTATACTTTGAACAAGAAGTATATTCTAATGTATGTATACTAAGTTTTTAATTTGGTGTGATCACTATATATATTTGTTCATTACGGTGCACCACACTCTTTTTTGCTATTTGTTTTATATATCATAGTTATATCATAGTTATATATCATAGTTGACGGAGCTAACCAGCAGGGCCGGTGCAAGGATTTTTGCCGCCATAGGCAAAAGAAAGATTTGCCCCCCCCCCCCCACTGCTGCACACAGTGTGTGTTTACATTAAAAAGCCTGCAGGGACAAACTATAGACACCAGAACAACTTTATTAAGCTGCAGTGGTTCTGGGGACTATAGTGTCCATTTAATGTGAGGTAAATTAGAGATTAGTGTCACTAACAATATACTAGATTGCCTACTTACAATCAGATGAGGATGGTGATGGGCTCTGGCTGCAGTCTGGCTCCACTGGTCTGGTGTAGAACAGGAACTCTGGAGGCTGTTTGCAACTGTGGTCACAAAATTCAATGTTCTGGGAGAACGGGAAGCAGCTCCATTTTTGGGGGCCTCTTACATAGCTCAAGGTCTGGGCCCCAGGGCCTGACTGTGAGTATGCCCATAAAGCCCACCCATAAGGCCACCTACATGTTCCACCCATGAACTCACAGGGAGTAGAGTGTGTAGGGGATGTGTTATGTGTTACTGTAGAGGATCTAATGTGTGTGCTTACGGAATGTAGTGTATAGGGATACCAATTTGTGTAGGTGATGCAGTGTTGTTTGTGTAAGGGATAGAAAACAGTGAGTGTTTGTGTATAAGGGATGTATTGTGTGTTTCTTGTTGTGTGTAAGGGATGCATTGTGTGAATCTGTGTTTGTATGCATAAGGGATGCAAAGTGTGTTTCTGTGTATGTAAGGGATGCAGTGTGTGTGTCTGTAAGGGGTGTGTTGAGTGTGTGTAAGAGATGCATTGTGTTTCTGTGTGTGTGTGTAAGAGAAACAGTGTGTGTTTGCATGTGTGTGTAAGGGATGCATTGTGTGTGTTCTGTGTATATGTGCAAAGGATGCATTGTCTTTATGTGTAAGGGTTGCATTGTGTGTTTCTCTGTGTGTAAGGGAAGCATGTTGTGTTTCTGTGTGTATAGGGATGCATGTGTGTGTGTGTGTGTGTGCGCGTGGTGTGAAAGAGCTCCCTGTCCCCCTGTCCTATAGAGCTCTCCCTTCCATTCCTTAGAGATCTCCCCTGCCCCTTAGTGGTCTCTCCTCTCCCCCCCACCTCCCTTAGTGGTCTCCTTTTCTCCCCGACTTTCCATTAGTGGTCTCTCCTCTCCCCCCACCCTCCCCTAGTGGTCTATCCTCCACCCCCCTCCCTTAGCGGTCTCTCCACTGCCCCCTCCCTCCTTTAGTGGTCTCTCCCTCCCCTACTTTCTCATCTCCCACCCCTCGTGTTCTCCTCTTCTTCTCCCCTGTGTTTTCCTCTTATTCCCCCCCTCCCTGTGTTCTCCGCTTCTTCTCCCCCCTGTAATCTTGTCTTCTTCTCCCCTCCCCCCGTAATCTTCTCCCCTCCCCCCTGTAATCGCTTCTTCTCCCCCGTAATCTTCTCTTCTTCTCCCCCCATAATCTTCCTCAGCTGCCTTCTCCCCCCTCCTCCATCGTCATCCTCCTCCTCGTAATCATCTCCCCCCCTCCTCCATCATCATCTCCCTCCATCATCATCTCCCCCCATCATCATCATCCCTACTTCCTCCCGTAATCAATATATACCCTCCCATCGATCAATCTCCTCCATCTCCCCATCATCTGCCTCCCTCCCATCAAATCATCTCCCCATCATCTCCCCCATCATCCTCCTCCTCCATCAAATCATCTAACCTTTATAGTACTCCCCCATCATTAAGTATACCTCCATCACTTAATCTCCTCCTCCCATCCGATCATCTTACCCATCAAATCATCTCCACCCCATCCGTCTCCCATGTAGTAGTATACCATCATCATCTCCCCTCCATTAGTCATCTTTATCAGTGTCTCCCCCCATCATCATCCACATGATCGTCCCGTATTCTTCCCTATCATCAGTGTCTCCATCATCTCTTTTGCGTCGTATTATCATCATCTCCCCATCCATCTCCCCCATCATCTCCCCATCATCATCTCCCTCCCCTCCCTCCCATCAGATTATCGCCCCAGCATCATCTTCTCCCCTCCCAGCAGCTTCTCCTCACCTGCTCTTCCCTGTAGCGTGGCCGAGCTCCTATCCGGTCCGCGACCCGGCGGACTGACAGGAAGTGCACACTCAGTGTGCACTTCCTGTCAGTCTGGCCGGGTCACGGACCGGAAAGGAGCTCGGCCACGTTACAGGGCAGGGGAGGTGAGGCACTGCGGCAGCCACCTGAGCGCTCTCTATTGAGCGCTCAGGCGGCTGCAGAGTTCGCCTTATAGGAAGCGCCGACCCTGCCGTCATGGTGTGTGTCTGTGTCATGCTGTGTGTATGGTGTGTGTGTGTGTCTGTCTGTGTCATGCTGTGTGTGTGTGTGTCTGTCTGTGTCATGTAATGTGTGTCTGTCTGTGTCACGGTGTGTGTGTGTGTCTGTGTCATGGTCTGTCTGTGTCATGGTGTGTGTGTGTATGTCAAGGTGTGTGTCTGTGTCATGGTGTGTGTCTGTGTCATGGTGTGTGTGTGTCTGTCTGTGTCATGGTGTGTGTCTGTCATGGTATGTGTGTGTGTCAAGGTGTGTGTGTGTCTGTCATGGTGTGTGTGTGTGTGTCTGTCATGGTATATGTGTGTGTCATGGGGTGTGTGTGTGTGTGTGTGTGTGTCTGTCATGGTATATGTGTGTGTCTGTCATGGTATCTGTGTGTGTCTGTGTGTGTTTTTAAAAATAGTGTTTTACTCACCTTTTTTCCCCCATGTCGTGCTGGTCTCCCCTCGACTGGCCCTGCCTCTATGGCTGAGATCATCAAGCTTGATGACCTCAGCCAATCCACACTGACACAGAAAGCACCTATAGTGACCGTCTGAGTGTCTGTCACTAGAGGTGTCATTAGGAAGCAATGTAAACACTGCCTTTTCTCTGAACGGGATTTTCAGCTAGGGAGGAGACATGGGGTCCTATCTGAGGGTCCTCGGAGTGAGACGGCTCCCCCTGGTGGGCTTGCAATCTTTTGGTCACCGGGAACATCTCCTCTGGGTAAGGGTTTGCCAGCTGGGAAGTCAGGCAGCCCAGGTTGTTTCCTAGCAACACTTCTGCTAGTAGTTCACTCATAAGGCCGACCTCCAAATGCTTGGCTCCCGATCCCCAGTTGAGGTAAACTTGGGAAGTTGGAAGATTGTATTTGGATCGTCCTGACACTCTTACAACTACCGTTTTGTTGGTATGGGCTCAGGAACTTATTTTGTGCCACTGCACTAGGATGAGGGTTGCGCCAGTGCCCCTTGCTTCCTGACCATCAATGGTGACCCACTGAAGATGCTGCTCCCGGTTGTCGCCTGCAGCTTGGACTGACCCCGAGCTTCCAGCAGATCCTTCAGCATTGTTCATTTCAGCCGTTCGTAAAGCTGGTCCATTCACTGGTTTTTCTCTTTCAGGAATTCCATTCGAACGTTCAGATCCCATCGCTTGCCACCAATTGTAACAAACACCTGGTATTTCATATACCCGTTCATTCGTATGCTCCTGAAATGCTAGGGAGTTAGTGATTATAGCCCATTCGCATGGAACACGGATTCATACATTTCCGCAGTCCAAGTTGTTCATAAGAGTAAATCCAGCGGTTCGTCGGTCACATACCCAAACATCAGTCGAGACTTGATGAAGGGTACAACAGGAATGTTTTATCATGGCCAGATGGCCCACTTTTATGCGCAACAGGGATACAGTAAAACACACCCAGAACACTCCCATAACACGCCCATGAATTTCTGTGTCAGCATAACAAAGCATAAAAATATAAAATATTACAAATATTAAAATTACATATAAAACATAGAGGAACCCCCATGAATATTATATCCCTGGATAGACAGGATCTGAGTGCCCAAGTCCAAATAGCGCTCAGATCCCACGAATACAGCCGAATCGCCACCAAGTAAAGTTGTGACTGACCGCACCTGAGGCGTCTGCCCAAATAAATTCCATAGATTCGGTGGTAGTGGTCGGTCAATTACGGGAGTTCCAAAACTACTAAAAAGACGGACGGTTCCCCTGGCTTATAGGTAGTGTTTGTTCGCCTTGTCGTGCGAACAAACCTACCGAACAGCGCTCTTCTGGCTTGCCGTGGAAAGAAGCAGGGGCTCGTGAAGTTTGACCAGTGTTTGCAAAGTCGAGTGTCAAACTTAGAGTTCCAGACACTCGACGACCAAGTCCCACTGCCTGCTTTTGTGCGACAAGATGTTTTCTCCAGCACATGTTGTTCGGTTATACGAATGGCAGCCACACAGGGAGAGCATTTAAGACCTTGGTTTCTGTGAACTTAATGAGCCAGGTGGTGGTCGGTGTTCGGTAAATTTATTTACCGAACGCAGGGAAAGTAACTTGGGGAAGACAGTATTTGTTTTGCACAACACGCCTCACAGCTTCTAGCACACTGTAATTTGGAGTGACAAGACCAAAATAGGTGACAACAAGGCCTATAGTGAAAAGAATACCATCCCCACTGTGAAGCAGCGTGGTGGCTCACTGATGTTTTTTGGGGGGTGTAAGCTCTAAAGGCATGGGTGTCAGGTTATTCTAGAAATGTTGGAACTCAACAGCAGAAATTTAGATGTATGTGCCTCTTTAAGAAAATTCCACAAAAAGAATAGTTTGCATGCAGATTACCTCCAGTAGTATTATTGATAATTATATAAGATTTCCTCAATTGAATAGCAGAGTAAGCAAATAGTTAGTGGCGCAGGAACAGGTTAGTATAGCCAGGAGATGTAAAACAGTTCACTTTTCTAGATGCAGAGCATATAATGAAGTTAAAGTCTTTAAGCAGGTTACCAGAAAATCACAGTAGAAGTGAGAACCCAGTTAATCAAGCAGCTTAGGTTAGAAGCAAGTTACAGAGTCTCTTAATAATTTCCAGCTTATAGGAATAATTAGAACTGTTTACCTTAAAAGGAATGAACAATCCCGTTTGGTGTTGATAAGGAAATCAGGAGAAATCAGCAAGGTCTTTGGTAATCTGGGTCCAAGGGGCAGGAGAAGTCAGCAGGGTCAGCGAATCAAGCAGAGATCAGTACACAGTATTTAGAAGTAGTTGGAAGCTAAGCCGGCACTTATTGTTCAGAAGGAAACAAAATAACTCAGCATCTAACTCGTGGCGCGACTTCCCTATAAGCGAGAGAAGATCGCATCACAAAGTGAGCGGAAATTCCGATTGGTGAAACCCGGAAGTAATTCAGAGGGTTCGCCGGTCTGTAAGTCCTGACAACAGAAAAACGTGAAAATCAATGGCAAGATGAATGCAGCATGTTATCAGAAAATATTGGCAAACAATTTGCATTCTTCTGCATGAAGGCTGTGCATGGGATGCTCTTGGACTTTCCATCATGACAATGACTCTAAGCACAAGGCCAAGTTGACCCTCAAGTGCTTACAGCTGAAAAAGGTTTAGGCTCTGGGGTGGCCATCACAGTCTCCTGACCTAATATAAACACCAAAATTAATACAATACAAATAAGAGAAAATAAAACCAGAATGAGTCTGTGGGATGTGCTGGAAAAACAAATCTGATTCAATAGACGACTCACCATAACATTTATCCCTGCATAAACAATTAATCTAATTCAGTGTATCTCTATACATACACCTATATCACACTGTATATATTTTGTTCATAAATTATTATTATTATTATTGCCATTTATATAGCGCCAACAGATTCCGTAGCGCTTTACAATATAATAAGAGGGGAGATTTAACTATAAATAGGACATTAACAAGAAAACTTACAGAAACGATAGGTTGAAGAGGGCCCTGCTCAAACAAGCTTACAGTCTATAGGAGGTGGGGTATAAAACACATTAGGACAGGAAATAGCAATCAAATTAGGTGGGAATGAAGCAGAGCTGGAGGAGAGAGTAGAGTGCTGCCCTTTAGGAGAGAGCAAGAGACAGGTATGTAAAGTAGAGGTTAGTCTGGGAGGCCATAGGCTTTCCTAAAGAAATGGGTTTTAAGGCATTTCTTAAACGATTGAAGACTAGGGGAGAGTCTGGCGGTAGGCAGGCTATTCCATAGGAAGGGAGCCGCCCGCGAGAAGTCCTGCAAGCGCAAGTTGGCTGTACGGGTGCAAGCAGGTGACAGAAGAAGGTCACGGGCAGAGCGGAGAAAGCGAGAAGAGGCATACCTATGGATCACTTTGAATTGACTCCTATAGTACACAGGAAGTCAATGTAATGACTGACAGAGGGGTGAAGTGTGAGAGGACTGACTAGAGAGGAAAATCAGTCTGGCGGCAGCATTCATTACAGAGAGTTACCATAGTCCATGCAAGAGATTACCAGAGCATGGACAAGCTCTTAAGAAGCATATTGTGTAAGAAAGGGGTGGATGCAGGCGATGTTTTTAAGGTGAAATTGGCATGATTTGACAACAGACCGGATGTGAGGCTCAAAGTTGAGGCCAGAATCGAAAGTAACACCAAGACAACGTGCTTATAAGGATGGGCTGATATGGGTACCACCAATCTGAAGGGAGAGAGAGGAGGATTAATATTATTAGGAGGAGGAAAGACAAGAAGTTCTGTTTTGGAAAGATTCCGTTTCAGAAAGCAGGAGGACATCCAATCAGAGATAGAAGAAAGGCAAGAGGTGACACGTTGCAGGACATCAGGGAAGAGGTCCGGGGAGGAGAGATATATCTCTAGATCCAAAATGCCTCATGTTTGAGGAATTATCTTGCCTCTCCACAGCAGATACCTGCTCGAACATGCAATCATAATGGAACTCTAGCAACCTGGCATCAGCCACCACGATCTGTGTGTAATATTGTTCTGTAGCATACTTTTAGAAGCTGTGTCAGATGTTGGCACCCCCATTTCCATGGTGCCTTGTGCAGCCATATAGCTTACACACCCCCTGGCTAGTCATAATTAATTACTGGCAAAACTAGTCATAAAACAATATGTAATCCATTTTACGTCAGATAAAAAATTCCAGTCAGCATTTCCTCATAGAGATGCAGTAGATCAATTAATGTCTTTGGGGAGGATGAAGGTGCTGGATGACTATCTGAGTGAAGATCACCAGTGGTGGCCTTAGGGACAAATGTAAACACTGCCTTTTCTTAGAAAAGGGAGTGTTTACAATTCTCAGTTGACAAGGACAGGTTCTTTGCACCAGAACCACTGCATTAAGCTGTACATAATTTAAAAACAATTAAGATTGACGTTTTATGTCTTGAGTAGCGCAACAACGGAGAACCTAAAATTGTCTCAAGTTCCTAAAGTGTTTCCAAGGGTAATTAAAGCGGCACTGTCATGCCGAAACCCGTTTTTTTTTTTTAACCCCCCTCCCGCCTCCACTACATCCAATTGACCCACTAGTCACCCCCAAATGCCCCTAAGCCCCCCACATTACCTATTTTTTAATCCTTATTTTCTGCCCCGATCTTGATTCAGGGCACCGCCATCTTTGTGTGGGTAGGTGAAGTCCCTGTGGGACACGTCATCTGCCCACTCTAGGCAGACTGTGAGATTCCCGCACATGCCCAGTGAAACACCTGGAAATGCGAACGGGAATTTCATCTATTCATTCATCAGACAGACGAATGAGTGAATAGAAAGATCAGCCGAACAAACAAACACAATGTATCAGTGTATGTTTGTTCGTGCAGTTTATTACAAGGAGGGAGCTACCGGCGTGCAGCTCCCTCCTTGTAATATGTAACTATAGAAGCGGCAGGGAGCAGTGCTCCCCACCACTTCATAAGCCCCCCAGTACCCCCTCTCACTCTGTGGGGGTCAATATGACCCCCATAATAGCACAAGAGAGATTTAAATCTCCCAAATGCCCCTACTCACTATACCGCGAGTAGGGGCATGTCTACTAAACAGTGAGCAGCCTGTGGCTGCTCACTGTTGAAAAAAAAAGACATAAATTACAATAAGGGGGGGCGGACCTATTGTCCTCCCCCCCTCCCCCACCCTGAGCGGCGGGTGGGGGCCATGAAGATAATGGGGGGGGGGCCTACTGTCCTCCCCCCCCCCGCCCCCCACCCCTGAGCGGTGGGTGGGGGCCCTAATAAAACAATAAGGGGGGGACCTACTTCCTCCCCCCCGGCCCCCACCCCTGAGCGGTGGGTGGGGGCCCTAATAAAACAATAGGGGGGGGACCTACTGTCCTCCCCCCCTGGCCCCCACCCCTGCGCGGTGGGTGGGGGCCCTAGTAAAACAATAAGGGGGGGGACCTACTGTCCTCCCCCCCCGGCCCCCACCCCTGAGCGGTGGGTGGGGCCCCAATAAAACAATAAGGGGGGGGACCTACTGTCCTCCCCCCCGGCCCCCACCCCTGAGCGGTGGGTGGGGGCCCTAATAAAACAATAAGGGGGACCTACTGTCCTCCCCCCCTGGCCCCCACCCCTGAGCGGTGGGTGGGGGGGC
>OW240914.1:147046765-147177621 GCA_933207985.1 Pelobates cultripes | reverse complement strand
CTGCCAGCTCACTCTCCCTTCTCACTGCCGAGATCTTGGCTTATTTCGCCACAAAACCAGCATTGGCGGCAGTGGAGAAGCCTCTCACTCCCACAGTATTTCCCATACTTGCTCTTACGCAAGTGCGCCCCGACCCACTCGAAGCTTCAGGGAAGCGGCGGGAGTCAGGAGGGCGTCAGTAATCGCTCCGAGCACTCTTCACACTCAGAGCAAATGGAGACAGCTCCCGCGAGCAGCTCACAAGGTAAATTAAGCCGCTCACGGTTAACTACTACAGCTGCCTGGTCACTAACATATCAAAGTGACCGGGCTGAAGAGAAGGGTGGGCGGTGGGAGGTCCTGCTCCTCATCGTGTTCCTCAGCCTCACGGTGGTCGGACATGACTTGGGGGGGGGGCCCTGCTACCCAACCCCTAATATTTAAAGACACAGAAAGGGCTACAGAGAGCCCAGAAGAAGCTGAAATGGAGGATGCTTCAAGCATTTTAACGTATAATCCTCACAGCAGAGAATTAAAAAGATTGCCACAACCAAGATGGCTGACACTCATGAGTCAATAATTGCCACAACCAAGATGGCCACCATTAATACAGAAGGTGTTGAAGTCTCAACCAAGATGGCTGCTTCCACCTCTAAGTTTGGTATTACTTACATTTAAAGCTATCACATATAATCCAAATATGCCACTTGAAATGACAGAAGACTTACCACCATCAGCTGGCATGATAATTAAATGTATCCAGAATCTAAGAGTGGATTTAAAAAATGACTTTAAAAAAGACTTTGAAACAATTTATGGAGTTATGGAGGGTATTAACCAGTGCACAGAGGAAGTAAAAAATAGATAGCATTTTCAGGAGCAATCTCATCTGGATTTGGTTGTGTTAAGACACCCCTGGCACAAAGGAGTGAAACCGCCGTTTAGTTAAGCTTCCCCTTTTGCAATAATGCAAGCTCCATTCGTATATACTTCCACCGTACGAAGTGCAACCAGGGGAATGCGCCAATCTCTCGAACGGGACCCGTACGGATGCTCCAAACTCCCGAACAATAATCCACGAATCGCTGCTAACAGCCGAACAAATATATCCTCCAAGCGGCTTACGGTTCCAGCAATCAGTCCAAATCGTTCCCAAGGAGGACATCAGCGGGCAAGTCTTTCATAACCCCCACATCAACATGTCTAGCGCCCACTCCCCAATCCAAATGAACCTGGGCAACTGGTAGACGGAACACGGCGCCTCCTGCTACCCTCACCGCCACAGTGTCTCCGGTATGCTGGTGTTCTGAGACCAAGTTCTTTTGGAGCAGAGTCATAGTGGCTCCGGTGTCTCTTAATCCGTTTACCACTCTGCCATTCAGCTTAACAGTCTGTCGGTGTTGCTGACGGTTGTCCTGATGGGCTGCTTGTACAGGGTCGGCCTTGTGTAATATGCCCCAAAATTCCTCCTGCTCGATACAGTGAGCAGCAGGCTGAGGTGGACGGCCGGTCTTCTCCACGACTGTGTCTGGTTGGCGTTGTTCAGTGGGCACTCTGGTCTCTTGTGCCCCAACTGTTTACACACAAAACACCTAATGGACTGAGCGTAATCCCGGGTGCTGAAACGGGATGGCTGGGTATAATTAGTTGCTGGCGGTAGTGTTGGGGTGCGGTGCGCCAGGGGTTGGTAAACGGTAGTGGTTAGAGGTGCTGCTGGTCTGTACTCCACTCTGGTAGGGACTTTAGTTACTCCAAGCGGCTTATGGTTCCAGCAATCAGTCGCTAACCGTGTGTAGTAAATCCCCCCAATAACGAGACCAAGCTCCGCATTGAGAGTAAAACAAGAACTGGCTTTACTGTGGGCTACCCGCCCGTATTTATGCAGGTCTCCCACTTGGTGGACACTCCCCTAGGGGACCAAATGGGAGACTGTAATGACAGACAGACGTATGGCACTTTCAGACATACAGGCACAAAATATTCCCATAATGCATCCCGGTTTCCTCTCCTCTGCCCTGGAGATAATTGAGAAGTAATTAAATTATCTCCAGGACAGAGGTGAATCGCCATTTTAAGTAAGACACAAAAAAACACATGAAAATAAATAATTACACAACTACCGAACATATTACATTCGTGCAACGTATCCCCAGATAGCCTGGATCTGAGTGCATATTCTTAGCGAATAGCGCTCAGTTCCCATACGCACAGTTCAATCGCCATGGAGTCAAAGTCTTTTACAGTCTTTCGGTATGCGATTGACTCCATGGGATGGCTATCTGGGTTAAGTCCCTTCGTGTAATCCAAACTCCCAAACGGCCAGTGTTCGCATGCCTTTGTCGACTGAGAAGGGCGGTCTGTGGTTTCAGCGGTGTTCGGCAGAAAAAGTGTCCATATTTAGTTCCATAGAATCTGCGCCGAACACCGCTGGTCTTTCGCATGGTTTAAAATGGCCGCCGCCTCGTGGTCGACAAACGAATGACGACCACCCTGCATTCGGTTATAATTAAGAGGTGTCTGCGGTTAACCACAACGTTCTAATTGGGATCAAGAGGTTAACCAGCAGCACACTTCTCTTAAAGTATTTTTTTGCATGGATGGACAAAATTTTAGAATCACGTCGCCCAAAGAAGGAAAGGAAATTCTTCAATTCAAGATATACTGCTGCTGAGGGGAAAGGACAACACCTTCGGCCCCCTGGGTGCACACTGCCACTGGGGAGAGAGACCGGTTGTCTCTGCTCCCAGTGACTCTGGCTGCAGTTGGGGATCTGAGCCAGCTGCCCAGCATCCCTGTAGGGTCAGTGGAGAGATCACAGTCCCATCTCCACCTACCATCTGGGGGTCTTCCCAGGACCAGTGTATGATGTTTTCCCAGCTGAAGGGCTCTACGCCTGGATTTGTCACCTTGCTCTCCTGTGGTACCTCCAGGCTATGTGGGACTGACTGGAGCTGAGCAGGTATTGGTAATCTTGCTCCAGATCCCATTCCCGGGTGACCAGATGGATCAGGTCTGGTTCAAGGTCGGTCGCGTTAGGGAAATTCAGCATGGCTTCATGGTAGTCATGCATGTCCCAAAAGTGGGACTCTGTAGAACTCCCGAAATCTGGGTCAGCAAATATTCCCCAGAATAAGCCAGGGCCATCGTAATCCTCACCTTCAGGGTTTTCGTAACTGTCCATCTCGGGAACACGCTGGACAGCATACCACCGTAGCGCCTGGTACGTTTCTCCAAGAAAGTTCCCTCCACACTAGTATCTCTAGTGTCTTCACCCACTCCCCCTGTGGTTGCTCACCAAGACTGAACGGTTGAAACGTGTTAGTGTTCTTGGAATTTACTATTTTTATCATGTTTTTATTGCTATTTTAAATACTTCTTATCTTCCTCATTTATATTGATTTATTTATTCTCAACTGGGAGGAGGAGATAGAGATATCGTGCTGAATGCCTGAATAAGCTTATTATTAGAATGTAGTTAAAGTCAGAGCCTGCTTCCGAAGGCTCTAAAGATTGTGAGTGACCCAATACCTCTATTATAGATCAACTTGTTTTTTATGCAGTATCACGCTATATCTATGCTGTTATATTATCTTTTACAGATCGATCAAGAGGTCTCACAGTTTTAAGTATTATTTATTGTTATTTGCACCCCCCTCACTGTGTTTTGGTTTTGTGTATCTGTATGTGTTAATGCATACATGTATGTCTGTGTATGTGTCTGTGTTGGTATCTGTATGTCTGTGTCTGTGTATCTTTGTTTGTGTCAGTGTGTGTGTATATATATGTATGTGTATCCATATGATTGTGTGTATCTGTGAGTCAGTGTGTGCATCTGTATGTGTGCCTGTGTGCATCTGTATGTATATATGTATGTCAGTGTCTGTATCTGTATCAGTGTGTCTGTATCTGTGTTTGTGTCAGTGTGTGTATCTGTATGTCTGTGTATCTGTATCTGTGTCAATGTGTGTATCTCTATATATGTGTAACTGTGTTTCTCTCAGTGTGTCTATCTGTATGTGAGTCTGACGGTCTCAAATATAAGTGATGTAGGTAAGATATGTGGTTTGTGGCATTGTTTATGGGTGTTATAAGGATAATATAATGGTGTTAAACATTACATCTAATGCATAAGTAGGAGATTAGCTTATGTACTTTAGGTTAAAATATTACACATTTGGATTTGTGGATTTTTGCAGACTATAAAAACAGGCTTTTTTTATGGAAATATATTTCCCATAATATTAACTTATCATATTGCTGTAAGATAATGATTTGCATGAATTGATGTTTTTAACTTTCTTTTATAGTGGTCATAAAATATGTGCTTTAGATTTCTTTGCTGGTATTACATTTATGATTCTGAAATGCAAGCTGAAGAGAGGTATGTGGTACAAAGAGTGAAGTAATAAAATGGAACGTTAGACTAAAGAAGTTGTTATTTAAACATAAATGGAACAAATTTAGGGGTCTTCAACTTATCCTACAATAGCAGCAAAGTTAGGCAACATTATATTTACAAGCTGGCATATTTGGGTTGTATTGGTACAATACAACATGCAGTAAAGGCAATAACAGTTCTATAAGACATGCCGTACTATCCAGCTAACAAGGAGTAGTCTCTATTCTTACGGAAACAGGTGTGGGAAATACCTAGCACAGGCTCTCAAATCAAAATATCAAACGTCATATATAACAAAGATTGTTGATCATAAAAATATCCAATGTAACCCAACAGAAGAGATTACTCAAGCATCTAGTTCTTATTATAAAACTATATAATTTACCTGATTTAGCAAGTAAATCAGAGGATATTAGAAGTTATTTGAAGAAGTACTTTCCACAAGTAATATCAAGGTATATAGCAGAAAAATTGGAAATACCTTTTACCAAAGAGAAATTACTAGAAGCAATAAGTTCAACTGCAGGAAAGAGTCCAGGGCCTGATGGACTTACAATTCGATACTTTAAAACAGTTGTGATGGTAATTGTTTTTTTTCTTCGGTCTTTTAATACTCTATTTCCAGAAACTACACTCCGCCTCTCGAAGTGTAACATTTTGTACCCCTTCAACATTTTGAACCCCCCAAACCCCCCTGTGGCTATGTTCGCCACCTTTCTCTTACATTCCCGCACAGTTCGCATTGATTTCAAAATGTTCGGACGCTGGATACTGTCAATACGTTTGTATGGATCGAATGGGCTGTTCGCTGTTTTTTTGCCCTATTCGCGACTATTCACTTGCCTAGCCATTCGGTAGTTTGCGAATGAACGGGCTGTTAACGGCTTTACCATTCATGGCTTTCCCATTCAATAGTTTGATGAGAACATACTGTTCGCAGCTTCTTGCGTTCGTGTCTATTTGCAATAGTGTTATTGAACTAATTTCGACATGTTTTCCCGCAAAATTTGCACGTTTTCAAGCGAACATTGTTCGCTGGCTTTTTAGGCACCATCTTAGCACCGGTTCTTGCAAGACCCGGTGCGGCTATTGTGTTAGTGCTGTCAGTCATGGATGTTACTCCCATCATAAATAGGCTCTCTGTCGATTAAAATTTTTCCTGTGCTGCTGTTCAAACTTTCAGGGACCTGGTCAGGTTGGTTATATACCCCTGGGGAATGGGAATGCCAGTCAGGTATTACCTATTACTCTGGCACGGGATGAGCCCCCCTTTTTGGTATGCTCGAGATTGCTGCTGAGCAGAGTTTGTCCTTGCAATTCCGGTTTTCCTGGGTGAGCCCCAGTGATTATAATAGTCTGCATAATTTACCACAAGCTGGAAGGCTGTGTCTAAGTTTAAAGGCTCCACAGCCTATTTCACGTCCCTCTGTAATGGTCCCTCTACCTCTCCTACCTGTGCCTGTGTACAATTTAACCATACACATCGACCTATGATGGAAGATACCCAGAATCCCATGGATCTCCAGGCCATGGTTAACGCGGCGGTGGTCGCTTCCCTAGAGAAGGCTATGGCCAAAGCGTTCCTGATGGCCTTTGATCCCATCAAGCCTAAATGCTACCAAGGCAGAGAACACTCGGATGAGTTGGATGATTCCTCCAGAGATAGAATAGGCCCGGCGAAACGCCATTGGAAGGGTGAAGGCTCCAAGACTGGCCCTGGCAAGGGCTAAGCACCCCTCAAGCCTAACTCAAGATCCCTCGGAAGAGGAGTAGGATATGCCTAACTCCCTCTCTGTAGTGGACGAGTGGCAGATGGTGGCCTCTGACTCCGAAAATGGCGATTGGGGCTCCAATGCCTTTATCAGGGAGACCTTTCTGGGTGAGCCCCAGAACAAGGAGGGTGCAGGGATGACGGACGCGTCCACTGTGCAGGAGAAGGAGACTTTCCTGGATACTATGGGGCAGAGGATGTTTGATCCCATGAACATCAGACACCCCCGCTCCGGGGAGTGGACTCCATCCGAACATCTCCTAAAATTCATGCATTTTTGGTTAAGGAAGGCATTAGATAAAAATGTCCGTAAACCGATGCATATGTTAGGGTGCGGTCGGTGGTGGGGGGTAGGGGTGCTGTGCTGTGTGAGGGGGTGCTCTGTGTGTGGGGATAGGGGAACTGTGTGTGGGGGTGCTCTGTGGGGGGTAGGGGTGCTTTGTGGGAGTGTAAGGGTGCTGTGTGTGGGGGTAGGGGTGCTGTATGTGGTTGAGATAGGGGTGTTATGTGGGGTGGGGGGGCTCTGTGTGGGGGGGGTAGGGGTGCTGTGTGTGGGGGGGAGAGGTGCTGTGTGTGGTGGGGCAGGTATATTAAATCTATATTCCCCCTGCGTTCTTCTTACCTTTGGTTTAGGAGGGGTGGGGACAGCCATCCCTGGTGATCCAGTGGTGGTAAGTATGTGACAGGGAGTCATCTCTCCTGTCCTCCCGCGCGATGCGTTGCCATGGTAACATGCAGCAATGCTCCACACAGATTGCTTACGGACAGGAGAGCTGCTTCCTAGATCCCTCCCCCTGCTTCTGTGTCCTCCCGACAGAAAGCAGAGTAGGCGCCTGCCGTTTTGGGCAGACAGGTGCCTACTCTGCATTGCTGCAGACAGCCAGCGGCCCCCTCCCCCGGCGACATATGGCTGCGTGCAAACAGAGAGGGCCCAGCGTGCCACCTATGGCACACATGCCCTAGGCCATCACTATCAGACAAAGCGGCTTTTACGCCCGAATTCCACAAGCTCATGCTGGCATTTATGGCAATAGGAAGTCGAGACCATCACAAAGGAGTCGCAAGGGGCTTCAGGGGAGCACAGGATAATCTTCTAGACGCTATAGGGCCACTGGCCCATATAATCTCTTTCATTGCGGAGATTGTGCAGCCATTCGTCAGTTAGCTTGCGGTTAACCACCAGCCTGGTAGGTAAATTGGCTGCACACTGCACTTGTGTGTGGTCCAGGTGTTCGACAGTTTGTTCGGTAAACTCCATTTAACGAACCACATAGGAAAAAAGGCACGAACAAGCCTTTTCACAGTCAAAACCAATGTTTTAGCGCATGGGCCATAAACCTGGGACAAAAGGGTGGAAATAGGCCCCTCCAAACCCAGTGGCGAGGTTATTTTAGCCACACAAGGTTATCAGCAAAATTGTTTCAAAAGAATTTTGTCTGCAATGAACAAATTACATTTTTAATGATTCTAATCGTGTATGCACAATTGCGGGGTATGGGTGCAGACCGTTACAATCATGTATATATGATTGTCAAAGTGAAGTGAGTAAAGACTACTGTGAATCTCCATTAGAATTATGCACAAAGTACATCTATGCTATAAAGCAGCTATGGTATATCTATTGTTTAAATTGTTACATGATGTATAATGGTGTTAATTGTCATTGTTAATAATACTTATGTTTATTGTTTCAGACATGATAAACACTATGTCTTCCATCCCTTATATCTGCCGGGTGTCCATGAGAATTTATACTTTAGCATGTTTGTTCCTATCAGGTATGTTTGTTTTGTGAAATCAACATACAAGTTTTCTTTAAAAAAACATTTGGGAGAACTATATCATTTACCAGCACGTGCTCTTACAGAACTCATTGCAAAATATACATCATTAATGTAGTATGCAAATATACAAGGGAAATAGTTAAAGGGACACTTTAAAGCACCAAAACTACTTTAGTTTAATAAAGTGGTTTTGGTGTATATATCATCCTCTTGCAGTCTTACCGCTCAATTCTAGGTCATACAGTGCTGCCTGGCGCCCTGGTCTTGGTGAGTGTGCAGAGGGCCTCTCTCTTGCTCTCATGACTCATACGTTGCTCAGCAGACTGTCTGTTCACTCCTCCACTGTTTGAGGGGGCAACTGGGACGCAAATGATGCCAGGTGGTGATTGTAGCCTGCTAGAGCACGCAGGAGCCTCCTGCGTGATTAAAGTTAAATTAACAGAACAGGATCTAAGAATTTCTAAAGTTTGTGGTACAATCTGATCTAAAAAACAACAATTAACTCCTAAATGGCAGAGAATTGTGCAGTGAAATTGCAGGGGCATCCAAACATAGAATGTGACGGCAAATAAGAACCATGCGGCCCAATTTTCTAAATACTTTCATTAATCCCTGGCCTTATCTTATAGTTAGGATTGTCTTATGCCTATCCCACACAAGCTTAAACTCCCTCACTGTGTTAACCTCTACCACTTCAGCTGGAAGGCGCATTCCATGCATCCACTACCCTCTCAGTAAAGTAATACTTTCTGAAATTATTTTTAAACCTTTGCCCCTCGAATTTAAGAAGGTGTCCTCTTGTTGTGGTAGTTTTTCTTCTTTAAAATATAGCCTTCTCCTTTACTGTGTTGATTCCCTTTATGTATTTAAATGTTTCTATAATATCCCCCATATCATCTTTCCTCCAAGCTATACATGTTAAATTCCTTTAACCTTTCCTTGTAAGTTTTATCCTGCAATCCATGAACCAGTTTAGTAGCTCTCCTCTAAACTCTCACTAAAGTATCAATATTCTTTTGGAGATTCGGTCTCCAGTACTGAGCACAATACTGCAAGTGTTGTGTACATGGTCTATAAACTACCCCCCACTACACACACTCTTCTTAATTCAGAGCACAGCCAGGATCTAATGAAGTCATAAGCCCGCAATACTGTGATGAGTGCTAGGAAGAGACAGGACTTAGAAAGGGTTATTAACTAAAGTGAGAATTAAAAGTGAATTTCAATTTAAGGTCAGAATAGGCAAATTGATTTTTTTTTCTAAATCAGCTATGCTATAAGTTCAATTACTCTGGCCTTAAATTTAAAATTTACTTTGCATTCTCACTTTAGTAAATAACCCTTACAATGTACATGAGAAGAACACACATAGAGCACGTCATCAGCTGCATTATTGGGTGGTTTGGGAGATCTTATGATCGTAATGAATAGTTCTTACATCAAAACAGCAGAGGTAAAAAAATTTACATTGATATATTTAAGATTTTCTTGCAGCTTGCATATTTTTGTTCTTTAAATAATTTATCCGCTTAACACAACCCATGGTTTAGTAAATAGACTCCCAAATGTCATGGCAGCAAAAGTTGCATTATGTATATCATGGTCAGTAAGTTAAACAGCTTCAAATTAGCAGCTTTAATAGAGGAAAGACAGCTTTTCGGTCTCACAATGAGACCTTTATCAAGTCTAGAATATATATATCTCAATCTTACAATAAATGTAACTATATTTTGTTTTCCAGTGCATGGCTTCCAACCACCCAATGTAATATCTGGAACTCTTGAAGAAGATGTCTTGTTGCCTTGTATAATAACATATAAGGATAAATTTGATCTCAGCAACCTTGTTGTGAACTGGCAGACAGAAAACGATTTGGTTGTTCACAGTTTTCATTTTAGCAAGGATCAACCACAGTATCAGGAGAAAACATTCCTGGGAAGAACAGAGCTATTTCCACAAGAATTCTCCAAAGGAAATCTATCCCTTTTGTTAAAACAATTGACTCATTTTGATGCTGGAACATATGTTTGTTATGTGACTTTAAATCATGTGCATGCAGCATGGACAGAACTTATTGTTAAAGGTGATACATTTTTTCTGATATAGTTTAGTTACGCAATATGTAGATTACCTTTTTGATATCAATGGAAATTAATTAAAAATGTATATTAAAATATAAAACATTTATTAAAAATGCATGACTAAATACAACTACACCAATAATAACAATATCAGGGTAGTGTTGGTTTTGTGCCACCATCCCACCATCACAGGCTTATTATGGTATATTATTTCTAATTGCATGCCATTGGCTACAATAGGCTAATGTGATGCTTGCCCGTTCCAGAGCCCACCAATCCAGCATCGAGTCAGAAGCTACACACTATAAGTGCCGAATTGATCAGCAGGAACAAGCAGAAGTACCCGAATTTGGCGTTCGGCCGAATTTGGGTCTTTAGGCACTTTAAAGTTATGCAAACCAATAGTGTTGGTGCCCTGGTTTTATAAAGCAGGGCTTTCTGTAGCAAGTTGCCCTGTTGTGGTTCTTGATTAGCAAGAGTGCGCTTTACTGGATTATGGATTTCTTGTTACCGACTTTGTCTTGTTTATTCATCTCTCCTCTCTCTGTGTTCCTGACTTTGGCTTGTTTCTCATTTATGCTGTTTTCTCCTACGCTTGACCCAGGATTTCTCTTTACATTAAATTCAGCCATTTTAAGGCCTCGTAATATGTGGTAATTATCTCTTCAGCAGAGTAGGATCTGCAAGTGTTGGATTCTCCTATCCAGCCATGACAACTATTCAAGGGAATTCCATTTGGGTGCACTTTGGCAATTAGAATCGTTTGACTCATACAATAATATTAGAATGGTAGATTTGAGCCAATTTAGGATTAGTTTCCAGCCATATAAGTAAATAGCAGTCGCAAGTTGTCTCTATTAAAATCAACTGGAATTTAGTAGTGACTGCTATTTACTGGCTGGTTTTCAGCCTTGTTGCTATTATTAACAGCTGGCCACCAACATCATCAGCTCATGGAGATTCCAACCAGTTCCATATTAGATACTAACTGGTGTTCACCATAGCAACCACATCTTTCTGGTACAAAAGAACCACTCTGAGCCACTGGTGGATCCAGGGGGGGGAGGGAGGGGGCAATGGGGCAATTGCAAGGCTAGCATAATCCAAGATCAGAGATCTCCCTCACCTGCCGGCTGCCAGCACGGTGCCACAGACCGGGGAGAGAGATCTCTGGGCACCGTGCTGGCAGCCGGCAGAGGAGGGAGAGAGGACACAGGAGCTCAGCCTGCATCTCCTCTGGGTCCTTCTCTCGCAAGTTCGGAGCGTTGCAGTGGTTACCATGGCAATGCTCCCGATCTCGAGAGAGTGAACCGTAGCCCTGGATCGAGGGCTATTAAATTAAAAAAATTAAAAATTATAAAAAAGCCTCCCTACCCTCCTGACCACACATTCACACACTGCCCCTCTACACACATTGCCCCCACACATCCTACACATTCACATACTGCCCCCATACACACACTGCTCCCACACACAAATACACTGACACCACATACACACACACTGCCCCCATACACACACTGCCCCCATACACACACTGCCTCCACATACACACACTGCCCCCATACACATACTGCCCCCATATACATACACTGCCCCCATACACACATTTCCCCACATACACTGCCCCCTATATACACATTTCCCCACATACACTGCCCCCCATACACACATTGTCTCACACACACATTGCCCCACACACACATACACTGCCACACTCATACACACACACTGCCACCCTCACACACACACTGTACCCCTGACATACACTGCTGCCCTCAGACACAGTGCAACCCTGACACACACTGCACCGCTCACATAAACTGCACCCCACCCACACACACACTGCACCCCTGACATACACTGTCACACACACACACACACCGCTCACACACACTCACAGTCACACACACACAAACACTACACCCCCACACACTAAACTTTTCACACACACTGCACCCCTCACACATTGCACCACTCACACACAACACTGCTCCTATGCCCTACTACAGACCCATATACCAGCAAACCCCAGGTAAGTCGTCAAACTGTTCTTAAACGGTATGACTACTTACTCTGAGAGGGGGTCCCAGCACTCCTGGCACCATAACCACTACACAGAGCTGTAGTGGTTATTGTGCCAGTATTATTTATTTAAATAATCTACATGTGCCCCTCCCAAGATCAAGCTCTGGATCCGCCCCTGCTCTGAGCATGAGTACCCCCCTAGCAGGAGAAAGCAATAGTGCATACAAAGTATAAATTTGTGATTTTACACAATGTCATATATTTATTAAACTTTGAAAGGTTCATATAATGCTATGGGAATTGTTCATTTAAATAAAAATATGCGCTTTACCAATTTGAAGAAAATTTTTACTTCATTTGCCTGGCCTTTTCAAATTATTTTATTGCTTTTTGTAGCAGCAACACTGGGAATGAGCCCATCGTTTTTTTCTTGGTCTAAGTTTTGAGGTTCACAAATTTACACAACTCACAGTTTTTTTTTTTAATAATTTCCACATTTGTGGTATTTGTATATTTTAACATAACATTTAAGTAATTTATAGAAATGTATACCTTATTTTTATTTTTACAGATAAAGAAAAAACACAGATTTTTAGATCTTTAACTTGTGCAATAGGAGCCAGTATAACTTCAGCACTGCTGTTCATTGTCCTTTTGTCTGCAATGAAAACAAAGTACAAAAGACGGTTAAAAGGTAATTTTCTTCTTTTTTTTTAAAACGCACTATTCATATATAAGTGTCTTAAAGCTATTTTCAAGGAGAATAATTGACCTATTTCTATGTGGAAAGAAAACTGTGACAAATGCATTTTAGATGCTGTTTCCATGAACAGTTTGCCTTATACAGAGTAGGAACATAGTATTTAAAAAATATTCTATAAATATTCTATAAAACGGGAGGTATGAAATATGGAGGAAGCAAAAGGTAAAATACTGAAATATGAAGTAGTGTCATGGTTAATGAAGTAGGAGCTCAGGATATGGTAATATGCAGCAGCAGTACAGCCAAAATGGAGTACCAGTATGCAGGGCTGCCATCAGAAATTTTGGGGCCCCTGACACAGCTCAAGGTCTGGGCCCCCCCGTGCCTGCACCCGAGTCTTCCCAAAGTGGCGCTCCACAGGTAGGAATCAGCAGGCACTCTAGCAGCCAAGGGAAGCGCTGTCCCAGTAGCCAAGGGAAGCTTTTCACAGAGGTGTTGCTTAGGAGGACCAGCTGAGCTGAACCACACCAAAGGCCTTGTGAGGGTTGTTTGTGGTTACATAGATTAAAAGACTTTCAATACGTACCGCGCTCATCAAAGTTTCTTGATGTCCTTAGGTGACCCGATGAATCAACCACTTCAAAGTATTATGGGGGGTAAGTTCTCTATGAAAAGCACAATAAGTAGCATACATATGTGAGATTTTGTATATTTATTACAGAAAATAAAATGTAATTGAATAAACTCACTGTTGTATTTTTTTTTCTCAACAGAATTGGAGCCATTTATTAGGAAAGAATGGAGGGGTAATATTGCACTTTATTATACATTAAATATACACACAATAATTTTAATTAAGTATTGACCAATATTTTTAAAATGTGTTTTTGAGACAAGGGTTGTAAAAGGGATCAGTTTAATATTTTATTGCAATATATGTTTTGCAATTCTAGGCGTAAATGATGAACATGTTCAAGGAACAACCCATTTACCATATACACAGCAGCATGCTTTAGTGGTTATGGTGTTTGGAGTGCCCAGGCACCTCCCCAGTGTAAGTAATCAAACTATTTAATGATGGTTTGACCTTTTTCTTGGGGTCAGCTGCTTCCTGTCATTTCTGAGCTGGAGGCTCTGTTTACTGAGCTAAACCCAGCTCAGCAAATGTGTCTCAGCTGAGTGTATTTGTTACAAGAGCCCCGTAGTTGCACAGGTATACATAAAGATTTATTTGACAAGTAACATTCTTTAAATTACTTTTCGAAGCACTTTATGCAAAAAAAAATAGTTATGTAGTCCAATAGTCGTCCATGTGGTAGTTTGGCTCGTCCAAATATTGTCCATGCAACAAATATTCTGGAAAATAATTCAAACAAAAAAGATGCAATCAGTGTTCTGCAAAATGTAAATATTATGCATATATTTTCTAGTATCATTTGGTTCACAGATTAAGTGAAAAAAAATTACCAATAAAAGGAGCAATAAAAAGTCAGTGTATATAAATATATAAGATTTAAATATAGATGTGTTTTACTGCTCCTGTTTCCCTCTATTTGTCACTCACCTTTTTCCCAATCAATCATCTTTTTTTTTGTCTCCATGGACAGAACTCCAAAACACAAATCAAAGGAACATGCTCATCTATTGCATGAGTTGTTTATTTGGTTATACGTTTATAGGATGCTTCACACTTATGGATTTCCAATGACTTGCGAAATGGGCCTAAATTTGGACTAAAATGATAAATAAATGAATTAAATAATTTATTATTGTACCTCCCCTGGTTATTAGAGGATTATTATTTTTTTAATATTAAATTACTGTTAATTTTTTTTATATTAATTTAAAATTGGTTTATTGCAGAGCCAATCAGTTCTCATATTACAGGTTGATGCCAACATTTAATAATGTGATGTCTAATCATGTGTTTTTCCTAACATTGTGGGTGGTGTCTGGCTGTAAACTGTTTGCAGCAATAAAATGTCACTTCTGTAATTATTTTCCTGAATCATGTAAACTCTGTAGTTATATTATTTTCTTAGTATAACTACTGAGTTTCCATGATGCATGAAAACAATTATATTTTCTCATAATTTTATTTATTTATAAAATATTTTACCAGGAAAGATACATTTAGATTTCTCTCGTTTTCAAGTATGTCCTGGGTCCACAAATCATTGCATTGTTACATTGGGGTACAACAAAATACAAAAACAATATTAATACACAATAAATACAAAATTTAACATAGAACAGGCAGGAAATTTATAATCAACCATGACACGTGCATTCTGTTATGAGGTATGTAGAATCCATGAAAGGACTAAGTTACACTTCTAAGTCAGACCAAGAGCCATGCTGGCAACTAGCACACATTTTTTACTCAGTTTTGATGTTGTTCAGTAAATCTATAAGATTGTTTAAGTTACTGAATTTTATATGTGAAAATCTCTACCCTTTTAATGTTTTTTCTTTTTCTTTGTCTAAACGAATCTTTAAAGGTAATGTTTTTAAGTGGATAAAGGCTTTTAAAATTTTGCATCATAAAATGATTGGATTACAGGCTTTTAGAAACATCCTATAGCAGATTCACAATGTTTTCATTGTAGAAATTAATCATTTTTTGCAGTTTAGTTTCTTTCTTTGTATAATTAAATTAAAATTATAAATAAATTTTTTTAAACTTCAAAATATCAGGTATTTGCTGTTTCTGTTGTTATTTTCATATTTATTCACTGAGTTATTCAAACATTTGAAATAATATAGAATGTATAAAAGGCATACATGTACTGGAATATGTATTGTATGTATTGGAATATGTATATGTAGTCATTGTATTTCTTTAAATAAACTTTATTTCATTAAAGGGACACTCCAGCATTATGAATAAATACATTTATTTATAACAGCAAAGTGTTCTGTAGTGGATTTGGATTCCTGGGGGCCACATTTCCTGTAAAAATAAAATGTTATATCTACCTCTAATCCACATATCTGCACTGCCTGTGGAAGACAATTACATCACTAGCTATGGTCTCTTTACCATTTCAATGCTTCTTATATAGAAATATTGGGAGGAAGAGTGCTGTGACGAGACCAATCTCGCCACTGTGCATTGGAGGAGCCTGTTTGCCCGCCTGCTGCCTTTAGACTATGGCCCCATGTTGAAACGCTTGATTTTCCCCTGCAAAGACATGAAAGCCGGGTCATTCGGTGCTTGCCCTGTTTGAGCAGTGATACCCCAGATAGCTATGCCATGGAGCCCATTCATATAATGAAAGACTATGGGAAAGACTTTGGCTCCATGGCAATTGAACTGTATGTGTGTGGTCTGAGAGCCATTCAGTAATAATGTGTGCTCAGACCTAAGCTATCTGGGGATATGTTGCATGTCTGTATTTTATGTAATAAATGTAACCTTGTGTATTTTATTGTATTTTACTGTCTTTTTACTGCCATGTGCTTAATGGAGTTTTGCCTCGGTCCTTGGAGATAATTGGATTACTTACCAATTATCTCCAGTATAGACGACTCTGTGGAACTGGTTTTGGGCAGAAAAGCCATGCTTCATTTGGTCACAAAGGACTTCGATCTATCTTTTGAAACAATGGACCAATTTGGATGATTTTGACATATGTTTGTATTTGGAGTATGCTGATTCTGAAAATGTGAATGTGATGTATGCTTTTCAAGTTATGAATAATGTGGAAAAACTGTATTTCTCTGGCTGTTATAATTACATTACCCATTGTGTAAGGTAATTGTATCACAGGCAGAGGGGAGGATTTTGTGTGGGAGTGCCTGAGTGTATTGTACGTGTTTATTGGTTGTTTTCCAAAACCCTGTGGGTGGTACTAATGTGTATATAAGAACAATAAACCCACAGCTCTGTCTGTTCCTGCTTGACCCTCAACACGGAGCTTTGTCTCGTTCTTGGGGGGATTTACTGTATGCTGTTCCAGTTTGACTGCTAGGAGTGTAAACCTATTCGGATGGTTTTTCCTATTTGGCTGTTTACGGCATTCATATGGTTTCCTGTTCAGCGGATTGGTGTTCTGCAGTAACTGTGCATCTAAAAGGGGAATATTGCCTAAACGTTTTTTAACCTCTCGTGGGCAAAACGGTCCGTTACAGGTGCATGATAAGTAATCTTTAGTCTGCACTGGCAATGCGTTTCATAGAGAAGCTGAAGCACTTTGGAGGGTTAAAGGCACACTTTAGTCACCTGAACAACTTTAGCTTAATGAAGCAGTTTTGGTGTGTAGATCATGCCCCATCCAGCCTCACTGCTCAATCATCTGCCATTTAGGAGTTAAATCCCTTTGTTTATGAACCCTAGTCACACCTCCCTGCATGTGACTTGCACAGCCTTCCATAAACATTTCCTATAAAGAGAGCCCTCTTTAGGCTTTCTTTATTGCAAGTTCTGTTTAATTTAGATTTTCTTATCCCCTGCTATGTTAATAGATTGCTAGACCCTGCAAGAGCCTCCTGTATGTGATTAAAGTTCAATTTAGAGATTGAGATACAATTAAGGTAAATTACATCTGTTTGAAAGTGAAACCAGTTTTTTTTTTCATGCAGGCTCTGTCAATCATAGCCAGGGGAAGTGTGGCTAGGGCTGCATAAACAGAAACTCCTAAATGACAGTGAATTGAGCAGTGAAATTGCAGGGGAATAATATATACACTAAAACTGCTTTATTTAGCTAAAGTAATTTAGGTGACTATAGTGTTCCTTTAAAGTGTTATTTTAAAAAGTTGAATGATAAGTAGTTGCATAAGTGAATGCAAGCAACCAATGGCTTACATTTACTCATGGTAGTTTTGTTATAGTTACTGTTTTTCACTCATTTCTTTTAGTTCCTCTGAGTTTATCTTTATAACGACACTTATAAAGTATGAGAGCCATATGTTGTAAATTTCTATTTAACTATTTATGCAATAAGAACATATAACCCATATCTCTCTAACTGTAAAATAGACTTGGCAGTATCTCAGAAGACATGTTATACAGGGTATGTATTATTTTAGAACTCTTTTGTTGGTCCGCTCTCTATTAACATGTAAGATGTCTTTAGGTGATAAGAGACTTTCTGTTATTAATTTCCATTTGTAAGAAATGTATTCATCATAAAACATTATATTCTCAATATAAGCAAACATGTATTTGCCTTTATTTTCAGATTGTATTGAGCAATATAAACAGTTCCTTTGTCAAGCATATTTCCCAAAGAAAGAGGAAAAAGATGACTACGTACCCAGTACAATTACAATATCCGATTGGGGGACAAAGTCTATGACATCTGAGAATTCTAATGATAGGCTTTGGAAACCGATGGAAACTTTACCATCAGAAGAACTTTTTACTAAAGAAAATATGAGATTTTCTTCTAAAAGGATGCTGTTGGCAGGAGACGCTGGAATAGGAAAAAGCTACTTCTCAAAAAGGCTTCAGAAAAAATGGGCTCACGGACAAGGTTGCCTGTTCTATGAATGTGTTCTTTATATTACCTTCGCTGAGCTAAGCTGTATTATGAAACCAATTAGTATAAAAGAACTTCTGGCAAACAAGTGTAAGGATCTAGACCCTATCCTTCCAGAACTTCTAGAATCAGGAAGACTTCTCATCATACTTGATGGATTTGATGAATTTCATTTTACTAAACAGAAGGATACTTTAAAAAAAGTAATTGATGATAAGACACCACTTCCCGTAGAAAGTCTTATTTTAAATATATTATCTAAAACTCTCCTTCCCAATACCGATATCCTCGTAACATCTCGGATAACTAGCAGCAATATGAAGAGTTCAGGTGAATGCTTTGAAAGTACATTTATAATTCAAGAATTTACTGAACACCAAATAAAACAATTCTGCACAAAGTTCTGCTCTGATGATGAACTATCCCAACGCATCTGCAATTTTATAGAAGACCATAACTTGTCTAGTTTAGTGTCAATACCCCTTCTCAGTAGTGCCTTGTGCCAGCTTTCTAAAAGTCATGGCTTGTATTGCTCTAATCTTCAAAGATCAACCACACGCAGTGAAATGATGTCCTCACTTCTTAAAGTCTGCTTAAAGAGTGCATTGGAGAACAATGAGCAATGCTGTGCAATTAAAGTTTCAGGCATTAAACTTCCCATCAATGTTATAAACATGGTTGAGAATTTAGCAAAATTATCTTACAAAAACTTACTTGATGTTGTAGAACAGATCAATACACAAGATCTGGGAGAAGTCTGTGTACACACTCGAAAACTTTTAGAAAGTTTTTCTGAATTCTTTTTTAAACCAACCAGTGACCCTGCAATTTTACAGTACAGACATGCCAGCATTAGGGATATGTTTGCAGCATTACACTGTGCATGGACTGTATTCCAATCAGATGGAGTATCTGAATGTTTAAATGCCTGGATCTTTGGATGCATGCCAAAACAAAGTAAAACACATATTCTCATACAAAATGCAAACAGGGATAAAAATATTTTTTTTGATAATTTTCTAAATTTCTTCATGGGGTTTTTAAAGTATCCAGATATTGTGAGCCTGTACAGCAGTACAGAGGATGATGAACTTGAGTTGAAATTGAACTATTTAAAAATGTATTTTGAGATGTCACTAGAGAAGTACTCTTCTTGTTCAAAACTTCTCAACTTTTTTCATTGCATCTATGAACTGAATGACGATGCTCTTGCTGCACACCTGTCCAGCAAGTTTACAACAGTGACCTTAATTAACACTCCATTAAATGCCCTGGATGTTGCAGCTATGCAGTACAGTTTGGAAAAATCAAAGCTGGACACATTTGAATTAACTTTGTGTGATCTTAGGAACGAACACTTAGATATACTGCAAAACATCATAGGAAATTCTGCAGAGGTTAGGTAAGTGTAAATTGTTAACATTCATTAATAATGCCTTGATACGATAAATATATAAATCTTGTTAAATTGTCTGGTTTGTTCACTAAAGAAAAACTACTAGGAAATTGAGTTCAATATACATTTGAAATTTTAAGCCAAAATTATAGAACTGAAAATTTAAAGTTTGACAATTACTTTGAATTCACTTTAATTTCTGACAATTCACACATTAGTGAATAACCCTGGTGGTTTTCCTAGCTTGCATGTCTGAGTTTTTCAAGAGGCAATTTATTTGTTATCAAGCTCACCGATATACAATTAGAACAAATTTGAAAACACTGAAAAAAATAACGAACCAGAAAACAATCAATTCTACATTTTTAAAAGCTTTAAACAATTATATAAATACAGGATTTTTAGTTGTTTTTTTTTAGTGGTCAGCAAGATGTAAGTAAATCTTACCTTTTTAACCCTCACAGGGGAGCTGGATACTTTTATAGGTAGGGTAACACTATAGTGCATGGGTCGTCAACCTGGTCCCTACCGCCCACTAGTGGGCGTTTCAGGATTCCAGGTGGGCAGTAGGGATTTCAGCACCTAAATACTCTAGAGGATTTCTCCTTTTGGGCGGGCACGAGCGGCTATACGGGCGCAAGATTTTAGTGACCGGCAGGAGGGAAGCACTCCCTCCTGCCAGGCCACCTTCTGGACCCCCCATCATGGCTTGCGGCAGTGGTAAGATCAGACGCAACGAGGAAGCTCTAACCTCTCTGCTCCCTTGCGCAATGTTTTCTGATGCTGTCATATTCCGGCTCCCGGCATCAGTAGACAGCCCGCGAGGGAGCAGAGAGGTTAGAGCTCCCTCGCGCCTCGGATTAGAACTCTGCCGCCCGCTGAAGTGAAGCCCCACTGGACCCCAGGGACAGATCCACACCAGCTCTCCAGGTAGGGAGGCTGGGTGGACATTTAATATTAATTTGTGTGTATGTGTGTCTGTAAGTATATGTGTGTATGTATGTGTCTGCAAGTGTGTCTCTGCGCACGCGGGTGTGTCTGTCTGTAAGTGTGTGGGTGTGTCTGTGAGTAGAGTACTTGTAGAATAGAAGAAAGGAGTAGAGTACTTGTAAAAAAAAAAAGAAAGAAAAGGAGAGAATTATTGTTGGCTAATAATAGTAAGTGGACTGTGTAGCTCAGCCTGCCTACTGGGCATTGCTATAAGGAAGGTTAAAAAATAGAAAAAAGGAAGGAAAAAAAGGTGAGGAGGGGAGCTGATGCACAGATAAGAAATCATATTATGAGCAAACAGAGAAATCGTCTGAATATCAACGAAAGAGAAGACCTTCGTTTGTTCCTTCCGAAAATCGAACCAGATATCAAATATTTAGTCTCGTAGCATCAACCTCAAGGATATCATTAACCTTAGTAAAAGTAATTTCAATTTACTTTGTTTTCTCATTAAACTTTATAAAGTTAAAAACATTATGAACATGCATAAAGTAGAACTAAAAAGATAAATGTATGTACATTTATTTATTTTTTTTAAAACGCCCTCCTTTCTAAAAAATATTCTGCAGTTGCGCGAGAAAACTGGTGGGCGGTAAGGAAATGTTTCTATCAAGAAAGATGCATTAAGTAGAAAAAAGTTGACTAACACTGCTATAGTGTTAAGAATACTTGTTTGTATTACTAATGCTAAAGTGCTAATTTAAGCTCAGATAGTGTGTTAAAGAATTCTCCCTGATTGATTATTGTGCTGGTGTTTTTAGTAAGGTTAAAGCATATGTAATTACCTAATTTTTGGCTACATTGTGTTTTTTTTCCTCTAAAGTTTAAGCTCAAACATGCTGAATGAGAAATCTGGGACAGTGCTAAGAAACATTCTTGAACATCCAAACTGTGCAATTGAGGAACTTTTGTAAGTAATTTATTGATTTACTTTTTATCATCACATAAAAAATAAGATATCAGAATACATAACATGAAGCAAAGAGTACCGAAAGTGTTCAAAGACTCTATAGGAGAATTTCATTTTTAGTAAACTTAAATTTTAGACTTGCATTTGGTTTTGGCTGAATTACAATTTATCAGAAGTTAGCCAATTGGCAGGTCAGACAAATTCTGTATATGACTAGCTTGATGGATGAGCATGTTCATTTGCTTTCAAATTCGTAAATCGGTCTGTGGCACCCAAAAAAGATATGATTGATGGGGAAAAAATTATTATTGATGGCTAGGGACAGCCTTTAAATGTTGATTCTATTCACAGATCAAGCAAAAAGTGACAAATAGAGGGGACAAATGAATCTATGTGTACTATATATTTAATAATAAATATATATAAATGTGAAAAAACTTTACTTGTTCTTTCCCTTCTAATGGTTACTTATTCTTATTTGATTTGTGAATCAAATGGTGGGAAAATGTGTCTATCAGTGCACTATAAAATATATCCATGATATTTATATATTTTTCAAGGCATTGTTACTATTCACAAGTCTATTAATACAGGAAACAGAGCATGAAAATGAGAATAGGGCCCACCAAGAAAGAAAGCAAAAACCAAAAAAGTGAACTAAAAAAATCCAGAATCCAGTAATTGTCAGACCTATAAAAGCGTGTATGGGGGCAGTGTGTGTGTATGCGGGGCAGTGTATGTTTATGGGGGGCAGTGTGTGTGTATGGGGGGCAGTGTGTGTGTAAATGGGGGCAGTGTGTGTATGGGGGCAGTGTGTGTGTATGGGGGCAGTGTATGTGTATGGGGGCAGTGTGTATGTGTATGGGGCAGTGTGTGTGTATAGGGCAGTGTGTGTGTATATGGGGGCAGTGTGTGTGTGTATGGGAGCAGTGTGTGTGTGTATGGACAGTGTATGTGTATGGGGGCAGTATGTGTGTGTATGGGAGGCAGTGTGTGTGTATGGGGGGCAGTGTGTGTGTGTATGGGGCAGTGTGTGTGTGTAGGGGGGCAGTATGGGGGCAGTGTGTGTATATGGGGGCAGAGTATGTGTATGGGGGCAGTGTGTGTGTATGGGGGCAGAGTATATGTATGGGGCAGTGTGTGTGTATGGGGGCAGTGTATGGGGGGCAGTGTGTGTATGGGGGGCAGTATGGGGGGGCAGTGTATGTATGGGGGCAGTATGTGTGTATGGGGGCAATGTGTGTGTATGGGGCAATGTGTGTGTGTATAGGGGGCAGTATGGGGGGTGTGTGTGTATGGGGCAGTATGTGTGTATGGGGGTAGTGTGTGTGTATGGGGGCAGTATGTGTGTATGAGGGCAGCATGGGAGGCAATGTGTGTGTATGGGGGGCAATGTGTGTATGGGGGCAGTACGGGGTGCAATGTGTGTGTATGGGGGGCAATGTATGTGTGCAGAGTGTGTGTGATAAGGGTAGGTGGGCTTTTTTTTAATAATATATATATATATATTTTTTTATTTAATTAAAATAAATATTTATGTCCCCCCGCCCTTCTTACCTTTATTGGGAGAAGGGGGGACACTTCTTAGTCCCTGGTGGTCCCAGTGGGATTCCATGGTGGTCCCAGTGGGGAGAGTGAACTCTAGCCCGCACTCCAGGGCTAGAGTTCACTCTCGCGAGATTTGGAGCGTTGCCGTGGTAACCGCGGCAACGCTCCATGGTTGCGAGAGGAGGACCCGGAGGAGCTGCAGGCAGAGCTCCAGGGTCCTCTCTCCCTCCCCTGCCGGCTGTCAGCACAGTGCCTGCGGACCGGGGAAGGAGATCTGTGATCTCTCCTCCGGTCCGCAGGCACATTGCAGGGCTACCACCTGCATGTGCTGGCAGGGGACTTACAAAATCCACCAGCATAGTAAATGTAATTTATTTCTACTAATCCTGCCTCTTACCAACCAGTTAAATTCAAATCTTGGATGAATACGTTCAAGGCCATCAAATGAGTATGTATAGAAGTTTGTTAGAGGAGAAGAAAAGCTTCTTTATTGGATCTATAGAATGAAAAACGTGGTTAATTACTAGATTATCTATGTCCAGATACCTGCAGATGTTTTTATCTATCCAAAAAAGCTGAAAAGGTTCCAAATTTACCACACACACACACACAAACCTTTCTTTTATACATATACCAGGGTTTTATACTAGAGTTTCTGTTCCCCATTCGAGTAAATGGGAGAACATAACAGTGTCGTGTACAAGAAAAACATTGGGAAAAGATAATCGCCCCTCAGTTGTCCTAGTTGTCAAGCGCAATTTTGGGTTTCTATGGGGACTCTAAGAGGTATTGTTTGGAAGAGATACTCTAACTTGGGAAACAAATAAGATCTAAGAGTATTTATTCTCCTAAGCCATGAGAGCTGTATTTTTCTCCATTTGTCTGACAAGCTTTTAAGCTCTTGAAGCAGTTCATTATAATTATCCTGGAGCCAAAAACTAATATTAAAGTTGATCTTGATATCAAGATATGATATGGATTCATTGGACCAGTTGAATCTAAAATTTTCGGAGAGGGATTCTGCCTGTATACGAGAAAGATTATTGTGACTCACTTGGGTCTTGCGTAAATTGATTTTGTAGTTAAAAAGATGACTAAATTCCTCTACACATCTCATTACAGCTGGAATAGACATCTCTGGATTAGTCAAGGTCAAGTTTATGTCGTTGGCAAACAATGTTATTTTCTGCTCTTGGTTAATTAGGTAGACACCTGAAATATTGCATGATGGCCTGATACATGCTGCTAGAGGCTCAATAGATAAAATATATAGTAAAGGCGCCAATGGGCAGCCTTGTCCAGTACCATTTGTAAAAGTAAACCAATTAGAGTCTAGTCTGTTTCCATTCACTTTCACTAAAGGGGTAGACTAAAGTGACAGTGCTAGACCTTTAAATTTTCCCTCAATACCAAAAGCGGAGAGGGTTGCTGACAAAAATGTCCAATTTACTATGTCGAAGGCCTTTTCATCATCGACAGCAATAAAAACAGAGGTTAAAAATACTCTTTTCACTACCGTCATTAAATTTAAGATTTTACGGGCGTTGTCGCAAGCCGATCTCCATCTTATAAATCACGATTGGTCTTATATGGGTTAAATCTGAAATAACCGAAGTCTGTCTGCTAGGATTTTAGAGAAAATGTTTATATCTTGATTTCTAAGTGAGATCGGGCAATAATTGCTTATGTAGCAAGAATCCTTTCCAGGTTTTGGAATTGGTGAAATTGTTACACTCAACCTTTCAGATGATATACAATTACAATTACATTTCAATCACCCTTCTCGTCGAATAAGTTACACAGGACGGAAGTTACTAACGGTACAAAGGATTTGTAAAAGTATGCTATATAGCCATCTGGATAATTACTCTTTTAATTTCCTCAGCTGTGATATTCAATTTTTCTAAGTTGAGTTTGGGAAGGGAAAGATTAGAGAAAAATGAATCTAAAACAATATGAGAAGCTTGATTATGCTGTATAAAGGGAGGCATAGTAATTTGCAAAGGCTTCCCCTATATTCTGAGGGGAAAGATTAACTTTTTCACCTTCTATAATTTTTTGTTTTGATTTGAATTAGATATCCTCTCATAACGCAGTTAAACGTTGTCCAAAGATTCTCATTAGAAACTTGACCTTTGTCATTTATCTTAAGGAATTCCTTTGCTTGATTCTCTGGATGGGCTCTATTTTGCTCTATTAGAAGGATGGAGTTGTCTAGTTTCCATTGCGCTCTAAATTTAAATTTAGGATTTTTATCTATTGATACATTAATAGCAGCATGATCTGACCAAACAATAGGATCGATTTGAGAGCTTACAAATTTGTTTAAATTTATTGAGTCAGTTAAAAAGAAATAAACTCTTGAATAACTTTTGATGTACTTTGGAAAAAGAGGTGAAATCTCTTCCTTTCGCATGTTGGACTCTCCAGATGTTGAATAAATCATAAGTATTAAGAGTCTCATAAAGCCATTTAGAGCGAGATTTATATACATTTTTAATGCGTTTAGAGATTTTAGAGTTTTCATCAAGCTTAACATCAAGGATTGTGTTCCAGTCTCTCAAACTTACAGGAGTCAAATGTACGGTTTTCCCCTTTTCCTTGTTTGCACATTGAAATTTGCCAGTTTGATTTGCTGGGCCTATATTGCCTTTGAGACCATATAGCAGCCCAGGAATAAAAATTAACCACATCATGGCATACAATTTGTAAAAGTAGACAACCTACAGTATTCAAAATAGGGTATGTCCAGTCTTTTGTTGTAGCCACATAGCCACAAATGCTTGCCAAAGTTAGCGTTCATATTTGTTTTTTGCATTTATTTTTTTTAAACACAAAAACTGCACTTTTACTTGTGATTTCATCGTTGTGATAAGTTTTACTGATTTATAACACTCATATTTGTGTTCGGCAAAGTTTCCCGAGTATAACAATACCCCCCATGTACAGGTTGTATGGTGTTTTGGAAAGTTACAGGGTCAATATAGGGCTTGCCCAATTCAGTTTGCCAGATTGGTTTGCTGGATCTTGCCATGTTGCCATTTGAGACCATATGGTAGCCCAAGAATGTGAAATAACCTCATTATGTCATACCATTTTCAAATGTAGATAACCCAGGGTATTACAAATGGGGTATGTCCAGTCTTTTTCAGTAGCCACTTAGTCACAAACGCTGGCCAAAGTTAGCATTTTTATTCGTTTTTTTTTTTTACAGTATTACAGTATTATTATATTTTTCAGATCCACAGAGCACTCTGCATTGTAGCTCCATCCCTGCTACTATTCACAATTCACTGTGTGTTTGTCTAGTCCTTAATTTTTATTTTGTACACGTAATCTTACAGAATGTTAATAAATTCTTTGTTTCAATTAATACTGAGTAATAAATATCGGCCTATATTGGTCAGTATTGATATTTCACATGTCGATATTTTAAGTTAGTTTTATGTTTTGTTGAAGATAGTATTTAATTTAGGTAAAGCAAACGCATTGCTTGTTCATCGTTTTTCATGCTTTGTCAGTAAATGCTGACGATACACTGGTTCGCTTAAATAAATACTACTTGGTTTTCACTCAACTAAGCCTCTAAATGCTCACCCAGTGCATTCCTATACGCATGTCACCAAGGCTTGATTCCTTAACCTATGTCCAACATCAACACTGTATAACCTGCACCTATACTACTACTATTCCATTTCTAACGTATGACTATAATTTCTTGTATCTGTTTCTATATTCAAGAGAGACCGGGTCTTTAACACGTAACTGGTGATTAGATGTTATCACTAGTTCTGCATAGCACGTTACCTTAATTTATGCCTTGGTGTATAATCATTTAACGAAGTTTAGGATCCTTATCCTAATTCACCTGTTCACCTTCACGGCTTGCTTCAATTCTACTCAAGTGTACAGTATACTCTCTTGACTATATTACTACATTTATGTCCCTTAACAGCACTACTGTTTTATCTTAAGTCTGTTGTTCTACTCTCGAGGATGTCCCGGGCAAGGCCACGCACATACTTCTCACATAATTCATTATATCTTTAGTTTCATTATTAGGACTGCTGCTTTCACTTGTATCTGTTTTTTTATTCCATAAGAGTCATAGGTTAGAGGATATTCGTATCAAGGGCATTACTGATAGTATGGTCAGGGCCGCCATCAGGGCCCCACGTGTAGCGGCGTAATTGCCGCCGGTGCACTTGCACCTGGGCCCTCACACTGATGGGGCCCATCGGGTGGCTCCTTCACTTTGGGTCACCCGATGGGCCTTATATCTTCAGGGGCCCAGTCAGCGCTGTGGCTGTGGTATAGCGCGACCGGGCCCCTTTTAAAAAAATAAATTAAAAACGCAGCCGCAGCAAGTGCTGCTGGGAGGAAGTGGTCACTTCCTCCCAGCTCACTCCGTGTGAGAGGAGCGCACACGCGCGGCAGTGAGGGAGAGCCAGCCGACTACTCCCATCAGCCCCAGCCATCCTCCTGCAAAGAAAAGGTAAGAAACAGGAGGGTGGCTGGAAATTAGCTCTGTGTGTGTTTGTGTGTGTATGAATGTATGCATGTCTGTATGTATGCATGTATGCCTCTCTATCTGTATGCATGTATGTCTGTATGTCATTATGAATGTATGTATATATGTCTGTCTGTATGTCATTATGAATGCATGTATGTCTGTATATGTGTGTATGTCGCAGTATGTATGCCTGTATGTCTGTTTCAGTATGTGTGTCTATTAGTATGTACCTGTGTCCTCTTGTATCAGTGTGTGTGTTTGTGTCTGTATTCCTGTAGGCGGTATTTGGAGGCGAACCCTGTGGGCGGTATTTGGAGGCGGGCCCCAGACCCGAGTTAGGGGCCCCAAAATCAGCATTTTAGGGCAACATTACTCATCATACCCCTTATACTTCAGCGTAAGGAGACAGCCCGTTGTAAAAGTCAGAGTTTGAATATATGTACAATACGTAAAGGAGAACGGAGTGAGGTTTTGAATTGATATGAACGTGAATGAAATGTAATGTTGAATACCTGCAATCCAATTACATAGAGCAACCTAAATATATATTCCTACTCTATCTAACCAGCTAACGGAATCTACATGACAGGTATTTGCAAATATGGACCTATACCTGTTACTGATAACCAAAACTACTGTGTGTACCTAATATAGTTCATTGCGTGATGTTCTAATCCAGTGTAATTGGACAGAAGGAACTTACCACTACCTAATAGTACCAGCCACGTAATTTACATACATTTAATACTACAGGCTCCACATATTTACGTCCGATGTAATTAAATGTGCTCAATATAAATTTACAACAGGGTAGGATTTCAATACTTTTTGACTGGCACATAAGGTACCAGCACAGCTATGACTAATACGGTTTTTAATTTTTTTTTTTAAGATTTTCTTTGATCAATATATGTTAAATACATTTTCAGCACAACACTTTTTTTTATGGTTTTTGGATTATTTTGTCACTTTATGTGGTTGCAGCTTATTTTCACAAGCACAATTTATTTATTTTTTTTAAATGCTATCTACTTTTTTTATTAAATAGATTAATTACACAATTTTACTATTTCATGACGAAAAGTCATGATTTTATGTCAAGACACGGAGGAGAGTATTGCTTAACCCTTTCTTTACTGTCCACCAATAGCAGCAAAGAAAACAATAGTAAGAAAAAAAAATGGTAACCATAGTGATAGGCCACTCCCATACCAAGTCCCAATATAATAGTCAGCACCTCCCCACATATTTCCTCTTTCTTTGGAGATGCGACACGATAACCACCAAACAGGAACCGATGAATAAGTCCAACCATAGTATAACAAATGACCCGAAATCCAGCCGGACTCCGATCAGGATCCATCAATGAACAAAACGCCAACAGTGAGGGACCCATCACAGAACAGTCCATAAGCCTCCAGCCAACTTGGTGAAGGCTTGTGGGAAGCAGTGAAAACCCTCTAACAACATCGAATCAACCTGTGAAAACATAAAAAAACAGGAGCCGAACGGTTAAATCGGTACTTGTCACGGCTGCTAGTGTGGTCCAACACGCAGAAACTATGTAAACATATGCATACAAAAGGAAAGGAAATAAAAGGACAGAGCATAAACCAGACCTTAGAATGGCCGGACTAATACATTAGAGATAGAGAATGGTCAAAGGGAAAGCCGAGGTCAAGGAAGCCAGAAAAAACTCAGATACCGTTTAAACAAGCCAAGTCAGGGGAACCAGAATTCAGAATAACCAGGCAGGGGCGTACCTAGAGCATTTGGCACCCGGGGAGGATCCTGTGCTTGGCATCCCCTTGACCCCCAGCACCAGTTTGGCTTCGCCTCCGATTTTGCTTAGCTCCGCCCCACTTTTCCTCCGTGCGGACAGTTTATCAGCTGTTTGCTTGTGTAAGCTGTACTGGCCGCACGTCACCCTAACTACCATGGGGCACTGTTCAGCCACAATTCACACAGCCCCCTCCAGCCAGGGCCGGTGCAAGGATTTTTGCCGCCCTAGGCAAAAGTAAAGTTTGCCGCCCCCCCATGTGACATCACAATGCCCCACCCATATGATTTGCCATGTTATCTAACGCCAGTGCTGCAGTGCTGCCGTGTTTACATTAAAAGGCCTGCAGGGACAGGTTATAGACACCAGAACCACTACATTAAGCTGCAGTGGTTCTGGGGACTATAGTGTTTCTTTAATGTGAGGTAAATTAGAGCCACGAAAAATATACTAGATTGCCTACTTACAACCAGATGAGGATGATGATGGGCTCTAGCTGCAGTCTGGCTCCACTGGTTTGGTGTAGAACAGGCTCTCTGGAGGCGGTTTGTAACTGTGGTCACAAAAATCAATGTTCTGGGAGAACGGGAAGCAGCTCCATTTTTTGGGGGCCCTTTACACAGCTCAAGGTCTGGGTCCCAAGGTCCACCTTCATGTTCCACCAATGAGTTTGTAGAGGATGTCCTGATATGTGTGTAAGGAATGCATTGTGTGAATCTGTGTTTCTGTGTATGTACGGGATGCAGTGTGTGCATCTGTAAGGGATGCATTGAGTGTGTGTAATGAATGCATTGTGTGTTTCTGTTTGTGTAAGGGATGCATTATGTGTAAGGGTTGCATTGCTTGTGTATGTGTGTCTGATGCATTGTGTGTGATTGTGTGTGAGTGATGGATGTCAATCTCCCCCCCCCCTTGTCACTCTCCTTCTCCCCTCCCCCCACTCTCAATTTCTCTCCTTCTCCCCTTCCCCCACTCCCAATTTCTCTCCTTCTCCCCTCCCGCCACCTCTGTTGTAGCGCGGCCGAGCCCTGTATCATGGTCCGCGGGTACAGGGAGCTTTTGTTTCCTGTACCCGGCCGGACTAACACTGAGTGTGTACTTCCTGTTAGTCCGGCCGGGAACAGGAGACAGATGCTTCCTGTACCCGCGGACCATGATACAGGGCTCGGCCACGCTACAGTGAAGGAGTGACAGGAGGGAGCGCTCCCTTCTGTCAGCCCCTCTCCTCAGGCTGCGCCCGGGCGGGCAAAGCTGCAGCCGCCTGAGGCTCTCTACAGAGCGCTCGTGCAGCTGCAGCATGAGGGGGGCCGGTGCTCCTGGCGGCGCCCCCTCCCAAGGCACCCCCCACCCTGGTGGCACCCGGGGCAGACCGCCCCCTGCGCCCCCCCTTAGTACGCCACTGTAACCAATGAAAAGCCAAGATCAGGAAACCATGAAGTAATATTCACAAAGATAAACGCACTCTAGGGAACCAGGAACAGGAAACCACGACAGGGCAAGGTACTGGGGTGAATTAGGGATTTAAATATCCCTCTCTATGTTCTGATTGGTCAGAGGAGGACCTCTGACCCCAGAACGTGCGCGTGCGTTGATGTCGTGACGTCACGCGCACGTTCGTATAATTTCGTATCATGCCACATGGTCCGCTGTGAGCCATTCCGCCAACCTCAGATGATGGAGAGCATCCGGGTCAAACATGGATTCCCCAGACAGAGCCATGAGGGTGGAGCCCGCAGTAGCAGGGGAGTCGCTCCGAGAGCCACTTGCAGCCACCCCCGATTGAGCAGGGACAAAAGGGTCAGTGTCCTGCCCACATACCTAATCATCACACATAGACTCAACACCAGCCTCCTCGCTAGACCCGATTTCTGAGTCGGAGTCGCTTTCTTTTTGTGCTCTAGCACATTTCCACTGCCGCGCCCATTCTGCTTGGTCCGGAAAGGCTGGTGCACCTGTCATACTGGTTCTTGAGGAAGGGGGACTTAAGTGCCTGAATCTGGCAGTCGCCTTTTTAGGTGCTTCCCGTATAAGGCCAGGAGCAGGATGCGCTAAGAGTGTTGGTGTGGCTGAGCCTCCTGCGGACAAAGGGCGCGCAAGTAAGGCCTGTGATATGGTCTGGGCAAGGGCAGAAGACATAGAGCCTATAGCAGCCATAATGGCATCAGTGACTGAGCGCTGTAGCGCCAGGGACTGGGCCTCATCAGGCAGAGACATAGGGTCCACTGCAGAAGATGGGGAATTAGAGTTGGAAGAGGGGTTACACAAAACCTGGGGTATGTCCATCTCAAAAGGGGAAAGAGGGCTGGCAGGCACTTTAGATTTGGGCATAATAGTGCTGTGAGACATCCCCAGCAAAAGTATAAAATGTACTGAAGCAGATAGAGACCAAAAACAAATAATAGAACAGACTAGCAGGAGTAAATCACCCTAATCTAGTTATAACTTTAAGATGGTAGAGATAGGGAGCTCACCAGGACCCAGGCGGGCAGACAGGAAGAGACACAAGGCAGAGCACAGAGCCAGAAAGTCAAGATGTCAGAAAATGGCCGCTGCAATCTTGCGAGATTCGCAGCAAAAAAATATGTGAATTCATCAAGTTAAAGAACTGAATGTTAGGCAAAAAAAAGAGATGAATTTGTGTGAACAAATAGACGAATGGAAGGAATAGGAAACAGACGAACGAGTAGACCATTCGTATAAAAAAATATTCTAACGCAGCAAACAGACGAATGATACTATATGCCGGTAAAACTAACAAACGGCATGTGTTCATGATGAATTTAGTCGAACAGGCTTGATTCATTCACGGAAAACAGCCGAACAGAACAGAGAAACAGGCGCATATGGGCGCCAAATAGACAGGGAGAGTGAGAAATGGAGCCAAAAGACAGCCAGAAGGAGATGAAAGGAGATAAAGGCAACTAAGGAAAGTTCAAGTGAGAGGGATACAAATAATACACAAAGAAGGTCTGGAACCCTGGGCTCAGACATATGCATAATATTAAACAACCATAGAATAATAAACAGAGAAAAAAATACTTAATAATAAGATGAAATAAAGCAATAATGAATCTATCAACAAATATCAACAAATATGAACAATAAAATAACAATAAATAATAACATCAATAACAAGAAATCGATGAATAAATAAGCAAAATATATATATATATATATATATATATATATATATATATATATATATATGAAAAATTTGTCATGTACTTATCTTTGTGTGGAGCAGGAAATATGTGGGGAGGTGCTGACTATTATACTGGGACTTGGAATGGCCTATCACTATGGTTACTATTTTTTGTTACTGTTTTCTTTGCTGCTATTGGTGGACAGTGAAGAAAGGGTTAAGCAATATGAGCCTCCGTGTCTTGACATAAAATTGTAAGTGCAGCCGATTTATTTAAATTTAATTTATACCCAGAAAGGCTTAAAGAGGTGGTTAATAATTTACATAAATCTGTCCAGAGAAGTATTCAAGTTGTAGATTGTAAAGACCACATCGTCCGCACACAAGGTTATTTTCAAATTGTCAGACAGAACTGGAAATTAGACATGTGCATTTGTTATCGGACGAATACGATTTCGCCCAACTTTTCTGACTTTTTCCTGTTCGTTTACTATAACAAACGAAAGTCTTACATACAAATTATATAAGAAATGAAAGGGCAAATGCATTACCTTTTTGCTTCATAGACTCCGTGCTGCAGGAGAATTAACCCCGACAGCACAGAGGAGACACAAAAAAAACCTGGATCTCCCTGCAGCAGGAGACTTAACCCATGCGTGCAAGAGTATTGTGGCGGAACTTACCACCTATTCATATGTTTTCACGTTTATTTCGTATGTTTTATCCTTTTTCCATTTGAGAGTACTTCATACGAACAGAATCCTTTCTCCCGAACAAGGACTACCCCTGTAACCCATCAGAACGTCAACACCAGCAACTTAAGTGCGAAACCGCAAGGGAAGTAATTATTATGCTTCCCCTGGGTGGCCACCAACTTGTATAACTGAACACATGACAGACAAAAGAATGGCGCTTATTTTGTCTCCCGAACGTGGGCAGCGGTACTCGATTGTCGAGTGCCTGGAACTCTTTTCGGCTAGGCACTCGCGCAAACTCCAGTAAAACTTAGACCGCTGCCCATTTGTCAGGGCTTACCTTAGTTTGGAGTCCGATAGGCAGAGATCTGTGCTCACCCTTGCAGATATACACAGTCCAAGGTGATAAGGTTTTAAACCACCAGGACTGTGAATCTGTGCACGGGGGTTGTGCATGAAAGGTGTTCCAATTTGCAGTACAGACAAGGGCAAATCCAAAAGAGTAGTCAGACATGGTTCCAAAGGTCAGGGCAGGCAACGAACAGGCAATAACGAAGATCCAGAAGCAGGGGTCACAAGCCAAGTCAATCTATAAGCAACAGGAAACATATTTAAAAAAACCAAAAAAAAACCCAACGAACTGACAATGTTCTCAGGAAGGGGCAGTGTTTTATGCCCAGCTAATGAGTGATCTGCCTCAGGTGAACTTAGATGGACAGGTAGGAGCCACTGGTGAAGTCCAGCCCCCTAGTGCTGCAGGCAATGCCTGGAAAAGGTTAAAACCAAAATTCAGATGTGGCTCAGAGGCAGGAGCTCAGGCTTAGGATGCAGAAAACCCTTGGTTTAAATCCCCTGTGGGGCACTTTAGGGGCACTTCTGGATGACAAGATGAGAATAATTTCACCATTCTATTTCCCAACCACCTATACAAATGACATTTGGGAGATGTGAACATAGAAACATAAGAACTAGTCTGCCTAATTTCATTAGTCCCTAGTCTTATCTTATAGTTAGGATAGCCTTATGCCTATCCCACGCATGCTTAAACTCCTTTACTGTGTTAACCTCTACCACTTCAGCTGGAAGGCTATTCCATGCATCCACTACCCTCTCAGTAAAGTAATACTTCCTGACATTATTTTTAAACCTTTGTCCCTCTAATTTAAGACTATGTCCTCTTGTTGTGGTAGTTTTTCTTCTTTTAAATATAGTCTCCTCCTTTACTGTGTTGATTCCCTTTATATATTTAAATGTTTCTATCATATCCCCCCTGTCTCGTCTTTCCTCCAAGCTTTACATGTTAAGATCCTTTAACCTTTCAAGGTAAGTTTTATCCATGAACCAGTTTAGTAGCCCTTCTCTGAACCCTCTCTAAGGTATCAATATCCTTCTGAAGATACGGTCTCCAGTACTGTGTACAATACTCCAAGTGAGGTCTCACCAGTGTTCTGTACAATGGCATGAGCACTTCCCTCTTTCTACTGCTAATACCTCTCCCTATACAACCATGCATTCTGCTAGCATTTCCTGCTGCTCTGTTACATTGTCTGCCTACCTTTAAGTCATCAGAAATAGTCACCCCTAAATCCCTTTCCTCATATGTTGAGGTTAGGACTCTATCAAATATTCTGTACTCTGCCCTTGGGTTTTTACGTCCAAGATGCATTATCTTGCACTTATCCACATTAAATGTCAGTTGCAACAATTCTGACCATTTTTCTAGTTTACCTAAATCATTTGTCATTTGGTTTAACCCTCCTGGAACATCAACCCTGTTACATATATTAGTATCATCAGCAAAAAGACATACATTACCATCAAGACCTTCTGCAATATCATTAATAAAAATATTAAAGAGAATGGGTCCAAGTACAGATCCCTGAGGTACCCCACTGGTGACAAGTCCAAGCTTCGAAAATATTCCATTAACTACAACCCTCTGTTGCCTGTCACTCAGCCACTGCCTTACCCATTCAACAAAATTGGAATCCAAACTTAAAGATTGCAGTTTATTGATAAGCCTTCTATATGCAACAGTGTCAAAAAGCCTTACTGAAATCTAGGTAAGCAATGTCTACTGCACCACCCTGATCTATAATTTTAGTTACCCAATCAAAAATATCAATAAGATTAGTTTGGCATGATCTCCCTGAAGTAAACCCATGTTGTCTCTGATCTTGAAATCCATGTGTTTTTAGATGTTCAACAATCCTATCCTTTAACATGGTTTCCATCACTTTCCCCACTACTGAAGTAAGGCTTACTGGCCTATAGTTGCCCGACTCCTCCCTATTACCTTTCTTGTAAATGGGCACAACATTCGCTAACTTCCAATCTTCTGGGACTACTCCTGTTAACAATGATTGGTTAAATAAATCTGTTAATGGTTTTGTTAGTACACCACTAAGCTCTTTTAATAGCTTTGGTTGTATTCAGGGCCGGCGCTACCTGTAAGGCGGACTAGGCAGCCGCCTAGGGCGCCCCTTGGGAAGGGGCGCCGCCAGGAGCGCCGGCCCCGCCATGCTGCAGCCACCCGAGCGCTCTTTAAAGAGCCTCAGGCGGCTGCAGCTTTGCCCGGGTGGTGCGTCCATGAGGGCGGACCGCACCGCCCGGGCGCAGACTGAGGAGAGGGGCTGACAGGAGGGAAGCGCTCAGCGCTCCCTCCTGTCACTCCCTCTGTAGTAGCGTGGCCGAGCCCAGTATAGTCGGCGGGTACAGTGAGCAGCTGTCTCCTGTACCCGGCCGGACTAACAGATAGTGCACACTGAGTGTTCACTTCCTGTTAGTCCGGCCGGGTACAGGAAACAAAAGCTCCCTGTACCTGCGGTCCATACAGGGCTTGGCCACGCTACAACACAGGTAGGGGAGGGGGAGAGAAGGAAACAGGGAGGGAGGGGGGAGAAGGAAACAGGGAGGGAGGAAGGGGGAAGAAAGAGGGAGGGAGGGGGGGAGAAGGAAACAGGGAGGGAGGGGAAGAAAGAAACCGACAGGAGGGGGGAGAATGAAACCAACAGGAGGTGGGGAAAGAAACCAACAGGGAGGTGGCAGGAAATAAACCAACAGGGAGGTGGGGGGAAAGAAACTAACAGGGAGGTGGGGGTAAGAAACTAACAGGGGGGAAGAAACTAACAGGGAGGGGGGAAAGAAACAACAGGGGAGGTGGGGGAAAGAAACGAACGGGGAACTAACAGGGAGGGGGGAGACATTGACAGGGAGGGGAATTGACGGGGAGAGAGAAATTGACAGGGAGGGGGGAGTGACAGGGGAGGGAGGGGGAATGAGAGTAACAAGGGAGGGGGAATGAGAGTAACAAGGGAGGGGGGGAGAAGAGAGTGACAAGGGAGGGGGGAGAGATTGACATCCATCACACACAATCACACACAATGCACCCCTTACACACAAAGACAATGAACCCCTTGCACACAGAAAAACACACAATGCATTACACACACACACACACACACACACAATGCAACCCTTACACACAATGCATCCCTTACACACACAGAAACACACAATGCATTCCTTACACACACTCAATGCACCCCTTAAACACACTCAAAGCACCCCTTACAGACTCACACACTTCATCCCTTACATACACAGAAACACACCTTGCAGCCCTACACATACAAACACAGATTCACACAATGCATTCCTTACACACAAATCAGGACATCCCCTACACACTCCACCCCCTGTGAACAAACTCATTGGTGGAACATGAAGGTGGACCCTGGGACCCAGACCTTGAGCTGTGTAAAGGGCCCCCCAAAAATGGAGCTGCTTCTTGTTCTCCCAGAACATTGATTTTTGTGACCACAGTTACAAACAGCCTCCAGAGATCCTGTTATACACTAGACCAGTGGAGCCAGACTGCAGCTAGAGCCCATCATCATCCTCATCTGCTTGTAAGTAGGTAATCTAGTATATTATTCGTGGCACTAATCTCTAATTTACCTCACATTAAAGAAACACTATAGTCCCCAGAACCACTGCAGCTTAATGTAGTGGTCATGGTGTCTATAGCCTGTCCCTGCAGGCCTTTTAATGTAAACACAGCGGCACTGCAGCACTGCAGCACTAGCGTTAGTTAACATGGCAGGTCATATGGGTGGGGCATTGTGATGTCACGGGGGGGGGCGGCAAACTTTACTTTTGCCTAGGGCGGCAAAAATCCTTGCACCGGCCCTGGTTGTATTCCATCAGGTCCCATTGACTTATTTGTCTTTACTTTTGAAAAAATGTTTTATCCCCCTTTTTTTTTCTGACTGTGCTATTTTCTCTTCTGTGTGTGATTTGGAAGCTCTTATATCTTGCTTAGCCTCTTTCTGCCTAATCTTATAGATCATTTTGTCTTCCTCACTCTGGGTTTTTTTTATAATTCCTAAATGCTAACTTTTTGTTTTTAACTATTTTGGCCACATCTGCGGAGTACCACAGTGGTTTCTTGAATTTTTTTACTTTTACTGACAAGTCTAATGCAATTTTCTGTTGCCTTCAATAGTGCAACTTTTAAATAATCCCATTTCTCTTGGACTCCATTTAAATTGCTCCAGTCTGATAATGACTTCTCCACCCATATTCTAATTTTAGAAAAGTCTCCTTTTCTAAAGTCTAAAACTTTTGTTTTTGTGTGGTGTGACTCAGTCACTGTTCTTATATTAAACCACACTGACTGATTATCACTGGATCCTAAACTTTCACCTACAGTAATATCTGATACCAAATCTCAATTTGTTAACACTAAATCTAGTATGGCCTCTTTACGAGTTGGCTCCTCAACAAATTGTTTTAGAGACAATCCAAGTAGGGAGTTTAGAATATGTGTGCTCCTGGCACAAGTAGCTAATTTTGTTTTCCAATTTATATCAGGAATATTAAAGTCACCCAAGATGATAACGTCCCCCTTCATTGTCATTTTAGCTATTTCCTCAACTAGTAGATTATCTAACTCTTCAATTTGTCTTGGGGGCCTATAAATCACACCTACACGAGTTACTGTGTGATTACCAAATTCTAACATAGCCCAAACGGACTCTATGTTTGCATCACTAACTTTTATTAGGCTAGATTTTATGCTATCCTTCACATACAAGGCCACCCCTCCCCCTTTCTTGCCTTCCCTATCTTTCACTGCATTTGTAAATGAAGAGATTTCCTTGAATGATGTCATGAACGGAGACTGGCCAGGGCAGTCACTAGTTGTTTTAAATGACAGCGAGCAGCCACTGGCTGCAAGTAGGGGCATGCATAACCTGGGGTAGGGGCGGGGTAGGAATTTTTAATATTTATTACAAGTGGCGAGCTGGTAGCACTGCCAGCACCCTTGCTTCTTTTTTTTTTTTTGCACATGCACAGTGTTATTTTTTTCCTACTGGACAAAAACAAATGATTTTTTACCGAATTATGTCCAAAAAACGAATGTGTTACGGACAAAATTCAGAATGGACGAAGGGAATTTTTATTTAGCACAAATTCATTCGTACGAAACAAAAATTTCACTGGTGCGTATGTCTACTGGAAATCCTTTAATCTGATTTTCTGCTCTAATGGCTATGGCTAGAGGTTATTATCATCAGATAAAGTATTGTGGAAAGTGGACAGCCTTGCTCAGTTCCGTTATTTAATGAGAACAAGTCTAAAGAGAAACAGCTGCCTAGTACTCTAGCCGTAGGGGCAGAATATAAGGCAATAATAGATTTAATTATTTTAGCCTAGGTCCAAAAGCCTCCAAAACTTGGTTAAGAAAGTCCCACCTGACTTTGTCTATGGTCTTCTTGGTACCCAACAACAGAGACAGGAGGGACACCCAACCCAATTGTGCCATATCCAAAATATCAATGAGTCTTCTAACATTGTACACAAAATATCTACTTTTAATAAAGCCTACCTGGTCCTTATGTATTACTGATATGTAACTTAATAATGTGACTTAATCTTGTTGCTAGAATAGAAGAATATAATTTCAAATCCACATAATGAAATGGGCCTATAATTTGCTATGAACTCTGAATTCTTAAATACAAATGAAGTACCACCGAGCAGAGTCCAAGAAATTGAACACTAGCCCAGGGCACAGGAAAAAGGGCTAGACGGATAGCTGAATGGGCTTAACCCTACGAATAGTAACTAAAGAAAATAAAGGAGTAGTAAGAGGAAATAGTCCCCACTAGGAGGGAAAATTCCTCTACTACAGCTACCCCAATACAGAATTATGTGTAGGCTAATTATATCACACATAAACAAATTATATACCTATTAAAAAAATTCCTTTATTATATATTGTTAAAATCTTAACCCTAACCCAAAAGAAAAAAAGAGAAAGAATGCAGACTGAATACGGCTGAAAATAACAGTGCTGAATAGATCTGTGATAAATTCCAGTCCATAAATTGTCACAAAGTATACATGGATACAATGTACAAATATAATGTATCAGATTAGATCACAACAACTGAGCAGAAATAATTCTATGCTGTACCCCTATTAATGCACCAAGAATAGAAAAAGGGTGTACATAATTCCTCTCACTAAACAAAAAAAGAGAGAAAAAAAGTCCTCACTCGCTCAATCCTTCATACTCCTTAGTATACAATACATTAGGGTATAGAGGAAATCGAAAGGATAGTGAAACCAGAGGTAAACAGAATAGATATACAAAGTGCATAAGAAGAAGAGACATTCCAATAAATAATCTCAGACTAGTCTCAAATGTACTACTATCATGTACATAACTAACTATACGCGATTAAAATGAAATGAATCAACTAAAGGGCTAGGCACGGACTGCATTCATATTGCCCAACGCGCGTTTCAGCGGATAAACCGCCTTTATCAAGGGCATATAGTAGCATTCCCCGCTCGAAATCTCCCCTTCATATACCCCACTAACTCCTCCTACCAACCGGACAGGAACCAATCGGTCGCTGATAGGGGCGTACCCATCCGCAATCATGTATACATAAGTGCAGATGTGCCTGGCAGTCATGTATACATAAGTGCAGATGTGTGTATTTCTGAGTGTGTCTGTCATTGTCTACCTCTGTATGTGCCTGAAAGTTTGTGTCTGACAGAGAGTATCCTTGAGGATGAATGTGTGTCTTTGTGAGCATGTGTCTGGGACCTATGTGTGTGGGGTTGCTGCTTGCGGTGGGTTGTGTTTATGGGGGCTGCCTGTGGCCTTTGTGCATTGTGTTATGGCACAGCTATGTTTCATGACTGTGTGTGTGTATTATGAATGCCTTAAGTTAGTGAGTGTGACAGGGTAAGTTTGACATAATGAGGTGGGTAAATGAGACAGGGTTGGGGTGGTGAGTGGGACAGAATGAGGGAGGGTGAGAATGATAGGGGGGGTTGTGGCATGGTTGGAGGAGGGACTGTGACAGGATTAGAGGAGGTTATTGTGACAGGGTGAGCGTGGCATAGTTGGGGGGTATATCACAGGTTTGGGCTGAATGTGCCATGTTTGTAGGAGGGAGTGTGACAGAATGAGGGGAAGTGAGTGTGACAAGATTTATTAAAAATTGCAATAATTACATGCTCCGGGTTAAGGGTAATGGGACACTGCACCCAGACAACTTCAATGACCTGACGTGGTGTGGGTGCCTATATTGTCCCTTTAATTCTAAATCCCCATAAACCATCTAACTCTAATCTTGACTCACTAATCTCAATGTGTCACGATTCGGTTTATTCTCTGTCTGGTACAGTACCTCACAGTGCCCCTACCTGTCTGTGGTGCTATTCCAGGTTGCTGCACCCATACAAAGATCTCTTTCTGTTTCCAGCTGGCCTTACTTTGTAATTAATGTCTCCCTATTTAGTTGAGCCTCACCCTTTCTTAATTGCTAGTTCGTTAATGTTTGCTGTTGGTCTGATCCTTTTATCTTGAGTTCCTGTCCTAGCTAGTGTTCTTGAACTGTCCTGTTTCCAGAGAGACCCCCCATGCAATGGGGCCCCATCAAGGAGGTCGGCCGCCCCTCCCAGTAAGGTCCCGCTAGGCCGCGGCTGCGAGGTTCAACTCTTCGGCCGTACTTTTCTCAGAAAGGCACCGATAGGAGCCCACTTGTTGCCAAGTACAGAGATGCTGCTGTGCCAGCATTGTTTCATTTGTTTAATGCTAATTTTACCTTTATCGGTATTAAAGCTTGCTTTGCTTGATAAAATTGATAGCCAAATTGCAATTTTTTTCCAAAGAGTGTTTGACAAATCTACTATAATCATATTAGGTATACTTCCAAATAAAAGACACTGTTAAATAGCATAAGAAAGTTTTTCCAAAAACATTAAATACAAGTTAAATTTTTTTATATTTTTGTCTGTCTTTTAAGGGATAATAGACACAGATTAATTGCATGTTTAGACAAGAAACACATTGAGAGGTAGCAAATTAATTGCAATTTGAAAGTATTGAAAATAATGTTATATAGAATAGACATGTGCATTCGTTTTAGGATGAATAGGATTTCGTCCGAATTTTCGGACTTTTTCGTATTTGTTTACTATAACATAAATGAAAGTCCTACATACGAATTACAAAGGAAACAAAAGGGCAAATGCCGACTACATTACCTTTTTCATTTCAGTTTGTTTAGTTTTTTACAAGGAGGGATCTACCGGCTCGCGGCTCCCTCCTTGTAATATGTAAAAATAGAAGTGGCAGGGAGCAGTACTCCCCGCCACTTCCTAACTCCCCCCAAGCCACCATGTCATTCTATGAAGGTCAATTTGACCCCCATATTAGCATAAGGGAGATAATTGTTTTAAAGAAAAATAGGGGGGAGAGGCCTAATGTCCCCACCCATGAGTGGCCCTAAGTAATTAAAGGGAGGGCCTAATTAATAAAGGGTGGGGACCTAATGTTCCCCCTGTTCTCCACCCATGAGCGGCGGGTGGGAGCGCTAAGTAATAAAAGGGGAGGACCTTCTGTCTCCCTCCCCCGTCCCCACACATGAGTGGAGGATGGGGGCACAGGTAACAAAAGGGGGGTGAACCTTTTGTCTCCCCCCGGGCCCCCACCCATGAGCGGCAGGTGGGGACCCTAATTAATTAATGGGGGGGATCTAATGTCCCACCTGACCCCCACCCATGAGCAGCGAGTGGGGAACCTAATTAGGTAAATTATGAAGGGGACCTAATGTCCCATCCAGGTCCCCACCCATAAACGGCAGGTGGTGTCCAAACATAATTAAGTAACTAGGGGTCCCCAAGCTTCTAGTCACTCCCCAATACCATACCTAACCCCCTCACCCTAATAATAGTGAGGGGCGGGGCAATAAACTAACACCCTGTAAAATAAAGTCTCATACATACCATTAGATGTTTTCTTTCTTCTTTTCTTTCTTCATCCCCAAAAAAGGCCAAAAAAAATCCATAATTGTCCGGTCGCAACTGTTAAAATAAAAAAGAACCGGAGTGCAAAAAAAAAGTTGTAAAAAAAAAAAAAAAACGGAAAAAAAAAAATCTATGTTCACTTAGGGTGGGCAGAATGAGCATTGCAGGGTGGGGGAAGTTTTCTATAGGCTACATTTACCTGTCACAGCCCTCTAAATGATTGGCTTGGAATCCAACCAATCAGAGTGCTCGGAGTCATTTTAAACAGCGTGGGAAAATTCCAAAGAACTTTCCCATGCTGTGTAAAATGACTCAGAGCACTTTGTTTGGTTGGATTCCAAGCCAACCAATCAGAGTGCTGTGACAGGTAAATGTAGAGACTTACCTGAGTGCTCTGAGTCAAATTGCTGGGCTTGGGAAGGCTTTATAAGCCTTTTCCCGCCCTGCGGAGCTCAGTCTGTGCGATGTCCTCGCTGGGTGAAGATGGATTTATTTTTTGGGCATCAGGTTTTTCTTTTTTCGGCATGTTTTTTTTTGTGCTCTGTTTTTTTTGTTTGTTTTTTTAATTTCAATGGGTATTATGGCTTTTTATTCAGCCTTTTTTTGGGACTGAAAAAGGAAGATTTAAGAAAAAAGAAGACATCTAATAGTAAGTATACATTTTTTTATTTACAGGTATTTAATTTTTTGTTCCCCCCTCACCATTTTTAAGTTGCGGGGGTCGGTAGGGTTTAATTTTATTGGTGGAGGGGTGTGACTAGGGGTTTGGGGACCCACTTTTGGGGAGTATTTTTTATATATTGCCCGCACCCACCACTCATTGGTGGGGCCCAGGGGAGGGGAGACAATAGTTCCCCCCTCCTTTTGCTACTTAGGGCCCTCATTTGCCGCTCATGGGTGGGGGCAGGGGGGAACAATAGGCCCCCCTTTTTGTAATTTAGGGCCCTCACCCACCTCTCATGGGTGGGGGGCAGGGGAGACAATAGGTCCCCCCCTTATTGTAATTTAGGGCCCCCACCTGCTGCTCATGGGTGGGGACCATAGGGAGGAGGACAATAGGTCCCCCCATTGTCTGTTAGGGTCACCACCCGCCACCCATGGGTGAGGACCTGGGATGGACAATAGGTCCCCCCTATTATTTATTTAATTAAGGTCCCCATTCGCCAGTCATGGGTGGGGACCGGGGTACATTAGTAATTGTTAAAATTATTACAAGGAGGGATATGGTAGCGCTGCCAGCTCCCTCCTTGCTTTTTTTCTTTGTGCACATTCGCAGTGTTATTTTCATCCTAATGGACGAAAACAAATTTCGTTCGAAAAACAAATATTTTACGGATGAATTCAGACTGGACAATTGAAATTTTTATTTAGTACGAATTCATTCATCCGAAACAAAAATTTCACTGGTGCACATGTCTAATATAGAAGATACATAATGGCACAGAGTACAGTATGAAAATGATATTGAGAGGTTATGGAGACATGATAAACTATGATGACCAAATGTTGAATGGTTTATGGATACCTCTAGAACTCCACAATCACATTATTTTTCATACCTTGTCTCTTTTCTTGTCCTTCAGTTGCTGCCATGCCATGTAATATATGTGCAAACACAGACACCTACACACACACAGACACACATGCACGTACACCCACCTGGAGGTTTTCCTTCCAGTGGGACTGATATTACCACGCCTGACACTGTACTCACATTTGTTTTAGGAGATATTCAAATATTGGTGTGGAAAACTGAAGTTATATAATTATTCTACTTTATTGTTTAATGAGTTTCATGTTCTGTTTTCCACCTTGTAGCCTGGCAATCAACAAACTTGGACCAGCAGGTGTTAATGAACTCTGGGAAGCTCTTAAAGTAAATGAGTCTGTAGAGACCTTAAACTTGTGTATGAATGATTTATACGATGAAGGAACAGAAAACATGTATTCCAGTTTATGCATGAACAAAACATTGAAAAAACTTATGTGAGTATTTTTTTGTTATCTGGGAGGGATTATAATGCTACACTGCTATGATTTTAAAGAGTGGTTTCTTAGTGGTTTCCTAGTGTTTACTTATTACACTTTTTTACAAATGTATATTTGTGAGGAGTGAAAAATAAAATGAAACAAATAAATTAACCTTATCGTGCAACTAGGCTTCCTCCATCTTGCCTCTGTTATAAACTGGCGGTCAGCATAGAGAAAGCACACAGACCAGAAAAGTAACAATATATTTTTATCTCCTTTGCCTTGTCTGAACTGGATCGTGATGTAATTTGTTAACCTTTAATATCAATTTAAAAGAAAACAGAGTATCTCATAAAAAACGATTAGCACACGTTAAAGGTGATTTGCCATATTTAAAAAAAAAAAAAAAGTTTAAATTCCAGCGAGGTGGCAGGAAAGAGCAAAACTCTACCCTTTCTGTCATTGTAGGTTTTTTGCTTTAATACAAATTGCAAACATATAATAACTGCACAAATGTGTAATGTCACTGCACAGATTGGAATTCCATATTCACCGAGAAGGTTATATTATGTTACCTCAATGCCCACTGAGTTAACTTTTTGTGTGCCTCCTGAAAAAATAAATAAATAAATAAACTAGTCATCTTTCAATTAAGCTACTAATTACAAAGTTGCCACTGGCAGTACAATCTTTTGAGGGTAAAGGAATTAGCAGTCTACATTATTCATGCTGCAGTGATGACATATATACACATCCCTTTCTCTACTGTGAGGTCTGATTTTATATACAGTCATAGGATTGTGTTATTTATTTACTTTTTTCTGAGGTTAAAATTAAAAATGTGTATTTTTAATAATTATCATTACAGTTTTGCTATAAAAGATGGGAGGCGCTGTGATACACACGCTATTCAATCAATGTATCTTATAAGCTTGTCATTTGTTGACAATTTAGTAACATATAACCATGGCCATTTCCTTGCTTCTTCTTCTGGGGTTATAACACCCGTAATTTACTGTCAACCTCTGCCTGCGACAAATCTAGTTGTAATCAAACTGTTGTCCAATAACGACCGCTAATAGGCCAGATAAATCAGCTATTATTATTATTATTGCCATTTATATAGCGCCAACAAATTCCGTAGTGCTTTACAATATTATGAGAAGGGGATTTAACTATAAGTAGGACAACTACAAAAAAGAAAAAACTTACAGGAACCGCTCAATCGAGCTTACATTCTATAGGAGGTGGCATGTAAAACACATTAGGACAGGAATTAAGCTACCATTTCCTACAGAATCTAGACATGTGGAATAATATTTTCATTGTGTAGTTAGTGTTCTCTGCACTAATTCAAAGCATTGTTATCTGTAAAACATATTGCAAATAAACAAACGGCGAATCAGAGAGCTTATTAATAATTGTATATAAAAGTAGATATCATTAAAAAATGAATGGTTCATTGCGCATGTAAATAATTATGTTTTGACAGTTAACTTATACCATTTTTTTCCTTTCTCTTTCAGACTGTGCATGAACAGTTTTACTAGTAAAGGAATGAAAACTATTTCTAAACTAATGAAAAAGAAGACCAATCTAAAGGTTGTGATGAAAATAACGGAAGATGAAGAATTCTTTGTATTCATGAAAAATAAAGTTGACAGTTTAAAATGCAATGGGTGGAAACAATATAACAAATCTTGGGTTAATCACATTCTCAGAACTGTGCAGAAGGATCTCCATGAGGACGACCAAAATGAAAATGTGGCTTTACTAAAGCGTTCAATAACAGAGATTTTTAGTGCAATGAAATGTGCAGAAGAGAAGTAGACCAATTTAGACAATTTTACACATGCACTGATTTAAAATGTTGTATTTAATTTATTGCTGATTAAATATGCAAATTATATGTGAGACCCTGAATATATTGCTACCAGAACACTTCAAGCACATATATTCAGTGAATTTATCAAGTGCTGTGCCTTGAGCATACCTTGCGTTTAAACGAACAAGTTACTGGCATGATTTTTATAGACATAGAATTCTATTGTTCAGAACCTTACTGTGGTGTTGCAATCTTGGAGGACATAGACTTACAGTACCAAATACCAAGTACTAATGGGAACCTGGGCATCAGAAACCTTCTTCTGTACTTTATTACCCTGGACTCCAAGTAATCCTAGGTGGGGATCATACCACCAGCGCTATCTTCAAGGAGCAGTTGGTCTGCTCCTTCCTTGTGAGTACCATTTTATATATTTTATTTCCATTATTTTATCCAGTGAGCACTATTGGTTGTCTCTTTATTTGAGTGTCGAACATTCTATTGACGAAGGAGATTTACCCCATATCCCATAAGCGCTGTACACCTTTTACACTAGAGCTAGCTATAGCTCTTGTACATGTGAGTTTTATACCAGCCTTTTATATTTTATTTGTTTTATTATTGGACTTATTGCACTATTTGGTTCTCTATTTGTTTTATCTCTTGCATATGAGTGGATCTACACGGATGAGGACAGCGAGGACATTGTTCCTGACCAAGCACATATACTCTGTGACTCCAATAAGAGCATTTTAGATAAGACTCTTTTTATTTGGACTATCTGTTATTATTGTTTTACATAAAGTCTCTCTGGCGCAGCCCTTATTTCCCATATTTTCTTCTTTTGTCGTACTTTAAGGGTTTTTGAGGCATTCCCTTAAAGGGTTGCTGCCCCATTTGTTATCTAGCGCTTACTCTTTTTTCTTGTCTTCTTCTGTATTACTGTGCCATGCGAAATGTTACAATGTCACATATCTATTGGAAAGGCTGTGCTGGGTTGGCACAGAGAATGCCATTGTGTGCTGAATCACTGCAGTCTTTCCAATAGATATGTGCCATTGTAACATTTCGCATGGCACAGTAATACAGAAGAAGACAAGAAAAAAGAGTAAGCGCTAGATAACAAATGGGGCAGCAACCCTTTAGCTACAAATAACTCACATACATACTACCTGTGAAGATGAAGAAAATACTAGAATTCTTAATTATACCCTGTATCTGATTTGATGCCAATGCTCCACAGCATTACCTTGAGGGGCTGATTTCCATCATCTACGATCTTCTTCAATCCAAATGAAAGGAGAGACTATTCCCATTTCAAGCTTCATGAGATGAAAACTTAGTTGGAACTGTTTCTAATTGACAGGATAAAATTATATAATCAATCTGCCATTTTGTACTCATTAATCCATTTTATCATTTACTGTACAAAGCTTAAATAATCATTTATGTAAAGACAGTATTAAATTGTATCTTATTGCTAACTTGTTTGTGCAAATGACATTGTACATAAATTCACCCCTAACATATGTTTTCTATTTAGAAAATTGGGCAGACTAGATGGGCCGAATGGTTCTTATCTGCCGTCACATTCTATGTTTCTATGTTTTTATGTTTCTATGTTTCTATTCAGTAAGTGTTTTAGGGAACAAACATGATCAAAACTGCAACTTGGTCAAGCTGACCTTTGTATTTGATAACTTTTTTGATATCCTTTTTATTAATGCCAAGTTAAGTATAGTGTCTGTCTTGCTATAATGAGTAATTTTTGACAAATGTGCAAGATATTTGTTGATTCTGTATAATGTGATGTAATACGTTGATAAGGTGAATGGGGTGGTCTGTGCGGGAGTTTATATTTCACCTGAATTGTTCAGAGAGGAATATGATTTTTAACCCCAGGGGGAGTGTTTGTTTCTGTGTGTATATAACCGAAATGAATATTTAGTTATGGGCCCCTGGGGTGGAGCATTTGGAGAGCAGGGTGGGCCAGTGCTCCACTCCGCAGTTTAGCAGTTTTCTTGGGAGACATAGATCCAGGCCAGGGTTTTTGGACTGTCTCCAACCCACTGCTCAGCTGCAGGTAATCAGCTGCAGCAGTGGGAATAAACTCCTCCCTGCTAGGCGGGTAAGGGGAGAATGTTTATTTTCTCTCTTGAAGAGCTGGAAGCAACAGGCTGACTAAACACTGGAGTGCTGGGAGCTGACAAAGACACTAGGTTGGTGAAACCAATATTATTTTGTTATAGTTTAACCCCTGAAAGATAGGGAACCTGAAGTTAGTTAGTGCTCAGACGAGCTAGGTTTTTGTTTATAGAGATTTGTGTTATATTTATGTTTTCATTTACTGCTGTCTCTGTGGTGAAGCTCAACAATAAAGTACCTGGAATAAAGTTACTTTTAAAGACTGTGCATGTTTTGTACCCTAGAGGACCGTGCTATCTGCAACTAAGGTTTACAACGTGGTAAGATATCTATATAACCTTCCATTGTACAGTGATGTGGAATTTGTTTGGGCTTTATAATTAATAATGATGACAGTAATAATAATATGTTATACCAATAAACTCATAATTGATTTGAAACCTCACTACTTTGGTGTTTGATGTGGAATCAATTAATTGATTATCTTGTATATATCTGCCCCGGCCAAATTAAAGAAGTGATGCGTGCACGCTCCTAAAGTAATTCACACCAGACACAGGTTGCGGGTTAATGGAAAAACTTGAGGAAAGTTTATTCTGAGGGGACAGGATGTCCCTTATAAAGCAAAATTACATCATATGCATTGTCAGAGATAACATGGAATAATACATCCAGGATCCAATGATCATCAGTCAGTGTGATTTAATATAAGAACAGTGACTGACTCACACCACACAAAAACAAAAAAGTTTTAGACTTTAGAAAAACAGACTTTTCTAAATTTAGAATATGTGTAAAGGAGTCATTATCAGACTGGAGCAATTTAAATGGAGTCCAAGAGAAATGGGATTATTTCAAAGTTGCACTGCTGAAGACAACAGAAAATTGCATTAGGCTTGTCAGTAAAAGCAAAAAATTCAAGAAACCACTGTGGTACTCCGCAGATGTGGCCAAAATAATAAAAACCAAAAAGTTAGCATTTAGAAATTATAAAAAACAAAACAAAAAAAAACTAGAGTAAGGCAGGTAGACAGATCTATAAGATAAGCAGAAAAAAAGGCTAAGCAAGTTATAAGAGCTTCCAAATCACACACAGAAGAGAAAATAGCACAGTCAGTAAAAAAAGGCACAAAACATTTTTAGATCCATACATGAGAAAAGGAAAATAAAACAAGGATTAGTTAGATTAAAAACAAAAGAAGGAAGGTATGTAGAAGAGGATAAAGGTCTAGCTGACTGACTGCCTCAATGAATATTTTGTTAAGTATTTATAAATGAAAATAAAGGAAATGTGCCTCAGTTAGGAGAAGGGACAAATTAGTAAATTGTTACATGTGAGTTTACAGAGGAAGAGGTTCTATTTCAACTGTCAAAAGTAAAGACAAATAAGTAAATGGGACCTGATGGAATACACCCAAAGTTATGAAAAGAGCTTAGTGGTGTACTAAAAAAACTATTAACAGATTTATTTAACCAATCATTGTTAACAGGAGTAGTCCCAGAAGATTGTTGTGCCCATTCACAAGAAAGGTAGTAGGGAGGAGTCAGGCAACTATAGGCCAGTAAGTTTTACTTCAGTAGTGGGGAAAGTAATGGAAACCATGTTAAAGGATAGGAACATCTAAAATCACATGGATGTCAAGATCAGAGACAACATGGGTTTACTTCAGGGAGATCATGCCAAACTAATCTTTTTGATTTTTTTTGATTGGGTAATTAAAATAATAGATCAATAGATCAGGGTGATGCAGTAGACATTGCTTACCTAGATTTCAGTAAGGCTTTTGACACTGTTGCACATAGAAGGTTTATCAATAAACTGCAATCTTTAAGTTTGGATTCCAATATTGTTGAATGGGTAAGGCAGTGGCTGAGTGTCAGGCAACAGAGGGTTGTAGTCAATGGAGTATATTCGAAGCATGGGCTTGTCACCAGTGGGGAACCTCAGGGATCTGTACTTGGACCCATTCTCTTTAATATTTTTATTAGTGATATCGCAGAAGGTCTTGATGGTAAGGTATGTCTTTTTGCTGATGATACTAAGATATGTAACAGGGTTGGTGTTCCAGGAGGGATAAGCCAAATGGCAAATGATTTAGGTAAACTAGAAAAATGGTCAGAGTTGTGGCAACTGACATTTAATGTGGATAAGTGCAAGATAATGCATCTTGGATGTAAAAACCCAAGAGTACAGAATATTTGATAGAGTCCTAACCTCAACATCTGAGGAAAAGGATTTAGGGGTGATTATTTCTAATGACTTAAAGGACCACTATAGGCACCCAGACCACTTCATCTTAATGAAGTGGTGTGGGTACCAGGTCCATCTAGGATTAACCCTTTCTGCTGTAAACATAGAAGTTTCAGAGAAACTGCTATGTTTACAAATGGGTTAATCCAGCCTCTAGTGGCTGTCTCATTGACAGCCCCTAGAGGCGCTTCCGCGCTTCTCACTGTGATTTTCACAGTGAGAAGATGCCAGCGTCCATAGGAAAGCATTGAGAATGCTTTCCTATGAGACTGGCTGAATGCGCACGCGTGCTCTTGCCATGCATGCGCATTCAGCCTATGACGGGAAAGGAGGAGGAGAGTCCCCAGCGCCAAGGGAGCCCGACGCTGGGAAAAAAGGTAAGCGTTTAACCCGTTCCTCCCCCTAGAACCCGGCGAGTATGTTTTCCTGGCACTGTAGTGGTCCTTTAAAGGTAGGCACAGTGGTGTATCCTGGTTTTGTGCTGCCCTAGGCAGGACAAAACTCAGGCACCCCCAGCGCCACCCCCCACCCAACCCCCTGCCCCACCCCCACCCAACCCCCCCCCCCCCACCCTTCCCCCACCCCACCTTCTAAATATACACACACACACACATGGTCAGACACAAACACACACACAGACACACAGACACACACACACACACAGTCAGACAGAAACACACACAGACAGACACACACACACACAGTCAGACACACATACAGTCAGACATACAGTCAGACACAAACACACAGTCAGGCACACACACACACACACACAGTCAGGCACACAGTCAGACACAAACACACACAGACACACACACAGTCAGACACACATACAGTCAGACATACAGTCAGACACAAACACACAGTCAGGCACACACACACACACACACAGTCAGGCACACAGTCAGACACAAACACACACAGACACACACACAGTCAGACACACATACAGTCAGACACAAACACACACACAGACACAAACACACACACACACAGTCAGAAACAAACACACACAGTCAGACACAAACACACACAGTCAGACACACACAGTCAGACACAAACACACACACACAGTCAGAAACAAACACACACAGTCAGAAACAAACACACACAGTCAGACACACACAGTCAGACACAAACACACACTCACATCAAAAAAAGTTTTCCTTTTATTTAACCCCCCCCCACCCCTCCTTACCTTTGGGAGTGCTGGGGGGGGGTTCCTCTTTCTCCCTGGTGGTCCAGTGGCTGCTGGGCTGATTGGCTGCTGGGCGGGCGGCGAGGGAGCTCTTCCTCTGAGCTGACTGCTCAGCTCCCTCGCGCGCCGCAGAGTGAGGCTGGGAGCCGGGTTGATGACGTCATCTTCCGGCTCCCAGCCTCACTCTGCGGCGTGCGAGGGAGCTGAGCAGACAGCTCAGAGGAAGAGCTACCTCGCCAGCCGCCCGGCATGTCAGTTAGCCGCGAGGCTAACAAGGCATTTGCCCTGGGCATTTGGGGGGCGGCTTTTTTTGCCGCCCCCTGAAAAATGCCGCCCAAGGCAAATGCCTTGTTTGCCTCGCGGCTAATACGCCCCTGGGTAGGCAGACAGTGTAATAGAGCAGCAGGAAATGCTAGCAGAATGCTTGGTTGTATAGGGAGAGGTATTAGCAGTGGAAAGAGGGAAGTGCTCATGCCATTGTACAGAACACTGGTGAGACCTCACTTGGAGTATTGTACGCAGTAATGGAGACCGTATCTCCAGAAGGATATTGATACTTTAACGAGAGTTCAGAGAAGGGCTACTAAACTGGTTCATGGATTGCAGGATAAAACTTACAAGGAAAGGTTAAAGGAACTTAACATGTATAGCTTGAAGGAAAGACGAGACGGGGGATATGATAGAAACATTTAAAGGATCACTATAGTGTCAGGAAAACAAACTTGTTTTCCTGACACTATATAACCCTTAGGTACCCCCACCCTCAGGGCTCCACTCCCTTGGCGCTGAAGGGGTTAAAACCACTTCAGTTACTTACTTTAATCCAGCGTCGGGCTTCCTCAGCGCTGGTGACCTCTCTTCCACCGCCGACATCAGCTCCCGAGTGGAGCGTTAATGAGCATGCATAAAGAGCCGCTCGCGCATTCAAATAGTCCGTAGGAAAGCATTTCTCAATGCTTTCTTATGGACGTTCTGCACACTGAATGCGATTTTCTCATCCAGCGTCGCAGAAGCGCCTCTAGTGGCTGTCAGGAATACAGCCACTAGAGGTTGGATTAACCCTGCAATGTAGACATAGCAGTTTCTGTGTTCATAGCAGTTTCTGATCAATCAGAGCACTGCCGAGGGTTACCACGGCAAAGCTCTGACTGGATCTCACGAGATTCATGGTCTGCAGCTCTGCACACTGCGGAGCTGCAGACCAAATATCACCACTGGACCACCAGGGAGCCCACACTGGACCACCCGGGAATTAAATAATGTATTTTGCCCCCCCCTCTCTCCCTCCATTACTCCCTTCCCTCACATCATCACCCTCCCTCTCTATCACCATCACCCCCCCTCCCTCACACCATCACGCCCTTCCCTCTCATCACCCTCTCTCACCATCACCCCCCTCTCTCACCATCACCCCCCTCTCTCTCACCATCACCCCCTCTCCCTCTCACTAAACCCCCCCTCCCTCACACCCCTCCTCACTGCGTGGTAACCCATGGCAACGCTATGATTTATCAGATCTCGCGAGACACATGGTCTACACCTCTGCACACCACGGAGCTGCAGACCGGTGTCTGCGATGGGCACAGAAGGGGCATCGCACCAGGCGGGATATCGAGCAAGCCACCGGGCCTCCTCCTGGTGTCAGGTCCTCGGTCACTGACCCAGGACCCAACACAGTCTGCCCCAGGCACCCCCCTAATGAGTGACACCCAAGGCGGTCCTCCCTCCACCCCCCCTTAGTACGCCACTGCAGCCATCCATAAATATTTCTTGCACCAGGGCCCTCTACGTTTGTCCCACCATTGATCTCAGCCAACCCAATGCTTGCCCATATGGGAGCGTTGAGAGGCTTGTTTTCTCTATTTGCAACATTTAATTGTGAAGCGAATCTGACTCAATTCTCATTGGGGAAGCACCTCTAGTGGCTCTCAGGAAGATAACTGCTTGAGTAGAGTTGAGCGGACACCTGGATGTTCGGGTCCAGTGGGTTCAGCCGAACTTTGAAAAAAAGTCCGGGTTCGTGATTGAACTTGACCCCGAACCCCATTGAAGTCAATGGGGACCCAAACTTTTGGCCACAAAAATGCCTCTAAAAAAAGTCCTGGAAAGGGCTAGAGGGCTGAAAAAGGAAGTAAAATGGGGGTAAGAGTAGGACAAGTGCCCTGCAAACAAATGTGGATAGGGAAATCACTTAAAATAACATAACAATTTAAAATACAGCTAAACCATAAAATACCACTAGATGGAATCTTTGATTTTAACATAAATCAAAATCAAGATCAACAGAATTATCCATTTGAGAGAGGGTTGGAGTACAAGGTATTCTCTTTCATTGTTCAAACTGAGCTCAACTCCTGATGCATGGAGAAAAGGCCTTCACAAGCCTCTGCTACTGTGTACATAGTTTATACTAAGTGACCCATAGGTTGAGGAGGCGGTGACCGTTGCGGTGTAGGTGGAAGCAGCGGTGGAGGAGGTAGCCAACACTGTTTTTTTTATAAATATATATTTTTTATTTGAATTGGGGTAGCCCCCAAAATATTGGGACATATAAAAAAAGAAAACTGTTCCGCAGAGCGACTGACCCGTGTGTGCTGCATCTGAAACTCCACTATCGCCTGCTGCTGCTCGCTCAGTCTCATGAGGCTGTAAGCGGGAAGGCCGAAGTTAAGCTGCAGCGCAGACAGGCGAGCAGCAGCAGGGTGAGAACGCCGAAAGCGCGCACAGCCGCTACAGTGAATGTCACATCCTGTCCCAAGTTGCGCATCAGTCTGGTGATGGCTTCTGGTATCCAGTACTCTTTTTACTGAAGCTGCATCAGGGTCCTGGTATGTGGCCGCACAAACGCTGGTGCTCAACACCAGAGGGTTTGCGGTTACCCTGCACCAGACCCTGCTAATCCATTCCACACTGTGACTCCTAACTTCTACATCAGGCATACTGGGTCCCGGTCGTCCGACTGCAGCCCAGACAGTGTCTGGGTCACGGTCACCGGACTGCAAAACTGCGAATGGCTTGTTAAATCTGTTATGGTTCTTTTTATTGCTTCAACTGTTACTTGGATAACTATGGGAATTCTAAAGATAATACATGCCGATGAGCGCTAGGGGATGGCAGCTCCGCTTTTGCACCCTGCTCCCTCTTATGTTGTGCTGGTGCCTCTGTGTGACCAGCGCCTCTTCCTCCAAACTGCACGCGTCACTTGCATGACCTTGATTCCATGTGGGGTCTAGGACCTCATCATCCTCCACATCATCTTCCACCCACTCCTCAACCCTGCCTTCCTTGCCGGTATGCACACTGCAGAAAGCCACAGCAGTTGGTACCTGTGTTTTTCCAGCATGTAAAGTCTGCAAAGGACATATGGAAATTGTTTTCGAATTGTATCCAGGCAACAGTTTTCCCTATAAACTATAAGTCAGTTTGACTTGTGAGGGTATTGTCCCAGAATTACAATATTGTTTAAGTACCTCTTAGCTATTGATAACTGGTTTAAATATAGCAGTTTGTTATCTGGTAGTTTCTGGGTAGAAAATATCAATGTTTTCTATCACTTAGATCTGTGTAACAAGTGTTGTAGGTGTGAAACAATATTACAAGTGACCGATGTAGTAAATTCGAATTTCAATTTGCAAAAAAAAACTTCTCGCCCATCTTCTGTGGGTTATTGCATTTTTAAGATGTAGACTTATTGTATCACTCTAGCCATGCACAAGTAGATTGTCTGGCACGTTGTTTTAGTGTTTGTTTAACTTTGTAGTTGTGTCTTTGCACAATATAGAAATGTATATTAATACTTCTGTATATGAAGCGATCACAATAACACTTATTTTTCACTTTTTAAAAAAAAATCAGGCTAAGCAAAATTGGTAATTAACAATATGACATCTGAAAAGCACATGAAAGGATGCTGTATGATTTCAAAAAAAAGAACACACTACATGAAGGTCCTGTTCACTAGAGTGTGTAGTCATGAATGTAACCAGTAAAACTTTGTTTTTACAGCCACTGGTTGGCCCATACATATTTTAAAACTTGTTTAATTTTGTTATAGCATGATTTGTAGTCTTGTTTTTAACTTGTCTATAATACATGTTTTTGTATGACACTTGTGTGTTTTTTCATTGATTATTAAATTTTAATGGTCTAAGATAATTAACATGTTAACAGGCAAACGTAACCTGAATGATTTGCCTCAGTCTTGCCTTTTATACTACCTGCACCATAGGCAACATTTATTTGTCTTTAGACTTTCTTGAGAAGCGGTAACTAGCCAGTGTTGCACACATACACCAGATATGAAGTGCACATCCCAAATGTACTATTTAGCACCCAGAAAATTAGAATGTTTACAACTGCGCTGTAAGCGCACTATTAGACGCTTCAATTTGACTCTCAGATATGAAGAGCAGGCCCCAAAATGTACTATTTAGCAGATTAGCAGCAAAACAATTAGAATGTTTACAACTGCACTGTAAGCGCACTATTTACGCTTCGATTTGACTCTCAGATATGAAGAGCAGGCCCCAAAATTTACTATTTATCAGATTAGCACCCAGAAAATAAGAATGTTTACAATTGCGCTGTAACCGCAGTCAGGCCCGGACTGGCCATCGGGCATACCGGGCAAATGCCCGGTGGGCCGCGATGGCCATGAGGCCGAGGCCGGCAGGGAGATCACAGGATCTCCCCTGCCAGCCTGTGCAGGGCCAGCGCTATCCGAGCGCCAGCCCTGCTGTGTGCCGCCATGGGCTGGTGGGGAGATCAAAGATCTCCCTCACCGGCCCAGAGGCATGGAGATGCGGCCGCAGGCGGGGGAGGGAGGGAGGCAGGAGAGAGTTACCGTTACCGCGGCAATGCTCAGATCTCGCGAGAGTGAACTCTAGCCTGCATGTTAGAGCTTACTCTCACCACTGGACCACCAGGGAAGGCAGCATGGTCCCCCCACTCCCCAGGCAGAACGGATCTCCTCCCCCCCCTCCCAGGATAAAGGTAAGAAGGGAGGGGGGGGGATTATCAAGAGGGCGAAAGTAGAATGTCCTAAAGGTAGATTCTCTGGTCCAGTCCGCCGCTCGTAAAATGTCCGAAAGGGACGCGCCTGCCGCATAAGCGGAAGAGGCCGCTGCCCCACGAACAGAGTGTGCTCCAAAAGTTTGATCAATACCGGCAAGGGATAGTAGCCATCTAACCCATCTGGCCAGTGTAGTAACCGAAACCGGACCATAAGGGCGGACGTAAGAGATGAGAAGCTGATGAGTGGAAGGCAGCCGCAACATCGAGCTTTGTGCCTTGTTAAGGGACGTGAATATGTTGACCCTTTTATTTAATTCCTTAAGGAAGGCCTCTCCAAATAATTTACCCTGTGCTAAGGGTCCTAATTCCTTGTCCCCCAGTTCGACCAGTTTTTCGTCGATACGGTAAAGTGCTGCTCGGCGCCTCTCCGAAGAGAGGGCTACGTTGGTGTTCCCTAGGAAGCAGAAACACCTTTGTGCCCATTCCCGGGTATCTCGTGCCCATTCACGCACCGTATCTGGGGTAAAAGTGTCAGCCCTCTCATAGGCTTCATCCGCCATATCCATGATTCTGGCTAGTGGCCCAATGGCATCTAGCAGTTTGTCTTGCGCTCCTTTAAAGCCGCGCTCTATGCCCTTGCGCGGATCCCGACCACCTCGGGACATGAATGTAGTCATGAGCGGGTCAAACTCGGGGGTGTGCGTCACTTTGTCTGGTAGACTAGGGCGAGGGCATTCGGATCTCATCCGGTTTCTGACTTCTTTGTCCAGCGATTTTCTGAGCCAGAAGTGCATAAACCTTGCCAAATGCTCAGGTGGTGACCATTCTTCCGAACGGGGGTGCCGGATGTTTCTTGGGTCAAACATTTGGAGGCCCGAATTGTCGAGGAAAATCTCCGTGCCCTCCTGTGGGTTATCCATGGATGTTGCCATGGAGTCCTGGGGCTCACCCAGACCCTGTTCCCTTATGAAGTAAGGGTCAGAGTTGGCCGTGGAATCCCTGTCGGAGTCCCCTTGGTCAGAGGCTGCCGCCTGCCATTCATCCAGCACAGCTAGTGCCTGAGTGGGTTCTACATCTTCCTCACCTGAGGAAAGTTGTGTGGCATCGTAGGTAGCACGAACCGTGGCTTTTCTGCGATCAGCAGGGGCTTTCCCTTTAGATTTGCGTGGGATTACATTGCCCCTCCAATGGCGTTTTCGCCGCTGGGAGTGTTCCCTGGAAGAGTCGGAGTCTTCGGAGTCCGCTTTATAATGAACCCGTTTAGAGATGGGCCTGGGGACTTCAGAGTCTGTTTGGAGCGACTTGGAAGCGGCTTGTTCCATAGCTGCAGCCACGGCTGCTGTTATCATGGCCTGGAGGTCTGAGGTTTGTGATTCCTCCATTATAAAGAATGAGGATTCGGGGCTCACCCGATAAATTGCGTGAGGGCACTAGGCACAATTAGTGGAGAGGCCTGGGGACCGGGGTGGTATAATATCAGGACTAAATAACCTGTGGTTAGAGACCGGTAGGTCGTAGGAAGAGGAGAGGGCTGTTTGACTGGGGCTCACCCAGGTAATCGGAAACCTGCATGAACAGGTCCGTTTAGCAGCATAAAATGGGGGCTCACCCCGGCCAGAATAAGGTACAGACCAACTGGCTAAACCAACCCCAAGTGTAAGGCACTAACCTGGTCCCACTGAGTGAAAAGGTAAACTGTAAGCTTGCCGTTCGTATAATTAAACTGCCGAACGTGCGAATAGAAAATGGATGCGAACTGCCGAACGTGCGAATAGAAAATGGATGCGAACGCCTTAAAAAGGCGATCGCGTCAAACTACCGAATGAAGCGTTCGGTTAAAAGAAACGAATAGTCAAAGTGCGGTCGCACAGAAAAGACCGCGGGCATTCGTGTCAAACAGGCGAATGCGCAAAACTACCGAATGAAGCGTTCGGTAGAAAAAAAACGAAAGGGTTGTGCGCGAGCGCACAGAAAAGCCGTTGATAGAAACAGAGATATGGAGGGAAAGTACAGACGGCGGGGAAGCCGTGAAAGACACCTAGGGAGCCAGGCAAGGTCCCATGATGTACAGATAGGGTAAGAGCAATAATAGAGCAAATATATAAAGGTACAGTGATAGAACAAAAGGCATGTAAATGAATAAGTGTATGTTGAATATAGATAACACAAAATTTAGTACTTAACTTGTGATGGAGCAGCAAAGAAAGAGGAAATGATGTCATAGGTTTCACCTCTTATACTCTATTCTACGTTGTGATAGGTTAAGAGTTTTGTCACTCTTTTCTTTGCTGCTATGGAGATAGTAAAGAAAGATTAGGCAAAATACGAAGCCTCCTGTCATGTGATAAAATTTAAAAGCAAACACAGCGCAAGCATGTTATTAAATTTGCTTGCGCTGCGCAGAACAAATTCAGGGCCTTTTTCTAATGCCAGAGCTCTTCAGCAGGGCTGAATTTATTTCCCAGTCCGGCCCTGACCGCAGTATTTGAAGCTTCTATTTGACTCTCAGATATAAAGAGCACGCCCAAAATGTACTATTTAGCAGATTAGCAGCCAGAAAATAAGAATGTTTACAATTGCGCAGTAACCGCAGTATTTGAAGCTTCTATTTGACTCTCAGATATAAAGAGCAGGCCCCAAAATGTACTATTTAGCAGATTAGCAGCCAGAAAATAAGAATGTTTACAATTGCGCTGTAACCGCAGTATTTGACGCTTCTATTTGACTCTCAGATATGAAGTGCACGCCCCAAAAAGTACTATTTAGCAGATTAGCACCCAGAAAATTAGAATGTTTACAACTGTGCAGTAAGCACACTATTAGACGCTTCGATTTGACTCTCAGAAATGAAGAGCATGCCCAAAATGTACTATTTAGCAGATTAGCACCCAGAAAATAAGAATTTTTACAAGTGCGCTGTAAGCGCACTATTAGAAGCTTCGATTTGACTCTCAGATATGAAGAGCAGGCCCCAAAATGTACTATTTAGCATATTAGCAGTCAAAAAATAAGAATGTTTACAATTGCGCTGTAACCGCAGTATTTGACTCTCAGATATGAAGTGCATGCCCCAAAATGTACTATTTAGCAGATTAGCACCCAGAAAATTTGAATGTTTACAACTGCGCTGTAAGCGCACTATTAGACGCTTCGACTCTCAGAAATGAAGAGCACGCCCAAAATGTACTATTTAGCAGTTTAGCACCAAAACAATTCGAATGTTTACAACTGCGGTGTAAGCGCACTATTTGACGCTTCCATTTTACTCTCAGATATGAAGTGCAATCCACTAAAATACTATTTAGCAGTTTAGCACCCAAAAAATTTTAAGTTTTAAAACTGCAATGTGACACTATTTGACGCTTCTATTTGACTCTCAGATATGAAGTGTACCGCACTAATGTACTTTTTAACACCCCAAAAAATTTAAGTTTTACAACTGCAATGTGACAGCAGTATTTGATGCTTCTACTTGACCGTCAGATATGAAGTGCACCCCACTAATGTACTTTTTAGCACCCAAAAAATTTTAGGTTTTAAAACTGCAATGTGACAGCAGTATTTGACGCTTCTATTTGACTCTCAGATATGAAGTGCACCACACTAATGCACTATTTAGCACCAAAAAAATATTGACTTTTTAAAACTCTGATGTAACCGCGGTATTTGACGCTTCTATTTGACTCTCAGATATGAAGTGAACCCCACTAATGTACTAGTTTGCATCAGCAGCATCCTCTCCCTACACTAATAAGACCTCATGTGCATGCGGCGCTACGCGACTCCAGCTTATATTTGCACATGCTGCACTGGCCAATCACAGCCATGCCATAAGTAGGCATTGCTGTGATGGCTTCTAAGGGCAGACGAGTCAAACGCTTGTTGATTGGCTGCCCTGCAGCCTTTCAAAACGCGCCATTAAATCGCCGAACACCGAACTCCAACCCGAACATACAGTGATATGTCCGTGTTCGGGTCCGGGGTCCAAAAAACTTAATGTTTGGTACAAACCCGAACTTTACAGTTCGGGTTCGCTCAACTCTGTGCTTGAGGTGTGTTTACCCCTGCAATAAAAACATTTTTTACCTTACAAAATGGCATTGTTTTACACTGCAAGGTTAAAACGTCAGCGATACAACTTCATTGAGAGTATTGGGTGGCGATCCCATGGATAGTCCATGATATTCACCTCACCCTGCAGGAGGTGATTCAAGACTTCCATTGCCAAACGTGTGGGATGTGCCAGAGCTTAGAGAAGTTAGTGATCACCCTAAATCCATCTTATGAGTAATGTCCATAAAAGGAGAACACGTACGGCAGGTGGCAGGTGAGATTGTAGGCCCCTAATACTTATGCCTTTGAAATACCCCAAATAATTCAGGCAAATAATTTGCATCTCTGAGGAATCATGTTTATCTAATCTGATATGACACAAATAAAGCCAAAACTGGTTAGCTGTCTTTGCCACTGGAATGGAATGACTCCAGTTCTCCAAACTGTAGTGAAGCAATCCTGCAATTCCAGTAGGAAAGCAGATTGAGGTGGATTTTATGGGGTTACATTTTCTTTCAGTCTGTACTAAACAATCATCCCTCCCTGCTCCGTGTCTCCTCCCTCTGTCTGCTCTCCTCTTACCTTCTGTTCCCTCTACCTCATTAGCATAGTCTGTCTGCCGCTGCACTGGATCTCACCGTGGCTTCCTTCCTTCATTGACAGATCTTTTCTATATATAATATCTCCCTATCAGTAATTTCCCATAGTCTCTCATTTCGTTTCCCCTCCGTTTCTCTCCCTATATCCCCCATTCGTTCTCCTGTCTCTCAGTGTCTCTCAGCCCTCGCTGATATCTGTGTCACACTGCAGTATGGAGGATGTAGATGGCCAGAGCCCAGGCAGAGCACAGCAAATGACAGGTCAGTAAGGCTACATTCTATATTCTCTCCATCTGTTCGTTCCATAGATCTACCTGTGCTATATATATATGTTTATCCCTTTCTCCAGCCTTACCTACATCCCCCCTTATGTTTTCTATGAAGCTCTCCTTCTGGGAATGTAAGGATGCTTTAAATCTGTGTCATTTACTTAATAATCACAGAACTCTAGTCTACAGCCAATGTATAGCAATTACACTGTAGGTATTGATCAAAATAGGTGTAATTAATGGGGAGACACGGTCCTTATGTCAAGTGGGTCATGTGATCACAAGGCTTCATCACTAACTGGGCATTAATATACCGACACTGTGACACAGAGCTGCAAATCTTCTCTATAGCATCTGTAACCCCTTACTGCATAGCCATCCAATGTTATGCATGTGCATGATTGCAGGCAGGGAGCAGGCTTCATATTACTGTAGTGTTTTTATAGGAAGGTACGTAACAACCAGCAACTATTTGAATCTCCCTAATGTATTATTAGAGTAGAAGAATAGTTTGAAAAATTCATGTGAAGACAGTGATTAGAATAAATGCAATTGGTTTATTGATCTCCCATTGCCTGTAAATGGCTCGTGGACTTAATTGACCTATCATTTAGACATTGATCTGTAGTACATAAAGACATCAGAGGGGTTATTTACTAAGCAGGGTATAGTGGAGAACTTGGGATACCATATTTTAGGCCACAAAATTGAGGCATTCTACAAGCCATCAATATTTCTAGTACACTAGTGAATAGGCCTCCTATATCTCCAAACAGAATTTTTGTGATCGGGTATTTCTCCCATATTTAGTTTGTATTATTTTGTTGTACCAATGATCTTCATAAAGGGGCTTGTTCACTAATTACATTGAATTGCATCAAATTGGAAACTGATTTCCAGATTTAAGGAAGTGCTCACCTTGTACCTTGGTGGATCCTGGATGCTTTGTAGACAATTTACCTTGCATTAATTTTTATTTTTTTATTTTTTTTAAAGTGGCCAAAGTGGATCAGAACAAATTGTTATACTGGTATTAAATATTGCTTTTCAAATGCTTATTGGGCCACTGTCACTTTATATTTAAATTAGGTTCTGGGTAGTCTGTGTCTGCTAAATCTGAGCCAAATAGCTGATTCACTAAATGCAATTAAATTGGGTTAACACTAGATAATTTTGAGTTACATTCTGAAATTTCAGTTCACAATGTTTGAAGACAGCTGCTGCTACCTGTGAGAGCTGATTACTGAACCTCTGAATTTTTTTTTAACTGTGGCATACAGGCAGGCATACAGTTTTCAGTCCATGTTTGCTATTGCAGCATTCTATGGGATTACTTAATAAATGCACACATCTAGACTGTCCAATTCATTGCCCGTATCTATGTTCTGTATTCTAAATGGCCGCTTTTCATGAAGTACAAGTGAGGTTAATAAATCAGCAGCAGGGTCTTTTTCCTTATCTTCTCTTGTGTGTTCGAAGTAAGTGGCGTAAAAAACAAAAACACAAGCAATATCGGCTAGAAATACAGTTCAAAAGAATCTTCCAGTTCCCCTGGCACTGATCATGTCTTGTGACATCGTCCACAAATGTAAGAGTATAAAAGATGTATGTCTCCCTTCTTACTCTTCTGCGGGGTGTTAACATGCTATCGGAGAAATCACCTTGGATAGTGTTTGCAAAAAATGCAGAGGATGCCCATACACAAAGCTGAATCTCTCTTGGATCAATAGAAATGCCCTGAATTTGCTTAGCAGCCATATCCAGTTTAAACATAATGTCCTTTTCCATCAGTATGCTCCCATATGTTGTTTTACATGCATGGATTACCATGGCTTTTCCATTAAATAAACACTCCATGCACCATAACCACTAAAGTGCGCTGTATTGGTCAGAGTGCCATGAGTGTCCTGGTGTCCCCCCTTGTAAGTAGTCAAAGTGTTTTAGAACAGTTTCACTTCTTACCTGTGGTTCACTAGGCACCGTTCTCCTCTACCACTACTTCAGACAGAGAGCCAGAAGCTCTAAGCTAAACTCGGTGGTGCAGGTTTTAGCTCAATGAGTGAGAGCTATCATTTGACACTCTCAGCCAGTGAGAAGGACTGAGAGCACTGCAGAGCTTTATACAAGAGAGTTAAAGTATGGGCCTTCTTATGTGCTTCCAACTCTCCCACCTTATAAGTGGAGGTAAGGAATAGCGCTCATCAGACCCCAGGTAAGAAGTCAAACTGTTCTAAAACGGCTTGACTACTTACTATGGGGGAGCACTAACTGTTCTAAAATGGCTTGAAGGTAGAATAGGTACCTAAGATCGGGATTCTACAGTATTGGGGATCATTGGGATATATTTATACACAATCTGAGTGGTTCAATGTGAACTTTGCAATGTACTAGCTGATGCTGAGTTATGCATTTGCTGGTATTTTCGCACATTATGTTTGTTGACATTACTTGACATTAACGCCTACATCTCCACGACACCGACTAAGAGGGGGCCTTTCCATTTGAATGCCAATTTTGCAGGGATTTAAACTCTTGTATTTACTTTATTCTGTTATACATGACTAAGGCCCTTTGGCGGAAATGTATATTTTACTTCTGTTGCCGTTATAAATAAACACTCATTTGTGTGCCTATCCTGTTGAACCTGTAGATTTATATTGCTATGAAATTTCCTCATAGTCTTTGTCTTTACCGCTTTCATTCAAAGTCATTTCCATTGATTAACCATAATTTCTGTAAGAGGTTATTAATACATATTGATTCAGTTACCCTCCAACTTGAGATCACAACTGCAGGTGTTGCTCTTTCTGTGAAATTTGCTTTCAGCCTTAACTTTTTTAATTATCTTATTATCCTTAAAGGTCTCTGTCAAAACACCTGTCACCCTTATCTCCTCTGAACTATAGAAATCTCTTTATATTTTTAAACTTTTTGAGATAGTTGTCGTACAGGGTACAGTAACACCATTTATGCTCTTCAGGGCTGTCAGATCACTAGACATTGGTGAGGCATAACAACAATAGCAAGGTAGGGGTCCCCCTTAGCTGTTCCCAGTAATCTCTATGCCTACCACTCCCAGGCAGGATGGGGTCTCTATTAAGAACAGTACACTCTGCAATCTCTGCAACACACAGTGTGCTTGCTACTAGTATCAGTACCAATACCAATAAAGTTTTATTCCCTGCATTAATTCAAATTTTACTAATGTTCTTTTACCAAGAATAGATAAAATAAGAAATATTACCTGTGTGACATATACATGTTATAACGCTTGCCTATCCTTTCTTCTAAGCCTTTACAAAGCTTAAAGGGACACTATAGTCACCTGAACAACTTTAGCGTAACCCCTTAAGTACACATGACATGTGTGACATGTCATGATTCCCTTTTATTCCAGAAGTTTGGTACTTAAGGCGTTAATGAAGCAGTTTTGGTGTATAGATCATGCCCCTGCAGCCTCACTGCTCAGTCCTCTGCCATTTAGGAGTTAAATCCCTTTGTTTATGAACCCTAGTCACACCTCCCTGCATGTGACTTGCACAGCCTTCCATAAACACTTCCTGTAAAGAGAGCCCTATTTAGGCTTTCTTTATTGCAAGTTCTGTTTAATTAAGATTTTCTTATCCCCTGCTATGTTAATAGCTTGCTAGACCCTGCAAGAGCCTCCTGTATGTGATTAAAGTTCAATTTAGAGATTGAGATACAATTATTTAAGGTAAATTACATCTGTTTGAAAGTGAAACCAGTTTTTTTTTATTTTTTCATGCAGGCTCTGTCAATCATAGCCAGGGGAGGTGTGGCTAGGGCTGCAGAAACAAAGTAATTTAACTCCTAAATGACAGTGAATTGAGCAGTGAAATTGCAGGTGCATGATCTATACACTAAAACTGCTTTATTTAGCTAAAATAATTTAGGTGACAATAGTGTTCCTTTAAACAAGCACAGTAGTGCATCATCCCCATTGTCTGACCTTGCATAAACACAGCAAGTATAAAAATATGTTTTAGTATGATTTTCACAGGCAGCACTTTAATAGACTAGCAGATGTGATATATAGTTATGTATGTACTAGTCTAGGTGTACAGTAATTTTTAAGTTGGCTATTTTCATGCGTGATAATATAATATGATATAGGGTAGGATGATGGAGAGTATTCAGAATTCTGGGATTGCAATAATATAAAGCAATGGACTATTCCACAGTCTTTTGCTTTTATACTTTTACCCAAAGGCACATATTAGATAGGGAATTACAAGAATAGGTATACACAGTCCATCACTACAGAGAAGTTAGCCTTGCTAATTAATTCATGCAATAATTATAACTTCTATTACAGCTCAGATAATAATTTATATTTTCCAATACCAAAGTAGATATGTTTTGACTAAGTAGCACATATCATTGCCTAAGAGTGAAAATGTAAAACTGTAGATCTGATGCAAGAGACTGTTATGTTCATCTAACAAAAAGTTGGGAGGCATCTCTTTCAGAGAATCCAACAGGTCACTTTGTTTCACCGTCTCATGCTTATTTAGATAAGTACCCATACTTACTTTAATGACTATTTTCAACTACATACAGCTTCTACTTTCATATTGGACTAAGAAGATGATTATTTTTATATATATATAGTTCACATTAAGGCTATACATGTTTTCAAACATCTCTCTAATGGTTGTAAGAACTCATTGGGAGTGGTTGTGGTGTGATTAATTAGTAGAACATTTTAGTGATTATGTTGATAAAGAAGTTTTCATGTACAGACCATGCCCCTGCTGTCTCACTTCCCAATTTTCTGCCATTCAAGGGTTAAATCCCTTTGTTTATGCCCTTCTGAAGAGCTGAAAGGCAAAACGTACATCAGGGGAAACACTGCTCATATCGAACTACATCCTTTCACATGTCAACCAGGACGTGTCACTAACTATCTATCGAGTGGTCAAGTTGTGACCTTTACAATACTCACTGTACACCAGTAAAGCGTAACCTTGATGAAGACTCCCTTGATAGTAAACTTTGGTGGGAGGTGTATCTATATCTATCAGCATTATAGGGATAGCATTTTCTTAAGAGGTACCCTCGAAGGCTTTAAAGGATGATACTTTACATAGATGCATCGGGTCTTAATATACCCTCTCCTCCCTTATATACTAGATCAGTGTTTCCCAACCCAGTCCTCAAGGCACACCTACCAGTCCAGGATTTAGGGATTACCCAGTTGTGTCTAAGGTGTTTTTTTTCTTCTTTGTAAAAACACCTCAGACACAACTGGGTAATCCCTAAATCCTGGACTGGAAGGTGTGCCTTGAGGACTGGGTTGGGAAACACTGTACTAGATAACACGGACACCACAAATTCTTTTTGATACATTGTAGCATGATATATTGCAACACTATCACTCTTACATTAATGCTATCTACTAACTACCTGTTACTATATTTTACCTGTCATACTGGATGAGCTCTTTGATATATAGAGGTGGTTACCTCTCAATGTTTTTATTTTAGTATTTTTTTTTCTATTTGCTGGTTAGGCAGTCTATACTAATCTGTGAAGGTGCCATTTTTTAAAGACACCTTGTCACCATTTAGTAGATATTCCTAATATTGTTCATCCACGTCTTGTATTTTCTGTCAGTCCTATGGAGTGTTGTATTGTTTGGTTCTACATTACCTTACAATTTTTTATCTTTTTGATTCAGTAAAAGTTACGTTTTAATATTGTCCAGGATCCTATTATACATAGCTGTATATGTTTTTTCACTTATTCATTTTGATCAATAATATATTTACCTCCCTTGGCTGAGACTCAGAGTCTCCAAAAAAAGTTTCATTTTAATCAGATATTACAGCACAACATTTTTACTTTAGAAGTTATCATCTCTTGTTGTATTATTTGTACTTTAATCACACACAGAAGGATTTTGCAGCCTATTAAGAGAGCAGAAGATAATAAAGTATAAACTGAACACACTGTGTTTAGGAATGGGAGCTACAAAATATTAGATTCTTTTTCTGGAATAGTGTAGGGCAGGGGTAGGCAACCTTTTAGCAGCACTGTGCCGATATAGGATTGTGATGTCCCGTAGCGTGCCGGTCCATTTTTTTAAAATTGAAGTGTGTTTGCTGCCGTATTCTGCTTGTGTTACTTTTTTTTACTGTAATTGCTTTGTATCGTTGTATTTGTGCGTATATGAGCTATTATATTGTATATGTTCATTAATAGTTTATTGTATTGTGTATGATACATATGAATGTGGGCTGTGTATTGGGGCTGCTTGTGGAATTGTGTGTGTGGATGGATATGTCACATTGTGTGTTTGGTAGTGTGTGGGGGCTGTTTGGGGTATTGCATGTGAGAGGCTGCATGTGGGGTTGTGTGCATGTATGTGGATTGTTAGTGGTGTTGCGTTTGAGCGGATTGTGTGTATGTTTGTGTGTGGGCTGTCCGTATTATTTGTATGAGGGTAGGGTTATTCTGCATTTCTGTGTATATCTAGCAGTGCGGGTGGCTTCCTTGGGTTCAAGTGGGGACCAGGCCGGCCAGATACAGGTCAAGGACAGGAGCTGCAACAGCAACTGCGAGCTGCTCTACTACTGTGTGGATTCCCATTCACAAGTGCTGGAATGAAGTGCTCTGAGATCACTTCCTCTACGTGCTGCAATGCATAAATTGAGGATTGTCCTTCACCACCTCTTCGTATTAGCAGATATCTGAAGTTTTACTGGGACTCCTGATAGGCCAGAGCCTGTTTGGCTCTAGCAGCCTTGAGTGCCGTGCAAAGGCACCTCGAGTGCAGTGCATGGCACTAGTGCCGTAGGTTGCCTACCCCTGGTGTAGGGAGATTGTGTAAGTCTTAGCCAGGGAGGTTTGTCTATGGCTGCATAAATAAAGTAATGTAACTCCTAAATGGAAGACAATTTAACAGGGGTATTAACTATATACAAACAACAATGAATTAAGCTAAAGTAATTTTTTATGCTTGGATTGTCCCTTTAAAGATTATTTATATAACTAGATAAACCATATATTTCAAAATATATAAGAGTCAAATGACTCTCAGTTTGAGTAGGCTCACTGTAGAGGCTCACTTAGAAATACCTCTGTATCGGAGCTCCGATACCACGACTAGGTATCTCTGTTATTCCTTCCTGGAAGCTGAAAGAAACCCTGTAATAATCCAAGACCCTTTCTCCCCAGCAATTAGATGGTACATATACTTCTGGGAGTCACTTGACTTTATTTTGGTCCCACACAGCTTTTATGCACTGTCCCATAGCATGGGGTTTCCACATCAAAAATACAAGGGTTTTCCTCCCAGTAGCCTCTGTTTATGAGAGATAATTGAGTGAGAAAACTATAACTCAATTATCTCTCAGTTACAGGAAAACATAGAAAATATCATAAATCACCCTAAAAATACATTGTAACAACATAGGAACCCCACAAAAGTTATATCACTGAATAGCTGGGGTTTGTGCGCTGACTCTGTCGAAATAGCTCTCAGAACCCTTATGTGGTTTAGAAACGCCATTCAAATGAAGTTTGGACTGGTCGGCCACAAGGTGATGCCCCAAAATAGTTCCACAGAAAACAAGGCAATGACCTTTCATCTTTCAGGGGTTCTCACATGAACACCAACAAATGCTCTCCCTGGCTGTTAGGGAGCAAATGCTCCCCCTGTTCGGTAGTTCATGCCTCCCGAACGCTGTTCTCATAACTGTTCAGGAAGTTGGACGGCAGCGGTACAAGTTTGCCGGGTGTTTGCGGGGTCGCGTATCAGAGTTACAGTTCCATGCCGTTGACGACCGTTACCTGCTTTTGGGAGACAATATGGCCTCCAATTCTTGGAGCAAATGGATTTGGTTATATGAATGGCGGCCACACAGGGAAAGCACTTGAACTAATTGCTCATTTGTGGTTAACAGCCAGGGGGGATGGTCGGTGATTAGGAGGTGCTAACAAGGGGACCACACAGAGTTGGTTCGGTAAACGAATGGGGAGTGTACAGAAACCCAAAAAAACAGGAATAAAAGTGTATTTAGGGCATCCATTCTGCTACAGCCTCCCAGACCTGACTCCATTCTCCATCCAGAGGGTAAGTAGCATGCTTTAGCTGGTTTGAGCGTCGGTTCAATCGTGCCCAAAATTTCTCATGTATTTTATCGAAGGTTGAAAAAACCTCTGCCATTTGAGTTCTATGCTGTGGGATATTTGACTTTGCAGCAATCTTGAGAATAAAGAAAGCCCATGCAGCCTGATATGGACAGAAATCCTCCTCTGTGGGGACGAGGATAACCCCCACCGATTCAAAGGTGAAAGAGGTAGGGAGCAGTTTCATTCCTCACTTGGTTGTCAGATTAGGCCTCAGGTATCTGGAAGAAGATAAGAAAATAGTTATCACGTAAAGCACTGTTCTTTCCTTGCAGATAAAAAAAATAAATTAATTTCCAAATGGTAATTAATAAAAAAGATAAGGCATACTTCCTTATCACATGTACAGGTATGCAATCAACGCAGTTCATATTCATAGATACATTACCAAGTTACTCTGGTTGCTGGAGCTCCAAGGTCGATCAAAAACGATTCCAAAATTCTTAATACTTGATTCCACTAGTTGTTAGAGGAATCATAGCAGATGCATAGCCATAAAATATAGGTTTAAAGTCCTCTAAAGACACAAAATTCTGTTTATTCTTCAGAGCTCAGCCATAGTGCAACCAGTGAGCATGGCTTTCAGACTCCACCACTCCTTAGTGGAAGATTTTAATACAACTAGGTGATATATAAGATTCCTGCAGGAATGCAAGACTGAATTATCTCTTAATTATAAACATTATCAAGACATGCGGAAAGAAGGACCATCCTGCTCGTCAGGCTGTAATGAGAAGAAAACAGCTGGATTTGGAGTACTATTTAAACATAATGATTTTATATTCAACAAACAGAAGTTATTATTCCAGATCACTTGATGGGGATAAAAGTAATGCATGAAAACTGTAAATGACTTCTTGTTATATATACATGGTCACTAAGGTGAGTTGAAGGACAGATGTATTAAATATCCTAAGGCAGAGTTGAAATCCAGTCCCTATGAGCTGATAAACTGCAATGCCTCGAATTCCTAAAATTACATTATTATTATTATGATTGAAAGTAGAGAGGAGCAGACGAATTATTAACGTAGCTCTAAAGACTTATTTTGCAGACAAGGAAACACTAATACTTGAAAGTGAATTTGAACAATCATTTGAAGAATGTTACGTTACATACAGAGGGATATATTTGGACAGGTAGTAATGAGAACATGGCTTAGTTAACATTACAAGCACCTGCAGGCACATGATTCTCAATTCCCCCCAAACCCCTACTCTGCACACACAAAAAAAACCTTAATTGTTTATAATAAAAATTGTGTATACAGACACCGAGTGCTGGACAGGTTCTCTGCCATTATATCCACTAGGGGGCTTCAGTTTCTGTTCGCATTTTTCCGCTTCCTGACCCCTTGCCTGGATTAAGCAGCACTGATTCACCTGCAGCCCTTTTCCAATTAAGGTCAGCTGCATCTAATTAGCAGGCTGTAAAAGCCAGCCCTGCCCAAAACCTAGCATCTGGTCATTTTGCCTGTTTGGTGTTTCCTGCTGGATCTTTGCTGACTGACTTCCTGGACTCTGACCTCTGCCTGCTTTACTGACTACGTTACTCCGCTGCCAGCCCTGACTTCTGCTTCTTGTCTGACCCTGCCTTTGGATTACCCTTTTATCTGTACTGTGTTTTTGGATTTTGTCTCCTCCTTGTGCCATCTCCTGCAACTGGGCTCCAACTCCTGGTAAACTGTTCCATAAGTCCCCTTTGACTGTTACAGTCTGTCTGTGTGTGTGTTTGCTTGGGTGTGTAAATCCATATGTATGAGTGTATTGTGTGTGTGTTTGTAACCAGGGGAGAGCTGGCAACTTGTGGCCCAGGGGAAAAACAACTTAGTGACATATAGTGCAATTTTATCAACCCACCCATTAGCATCAGGGAAAGACAGAAGCACACAAACAAAATAGATGTGTTGATAGACATACAAGATAACTGAAGATAAAGAATTAAAGTGCTATGCAGCCCTGGGAGAATTAGCCATGGCCACTTAACACTTCAAAATCAATAAGGGAGATCTCCCCAACCAGGTAAGCATTTAGTAAAATGAGTTCTAATGCATTTTCTAGCAAGGGAATTCTATTAATCCAATATATGTATAAACCTTGAATACATATATATCATGCCAATGAGCAGTAAATACATAAACTGTGTATGTGTGTGTGTTTTTACATAATTAGGTCATTTTATTAATTACAATTTGTGGGACCTGCCTGACAACCCAGGCCAAAAGTCCAACGAATTTAATTTGCTAGCACTATATTTATACCTGTAACTTTCCAAGACCTGATAAAACCTGTACATGGGGGGTACTGTTTTACTCGGGAGACTTTGAACGCAAATATTAATGTTTCAAAATAGTAAAATGTATTACAACAATGATATCGTCAGTGAAAGTGAAATGTTTTGCCTTTTTCACACACAAATGGCACTTACACTGACAATATAATTGTTGTGATAAATTTTACTGTTTTGAAACACTAATATTTGTATTCAGCGAAGTCTCCAGAGTATACCAGTACCCCTCATTTACAAGTTTTATGGTGGTTTTCAAAAGTTAGTCACATATAAGGCTCGCTTTTCAATTCAGAAAATTTGTGTTCACATTAGTTTTTGTATTTTTCACACACACACACAAATATTAACGCTAACCTTGGCCAGTGTTTGTGACCAAGTGGCTACTAAAAAAAACTGGGCATACCTCATTTGCAATAACTTGGGTTGTCTACTATTGCAAATGGTTTGCCATGATGGGGGTAATTCTCATTCCTGGGTTCCGGTCTCAAAGGCAACGTAATCAATCTGGCGAATTGCAATGTGAAAAAACTGAAAAATGTAACTATTGGACTAATAGAATTTTTTTTAATGACAAGCTTTCGGGAGAACCTCCATTTCTCAGGTCTGAAGCATTTCTGAGCAAGACGACACATAGAATTCAAAGTTGAGTTGTGATACAAGGGTTAAAGCGACATGAGCAGGGGCGTAATAGCCGCGAGGCAAACAAGGCATTTGCCTTGGGCGGCATTTTTCAGGGGGCGGCAAAAAATGCCGCCCCCCAAATGCCCAGGGCATATGCCTAGTTAGCCTCGCGGCTAACTGACATCCCGAGCGAGCGGCGCTGGCAGGCGGGCGGCTGGCGAGGGAGCACCTCCTATGAGCTGACTGCTCAGCTCCGTCGCGCGCCGCAGAGTGAGGCTGGGAGCCGGAATATGACGCCCGCCCTGCAGCCACTGGACCACCAGGGAGAGAGACATTTAAATTAAAAAAAGTTAGTGTGTGTTTGTGCCTGACTGTGTGCGTGACTGTGTGTTTGTGTCTGACTGTGTGTGTATGTATTTAGAAGGTGGGGGTGGCGCGGGGGGAGGGGGGCGTCTGAGTTTTGTCCTGCCTAGGGCAGCACAAAACCAGGATACACCACTGGACATGAGTGTAGATAAGACCCAGGATGTGACCAGGAATACAGGTCCAATATTTTCTACTATCTTTAATATCTCCTATGATGCCATTATAGGCATCTTATGCAAACATTCGCCTATACTTAAGATGGATCCTTGGTTAAAATTCAGCATTGCCAACAATCCCAGAGTCACTTTTAGAAGAAGTAAAAATCTAAAAAAACTTCTTTGCTCCCTCTAGATTTACCTCCTCAGATACCCCTAACCAGACTTGAAATACCAGTGTTGGGAATTTTAGATGTGGAGGTACCTGCTGCCTCACGTGCAAGTTCCTCGGCCACAAAGCCACTCAATTTAACTCTACCTCAGGTGAAGGTGAATATGTGATAAACCATAGGATAGCCTGCAACTCCTCTTTTCTAGTTTATCTTTTAACTTTCACTTGTGGCCTCCACTATGTGGGACAGACCATAAGAGCTTTGAAAAACAGATTCAGGGAACAAAGGTTGGCCATCTTACATAAAGATCAAAAATCACCAGTGGCACGCCACTTTCAACATGTTCATGATAGTGACCCCTGCACCTATCAGTTATTGGGATAGAGCTAATCCCCAAAATAAATGATCTAGCCAGGAGAAAAAGAATACTTCATGCTACAGAAACAAAATGGATTTTTAAACTATATACTTTGTATCCACATGGCCTAAATGAAGAATTGGATTAAAGCATGAGGGTTTCCATATTGTTTTCTTGACTTCATCTTGCACACATCAGGTGAAGGTGTCTGAAAACATTTTGAACAGAACCTTCCAACGATCATATATATTTTAGTCATTAGTTTACCATTCTGTACGATTTTGTGTTCAGGACTTATTTTTTTTTTTTTTGTGTGTGTGTGTGTATATACTTTATTTTAGTTATCAACAAGTCTACTGCTTTGTATATACCTTTTGTTCATTATCATTTTTTTTTTTTTTTTTACTGTACACCAAATAGTTTTACTTTTGGTGTATCACTGTAAACACATTTCTGGAGCTAGTGTTAATCACTAGCCATTGTGGACTGCTAAACGAATTTGGGCAGATACCACCAGATAAGATTTCGAAATATTTCCAAATAGGATCTCTCAGCCCTGTATTACTATTTATTTAAAGTTTACAGGGTTCCTCCACATATTTTCCTATTTCGACAAGTTTCCAACTAGGATATGAGACTGTATATACCTTTAGTTTATTATTCCTATTTAGGACACTCACATTAGATTTTAGTATATTAAGTTACATTTTAACTATTTAGGACAGGATTTTTTTTTTTCTTTTCTTCCATATACTGGGTAGAGCTCACTGAGATCTCCTTTTGTATTATTTATCTGATGTATCAGCATCCCTTGGATCGGTGGAGAGGGCCCCCACAGACACAGAACATCTATGCGATCCACTGCTGATTTTTATATGATATATGCTAGTTTTAGGATGGTATTGTTTTTCTGTGGTATCTTGTATTGATTTTTCTAATTTTATTTTTTTTCAAGCCGTTTTATCATAGATTATTTATATCCTGTTCACTGTTTAGTGAACATTCCCTTTTATTATTTTTTTTTATTTTTTTTATTTTTTTAATATGTATATCTTTTCCGGTGTATTTTTATTTTATTTTTTTGTTTCTATGGTGTATTATCTTATTTATATCACACCTACATTTGATACATCTCGTTACACAGGCTTTAATGTTGTAGTTGTCCTTATGGCATTGCAACTTAGCCACTGTGCAGACTTGTATCTATGTATGACTAACGATTAGTACTGCTTTGAGTTGATGTCTTTTTTCTGGTGGTACTATTATGTTATATTTATCATTATATAAAATTGTTTTACTCATTCATTCCCCTATAGGAGCGCTCACACTATACTTGTTTTTTTACATAAAAACTAATATGAACACTAACTTTGTGACTAAGTGCATACCATAAGGCAACATAATCAATCTGGAAAATGTCAATGTGCAAAAACTGGACAGGGGAAGCCTTTTATTTAACCCTGTGACTTTCCAAAACACCATAAAATCTGGATATGGGGGATACTATTGTACAGAAGAGATATTACTGAACACAAATATGAGTGTTTTAGAGCAATACAACATATAATGCTGATGATATCATCAATGAAAGGGCAGTTTATTTGTTAAAACTACAAAAAACAAATATGAACGCTAATTCTGGCCAGCGTTAAGTGGCTACTAAGAAAGACTGGGCATATCCCATTTTGTATACTCTGGGTCGTCTTATTTTTCAAATGGCATGCCATGATGGGGGTAATTTTTATTCCTGGGCTGTCATACGTTCTCAATGGCAACATGTGTAATAACTGATAAGGGAAAAGTTCTATATTTCACTCTGTAACTTTCCAAAACACCATAAAAACTGTACACAGTGGGTACTGTTGTACTCATGAGACATTGTTGAACACAAATATGTGTATTTTATTGCCGTAAAATCCAGGGCCGCCATCAGAAATTTTGGGGCCCCTAACACAGCTCAAGGTGCCCGCCTCCAAATCCCGCCCACAGTAATACACAGACACAAATGGACACACACAAAAAGATACACAAATACTGAAACAGATTTACACATACAGGCATACTGACACACACATATACAGACACAAACAAACACGCATAAGGAGATACAGGTACATACATACTCGCATACTGACAAACAGACATACATATAAACTGACATATATCCATACAGACAAATATACATACTGATAGACACATACATACTGATAGATATATGCATACACATATACATACTGACAAACAGACATACATACATACACCTAATTTTTCAGCCACCCTCCTATTCCTTAACTTAAGTTGCAGGAGGGTGACTGGGGATGATGGGAGCAGATGCTTCTGCTGTCCTCGACTCGGCCGTCTCTCCCCCCCCCACGCGGAGTAAGTGACCTGCCGTCACTTTCTCCCAGCAGCATTTGCGGTGTAGCCGCATTTTATTTTTTAAATGGTCCTGGTCGCGCTATTACAGCGCTGACTGGGCCCCTGAAGATATAGGGCTCATCAGGTGGCCCTAAATGCTTGGGCCACATGATGGGCACCGGTGCAGATGCCCCTGGCGGCCCTGGTAAAATCTAACAGTTTCATGCCATGCATAGTTAAAACATTTCTTAATTTCTCACACTTTTTTTAAAATGATCGATCTATCTATCTATCTTCTTTGAAGCAACAGGAGAGGGTGTAGTTTTCCGGTTTGGGTATCTACTGGGATAGGCATTGTCTATTTCTTATATTGCTCTTATCCCCCCATATTTCTTAGCCGTTTAGAATTTATAAGTTATCACTGTATGATATGTTCATACATTTCTACTGTGCTTAGTCTAATATGCCTGTACTTTATTGCGATTTCTGATCTAACCTAACACATTTTTCTAGTGGACTCCCTGTACTATTATCCCATGTGACATACACAGATAATTCTGTACACATCTTACTTGGGGCATTACAGAAATCAGTCTGTTACTTTTGCAATACTTCAGTCTAACTATTTGCACTGAGTAGCTACATTTGTATCGCGTGGAATTTACAGTTATAAAGTGTATACCTTGGTACAATTCTAGCAGTCTTTTAACAATTTTTCTTTTTTTTTTTTTTTTACAAATTTAGTTTGATCACTTTTTTTGTTGCACAAACACTACTCTTTTGTGTTTTCTCTTTTTTTTCATATATTTTCTCCCAACAAAGTTTATTACCCTATATTGATCGTTACACAAGAGGGAATTCCTGTGTTGTTGGTTGGCCTTCCTAGTTTGAAGCTAACTATCCTCATTAGTTATTTTCATAATTTGGTTTCAAAGGTTACCTCTGTAACCCTTCCCAATCCCTGAGGATAGGTTTTTCCTATCCTTCGGTAATTTTTTCTTATGTATATATTAATGTTTTACATTAGAGGACTAAGGGTGACAGGGACACCGCTGAAGTGGTCTGTGTGCCAGTGTCCTTTTAAGTTAACTGTGCAAATGTATAGTTAATTTCACCTATTACGTACTACCACAGCTTCTTATTAAATGCATTTTAATCAAAGTACAATAGCAAATCAGGCTTGCATTTCCTAAAATTAATGTTTAAAATACTCATTTTTTATTTATTTAAAAATAGGTAATTCTTGTAACTGTTTAGATGTTTCTACCAAATCAGGATTCTGTTAAGTATTTCTCTGTTCTATGTGTGTGTGTGTGTGTGTGTGTGTGTGGAAAGCAGACCAGTAGTAATGCATTTTGCTAATAACAATGTCACTGGATGTATTTTTATTTTATTTATTTTTTGTTCCTATCAGGCTCAAGCCCGTGTACAGGGAGCTCAAGTCGGTGGCTTCCTCAGGCTCTTACAGGAAGGAATTCATATGCTGGGGAGCTTCTGAACGGTGAGTGTAAGTATATGTGTCCAAAAATCTTAACATGATAGAAGTTAAATGGTCCAGGTGTTAGGATGAGGATTGTATTACTGAAAGCAACATTGACTTACTCCAGTGTTTCCCAACCCAGTCCTCAAGGCACACCTACCAGTCCAGGATTTAGGGATTACCAAGTTGTGTCTAAGGTGTTTTTACAAAGAAGAAAAAAAAACACCTTAGACACAACTGGGTAATCCCTAAATCCTGGACTGGTAGGTGTGCCTTGAGGACTGGGTTGGGAAACACTGACTTACTCTATTATAGGCACAGTGTCAATCTGAGCCTTTGATATACATTCATGCATGTTTAACCCCCTAAGGACACATGACGTGTGACATGTCATGATTCCCTTTTATTCCAGAAGTTTGGTCCTTAACGGGTTAAAGACGCAGGAGAAGTAGAACTAGTTTGTTTGCAGTTAATGAAACACCTGATGTGATTTAGAATTAATCGATGATTTAAAACTGAGTTTTGCTTTATTTCAAATGTTTCCATGGTACAATATTATGAAGTTTCTGAAAAACACAGCATCAGGATCTCTCCGTCCCTAAGATGTCTGTTTTACAGGCTTATTTTCCACAGGCATGATTAGATGCCATCTGTGTTTCCTCACTGAACCCATCTGTCAGGGAGTATGAAAGGAGTATGAACATGTGTACTAATGTTAGGTGTGCATGCAAACACTTCCCAGTTCATTGATCAAACATGTGATGTCAGAGGGATGGGTTCTGGTAAGGTCTGTTTTGAAAACACTGCATCAGTACATGGAATTCCCAAGGTCACAGACAATAAACAAAATGACAGAATGCTTCACTGATCCCCAGGAACTTATTGAGCACTTTATCAATCTAAAATAAAAGTATTTTATCTCTGAAATCAGTGATCACCAGAACCACACTGCAGGCATTTTTGCATCAACACAAATTGTCGTTGTGATAAGTCAGTGACTTGGTCACTGCCGTTGTACAGACAAATTGTAGTTTGCCTTTTTTTGTCTTTTGTTTAGTCATTAGTTTGTTGGTTTTTTTTTTTCTCATGTATTGGATGCACTCTGTCATTATTTTCTACAGATCTATAAATCTTTCTTGCCACTTTTTATTAAAGAAATGTTTTGTTTTTTGTTTGTCTTGTTTGGGGCAATGTAAATTTGGTGGTCTTCTGAAATGTAAGTTTCTGTGAAAACTGGCAGAATTTACTCTGAAATCACTTTTAAAATTCTCTAATACATATGACCAAAATAAAATGAATTTAATTTCTACTTTTCAGAATACTTTTATAAATATCCCACAGTGAATCTTATTAGCGGTTGCTCATTCCTTGGCTCATTTAGACGGTCAGCTATGAGCTTCTAGTATTGCAAGCCATGCTAAGCAAATAAGATAGGGCCACAATTAAGAGAGTATCTGTAAGACCTTTAGAGAGTGTCTGTGAGAATGTCTGTCTGAAAGATCATTCTTTAAGATTGTTTACATTGGTGTTAGAGTGGGGAATTTAGATCTCTAGTGCTTACAACAGAATCCTCCACTGACCCTCAAAGAATCCCGTACTCTGTTGCTTGCTTCATGATTTGGAGGGCACACAAGAGAAATGAAGACTCACTCCATTATAAAGCAAATAAATAACTAAAACATTGTGATTATCCCAGCAAAGAGATTAACCCCTTAAGGACACATGACATGTGTGACATGTCATGATTCCCTTTTATTCCAGAAGCTTGGTCCTTAAGGGGTTAAAGTATATGGAAATATGTCTAAAGAGGAATTAAAAGCACACTTGTTCTACTAAATATCTAACAGCCTCTAATCTCCCAGCCAATAACTAACCCAATGTCACATTGTTATAGGTACAGGAGTACCTGGATGCCATCTTACCTTCAGGGGATAAGCTTTCCTTCTTCTGCAGTACAGTATAGGAATGTTTGCTTTTGACAGCTAGTGATTGGCTGAGAGAACTCTCACTGCCCACCCATTGTGAGTTATAGCACAAAATGTTACTTCCAATTTGCAGCCAGTAATATACTAAGAGTATCAGCTGACACTCTCAAATGATCCTCAGCCACCAAGGCAAACCTTCCTGTATTCTAACCAATGGAGGAGGTGGCAGGAGGCAGTACGGTTGGGGGGCCAAGGGACAACTTTTGGGTTGAACCACTGGGACTCGTGAGGTAAGATGGAGATAGTTACAAGATTTGGAGGTAATATGGAGATAAAGTTACCAGACAGTTTTCCTTAATTGTTTGATCACCCGTATATAAAAGTGTATAATTTTAAAATTAAACCATTTGAGCATCCCCAGTCCTTAAAACCACTTTTTAGAAGAATGACCTTATGCTCCTTGGCCCTTTTACCATCTTTAATAAATGTACCTATAAACTCCATAATATTATTTCCATTACTTTTTTTCTTCTCAAAAAGGCTTACAATCTTATATAACTTCTTACTAATATTTTTATTTTTTGGATTTGCCCTTTTTTTTTTTTTTCTTCTTCATACTCAAGGAAAATTTAAGTTAGCTCCATTATAAACTTTTCTCTATTTTAGGAATCCGCTTCACACTGTACTGTTTCTATAATAAGAGCATTTCAGCAGAGAGAGAGAGAGAGAGCACGAGGCAGTGTGGAGATTTTCATTTTGGTGCAATGCAGACTAAAATGTATTATTCATTATGAAAAAGAACTACATATCAGGCACAGCACTGCTTAGTTTCCTCAATTACTTTAAATCTAAACCAATTACCTAGTGGATACATCATCAATTCTCACAACAGCTTATTGGATATTATAAAGTAAAACTAGGAACCACAGAATAAGACACAATAAGGCTTTATTCTCCAAAACATTGTTGCAGAGAACTCCAGCACCCAAAGGGTCTCCTAGGTTGGATGGGAACAAATGCAGGGTGGAGGTAATTAATTCCTGGTTGGTTTTGTCTTTGTTCTACATGGCACACATTTATTTACTGGGGTCTCTTTATCAAAAGTTCAATACTGAGAAAGTGCCATGACAGGCAAGAAACACGTCCAGGACCTCTTTCGAGGTTTGCCAGGACCCTCTCCAGTGTTTCTTTCCCCCCTCCTAGTATATTTTGCTATCTCCAGCTGCCTTTGCTTTCCCCTTTCACTTTTTTTTGGATGCAGGTTGTTTCATTTCCACCTATTTGAATGTGCATATCAGTTGCACACTGGCTTTTGGTGCACATATATTACGATATACAGTGGAACTTAGGTTCTGGAATGCTCCCGTACTCAAACGATTCGGTATTCGAACAAAATGTCTCGGTATTAGAACAAAATCACACATTAACATTCCTCGCTTTGGAACCTTGCTGGTATGATGCATCGGCCTCCTAGCACTAGACATAGCGAACACAGCTCCATTCTGTCTGCGAACACAGCTCCATTCTGTTAGCATACAGCTGACAGGTTAAGTGAAGTTACATTTTCACTTCATTTACATTGTATTTATAGGTTTTCTGTATGATTTTTATGCATGTAAGGTATTATTAAACTGTAAAATTTGTGTTTAAAATGCTGTACTCTTGGGGGTCTGGAATGGATTAATCTAAGTTACGTTAATTCTTATGGCAAATTTTGATTCGGCTTTCAAACAACTCGATTCTCGAACAGCTTACGTTTGAGTTCCAAAGTTCCACTGTAATGCCTTTCGTGCTTAGCATGTTCCTTTAATCTTATTAGGTGGGCTACTAGATGCTGCCACTCTTGCTATATTGTTTCCTCTATCTAATTATTTTTTTAATAAATTGTACACTTTAATTACCTACCTGTGGCATTATTTTGGAGCTACTACCATGTGCGGACTTTAATGGCAATATTTGTGTACTACTATTGGGGTTTGGTCGCAATACACTGGATTGTTGTAAACTGAAATCTGAAAAGTAAGATTTAGGCAAACATTCACCAACACAGCTAAGGTCACAGCTTGGCTCTTAAAGGGTAACACACTGACATTAAAAATAAATACAGTATACCGTGTAATCCACATGTTCAATGCCAGTAAACTATTAATGGAAAAAATTAAAAGAAATTCAGTGTATATATTTGTTAATGTTAAAGTGTTCCTTTTGTAGTTTAGATTGATAGAATTTATAGATTTATCCCCTCCCCATTGTTATCCAAAAAAAGTAAAATAAATAACATTTATTCCAATGCTGAGAGTTTTCTTGCAGCAGTCACTCCAATGAAGTGTATGGATGTCTGCTTCTCTACGAGAAGCTATAAGGGTGTTCAGATCAAACGTGACTCTTAGTAATGCCCAATAGGTTATTGGTAAGCAAACTTGGTTCAGTGACAAAAAGGTTGGAGTAGCCCTTTAATTTTATAATTCAGTTTTCAGTTCCTTTCAGTTCATTGTTTAGTGAGTAAACCTTAACAGTTCTTTGAAACAAGGCAAATAAAACATAATTATCTTTTTGTGATTAGCATGAATGTTCTCTTTGATAGCTGATAGTTATCTTAATCTTTTCATATTTGCATAGTGGAGGTGTAACGCCTTCACAACTGACATTTCTCTTTACCGTGACAGATAAAACACATGTATTGTATTCCTTATGGCTTAAATATACCTTGCTCTGTTGTCATTTAGAAGTGAGGAAGAGTAGTCTCATTAGCTTGGAGGTTTTACAGAGTTCTCCTGGGTGACTATTACACAAAGTAAAACAGTTTATCAACAATTATATTATCCCTCAGTCACTGCTTTATGTTCTAGGAGTTCCCTGAAAATGTAATTACATCCAGGCATTGTCACCAGTGTCTGCCGAAAGTTTTCCAGGTAGTAATAATCAAATTTGAGTTGTGGCCTAGCATCCCCAGTGTTGCAGATATTGCATTTCCAAAAAAAACACTTCTACATGGTCCAAGCTTGGGGATATGCACTGCATAGAAGTGAAGACTCAAATAATTACTAATGTAAATTTTTCAAGGCAGCTGGGCCAATCCACCATCTTGTACTACCAAACAGAAGCCTGTGAGGTTGGTGATTTTCCATAGATATAGATAAAAAACTGTTGTGTTTTACCTACAATCTTGGTAATTGTTGTATATTAAAAATGCCTTCCTACAAACAGACTGCATGACAGTAGATTGTTTGTTTCCTTCCCTCGGTGTTTACTGAGGCCAGCACTATCAATGCCCTCTGTAGTAACACTGCACATTTGGATGTATCAGTGTGACACAAGTGCTGGTGTGCACTGATCTTTACTAATTGAAAATTCATACTTGTTGAGTTAGCCAAAACATTCATCTACCAAAAATCCAGATTTTTCATTATGCAAAGGAACACAACTGGCTATTTTATCCAGCTTGGTCCATTGAGTTCCTTGAGGACTATGTTGGTGCACTGATCCAGGGTACAAAAGACTTGTGCTTGTTGGCAAACTGGTATATTTGTTACTTAGAACAAATGGAGTTCCCTAATGCACACTGTCACTTTATGTGTCTACCTCTAAGTATTAGAATGCCACATGCTTTGTTTGTGCTGGACTGGCCAGTTTCTATGAATTCTATGTAGCTACTTTGTAAATGTTGTCATTTACTGGTTCTAATACTCGCCAATATGGAAATGAATGTAACAGGGCATGTGACAGCTGGGATGCTCAAATGCTGTCAAGTGAGTGACATATCCCACAGAATCAGGGACAATGTAATTAGACTAATAATCACAAGGTCAAATGCTAATGTCTTGCTTTATTAGTACACGCTTAAATCAGCGCAATCGAGGAAAATATGTACGCTTGTATTTCTGTTAAAAGATCGGTGAGATTTAGTAATGAGATTTAGCAGTCTGACTTGCAGGTTTAGAAAGTGGCATCAATGTAGAGTTCCAGTGTAATACATTTCATAAAGTAAAACCTTCAAAGTTATATAAATACAATTACCCTTGCTATTTCATTGTTTCTCAGTTGGAGTTTTTAAACTTTATTGGAGCTTTTTCTAATCCAGTATACCGCTAATAGATGCCATTTTCTTGTAACATTTACCTGGTGTTAATAGAGTGCAAGCCAGACTTAAATCTCCTCTCCAACTCACATAAACATCAAAAACCATAACCTGCTCGATTGGATCCTCTCCACTTCTACTGATAGAATCCAGGAGGCCAGAGTTCTCCCAAACAGTTTCAGTGATCACTGTTTAGTGTACTGCGTGTGCAAAATAAAGGCTATTAAATCCTCTCCCAAGGTTAAAATCACCAGGTCCTTCAAAAAAATTTAATCTTGAATCCTTTCTTAATGACATCAAGAACCTCCCATTGCACAAATTAAACCTTATCCCAGATCTAGATGATGCTGTTGAATTCTTTCAGTCTAAACTCCTACAAATTTGGAATTTGCATGCCCCGCTGTGTAAGGTGAAGGTAAAAGGAGCACATATGAACTGGATCACAGCTGTACCAGTTTCGGGATTCTTTGTGGTCAAAGTTCAAGCGTACTGGCTCTATGAATGATCACTGTGCATATAGACAATGGCGAAATATATGCACAAAACAAACAAAATTGGCCAAGGCCCAATATTTCTGTGAAAATCTGAACAATAACCTATCAAACCCTAGAAACTTTTGGAAAGTCATAAATAAATTACAAACTCAAACTCCCCCAATCCACTCCCAACCCTCCACTGTCCAAGTGGATAACCAAACCCTGCAACTTCCCTTAGATGTAGCAAATGCCTTTAACAATTATTTTGTCGGATGCTCTACTGCCCTGATTGCCAAGCTAATAAATGACACGCATCCTGAAACTACAAATGTGGATCAGGCACCACTAAATTTGCAAGGGCCCAATATAGACTAGGTTCTAACTATTGCCCAATATCATTGCTCCCGGTATTGTCAAAAATCTTAGAAAAATATGTCCATACGCAACTATGTGAGTACTACCAACAATCAAACTATCTGACCCCTGATCAATCGGGCTTTCACCAGAATCACTCCACTACAACTGCCCTCTTAAAAGTTTGCAATGACATCCAAACTGGCATGGAACAAGGAGACTTAACTGGAGCTATTTTCTTTGATTTTGCAAAGGCATTTGACACAGTAGACCACGACATTCTACTGCACAAACTCAAAAACTCAAGTATTGGTGATCGTTCGCTAACCTGGTTTTGATCGTATGTATCGGATCGCTCGCAATATGTGTCCATTTCTGACAGTGACTCCCTCCCTCTCCCAGTCACGTGTGGTGCTCCCCAAGGTTCCATTCTCGGCCCTCTACTATTTACGTTATTTATAAATGATTTGCCTAACGTCTGCAAATCCTCAAATGTACACATGTCCGCAGATGACACAGTAATCAATATGAGCAAATCCGATCTACTGCAGCTTGAGGCTGTGCTCCAAAACCAGTTTACAGAGGTAGAAAAGTGGATCGCAAAAAACAAACTCTTCCTGAACACTGACAAAACTGTCACAATGATCTTTGGAACAGTACCTAAATTACACAATTCCCACCTATCCATCAAATAGCACACTGACCACAGTCCACTCTTTCAAATACTTGGGTATGATCTTAGACCCCCAATCTATCTTTTGGCCTCCACATAGAAAAACTTGCATCTAAACTTTATCCAAAACTAGGTGCCCTGTACAGAAACAAATCCTGCCTAAGCCCTACAGTAAAGGAAAAGATTGTACAGCAAATATTGATGCCAATCATTGATTATGGGGATGTAGTATATGCACATGCACCACAATCCCACATTCATAAACTCAATACATTGTAGCACAAATCTGCAGAACAAGTTATACAATGTAATTACAGGACCCACCATTGTGACATGCTAAAAGAACTAAACTGGTTGTCTCTGGATTCCAGACGCACCCTTCATCTTTCCAGCCTTGTGTTTAAGAGCTTTTCTGGGAAGCTCCCACCCTACCTGAGTAGAATGCTCTCCTCGGCTGTTCCCACCTCCAATCCAGTGCCAGCACTTTATTTAATCTACCTCCAATACAAAAAGAAAGCAGCCAGATCCTACTCCTACAGAGCACCGCAATTGTGGAACGACCTCCCGCACACTTTCAAATCTTCCCCAAGCCTAAAGTCCTTTAAGAGATCCCTATCTAAATACCTCAAAACAGAATGCACGTGTTATGGTTGATTATATATTTCCTGCCTGTTCTGTTAAATTTTGTATCTATTGTATATTAATATTGTTTTTGTATTTTATTGTTCCCTATTGTAACAATGCAATGATTTGTGGACCCAGGACATACTTGAAAACAAGAGAAATCTCAATGTATCTTTCCTGGTAAAATATTTTATAAATAAATAAATAAAATCAAGGGGTTTAAATTTACCAAAATACTGATACAGAGTCTGGACACAGTATATGTGTCACATTTTTTAACTGCATACCTTGCTGACAGCTAGCTCTTTACATAGTTACATAGTTAAATAGTAACATGGTGATCTAACTGAAATAAAAATGGCTCGATTGAGTTCAACTTTTAAAACACATCTTTTTATGCTGTTTATCTAAAAGCGATAGACAATTTTGCCACAAAAGGAAAAAATATTCTCGACTCCATAACAGCAATAAGATTTATCCTTTGATCAACATCCTGATCACATACACATTAACCCCTTAAAACCAGAGGGCGTACTATTACAAGAACCTCACTCTCACATGGCCGGAGGAGGCAGGATCCGCCGCGGGGGACTCCCTGGTAAGTTAAAAAAAAAAAAAAAACGAGGGCAGTGTTTGTGACCAAATGGCTACTAAAAAAGACTGGACATGCCCCATTTGCAATACCTTGGGTTGTCTACTATTGCAAATGGTATGCCATTATGGGGGTAAATTTAATTCCTGTGCTACTATACAGTCTCAAAGGCAATGTAACCAATCTGGCAAATTTCAATTTCACATGTAACATGCTATATTTGACCCTGTAACTTCCCAAAACACCATAAAACCTGTACATAGGGGGTACTGTTTTACACGTGAGACTTTGCTGCACATTACAAATATGTGTATTTTATTGCAGTAAAAGCAAACCGTATTATGACATTGACAGTTAAAATGTCATGTAGAACTAAAAAAATAATTTCTTATTTTCTCCCATTTTTTTTCATATTAAATTATGTTTCATAGCTAAATATTTGATATTAAATGAAAGCCCTGTTTCCCCTGAATAAAATTATATATAATAAGGGTGGGTGTATTTAATATGAAAGAGGTGAATTACGGTTGGACAGATATATAGCGCAAATGCCAGGTTTTGTTTACGTTTTGTTTTGTTCACAACATGTACATTTGGCTCAGTTCTTAAGGGGGTTAATCATATCTTTGAATAGACTGTGTTTTTTTTTAAATTTTTTTATTTTTAATTCAGGTCTTTTAAAAGAACTATTTACAGAATGTGACAAGTCTACCTCTTTAGCCAAAGAATTCCACATCTATATTTTTCTAACTGTAAAGACCCCTTTCCTCTTAGCGAAAAAACCTTTCTTCCCGTGTCAGTGAATAACATCTTGGCTGTTAAATTATCCTGCCAATTAATAAGTTTAGCACATAGTGGTTTGTACTGACCCTGTATATATTTATTATCAGAGCTGGAAAAGAGATCAGGTCATGAGGAACAAGTGGATGAGTATTGGGGATGAAATTAGATCCGTATTAAATAAGCTTTAACAATGTGGCTGGAATAAAGCTGGAGCTTTCTTAATAATGGGGGATGGGCATAAGTCAAGTGGTTGGAAAAACCTGTATTTTTATGCAGTCTGTATATAAAATAATAGTGGCTGCAGCAAGAACGATGTTTCTTCTTCAGGTTATACTGGAGCCTAGCAACACAACTCTTTGAAATTATCCGAGCAAATTTAAGAGAAAACCTCTTCAGTATAGATACGGATCAGAATTTATTGTAGTATCTGCTTATTATTTGAGTACACCAGTTAAAATATCTGCATAGTATAACTTGGTAATATTTGCTGAATGCCTCTTTGGTGTTTTATATTTTATTTGCCATTTTCTGTAAATAACAGAATGAGAATGGAAATGAGTTATTGTAAGTACAGTACATAAGTGCATCTTGTTTTGTGTGCCTCCTACTTCATTCCATTTATTTGTGGCTGTACAAAAACTCAAGGTTAGATATATAACAAAGGATTGGGCTGATCACGCAGCCAGCACGCAAAGTGTCTAAATTGAAAATCATCGTTAAATATGTTCTGTTTATGAGGACTAGATTTTTGCATAGAGTGGGTGATGACATTTCAGTATGATTTGTTTTGCATAGTTAAATAACAGTTGAGCTGACTGTTGTCCAATTTACAGAGATCTTTTAAATATTAAAATAAAATATTTTTGCATCTGTTGAATAAACGGTTCATTTCCAGATAAGTAGTTGTACAATGCTGAAATGAATTGTATGTTTTTTTTCACTTTTGCTGGAGTATTCACAAATCTATAAGAAAATATTGCAACGTGTTCAAAGGTGGGTCAGAATAGATTGGAATAATTTTAATATTAGGGTGCCTAGTTAAACTACGTTTATGTATTCTGTAAAAATAGATCCTGAGAGGCAATCATAATACTATATAGAAATAGATTCAGTAACTTAGATTCAGCCAGTTAGTATAAGATCTTCTTCTCTGGGGAACTCATCCTACAGGCTGAGTAAATAACAAGAGGCAATAATTTTAATTAGATATTTATTATGCAGAGATGAAGGAATCCTTAGTGAGAGCAGTAACTCTATAGAATAATCCCACTTTGCTTGAAAGAGTTGTGGGCTTAATCGAGGGGTGTAGGGCATGAGGTTCTCCGCCTGGCGCTCCATGGGGGGGAGGGGAGAAGTGTAGCGGATTCGCTTGTGGCTGTGTGCGACTGGCGGGAAAGCAGCCGCCTTTCTCGCCGCCTCCTGTGGTAGGCCCCACTCTGCCGTTGCGGTGCCCGCTCATCCGGGTGTTGAGTTTAGTATCGCTGGGTTCCAGCAGGCTTCCCCAGGTCTGAGGACTTATTTGTAGGAGGATTGTGTCTCTGCAGCCCGAGTAATCTGCAGATTACACAGTTTTGAACCCTTTTATTCTGATGATTTTACTAAACATGCACACATGCACAAAATAAAACAAATTGACAAGTAATGTTATTATAATATTTCTTCACAATAATAATGGATAAAGACACTTCAAAAATGTGAAGAATTTATTATGCATTAAATAAAAATGAAGACAGGGAAAGCTGATTACCTGTCTCAGAAAACCTGTTAATCTAACACAAATGGGAAAAAGTATCCGAAAAGAGCACTTTTGAACCTCTTTTTTTTTTATATATACATTGGAAGCAACACATTTGTAGAAACAAACAAAAAAAAAATGCTGGAGAAAAAGTGAAAGGCATAAATGGGTGCAAAAAGGAAAAGTGATAGGAAAAGATATATATATATATATTTTTTTTTTTTTTATACATACCCTCCACTATGAATATCAAGTAAACCTACCTGAAGATGGAATTGTCATTAACATGATTTTCATTTTAAACTTGATTAAACAATCAAAAACAACTATGCAAAATTTGTCATTGCATACTTATTCTTGCTTCCTTAAAGGCACACTATAGACACTCAGATCATTTCAGCTCATTCAACTAGTCTGGGTGCAATATCCCTGTTCCCCTTAGTCTTGCAATATAAATAAGGGGCTCTGGACACTTACTGACACATTATTGGTGTCGGCACCAAACTCTCTGCTTATCTATTGCTAAATTACCGACATCAAGTTCATTCATGTCCAGCATCTCAGGAGTGCATATTGGAGACTCTTAACACTAATTTTGTGTACTCTGTACATACTTTATTTCTCTTTCTTTTTCCTTTATTATGTTTATGGGGGGAGATTGATAAGACCAGGCATTTTATTAAGGGGTGCCCTTGGAGGCACAAGACTCAGGAATATTTATTCTATATGCCTTCCTCTGTCACTGTCTGTATATTTTCTACTACCTAGGCAACCTGTTCAAAAAACTTTAAAAAACTGTTTGTAAACCCTCTCTTTATACTTTGACCTATTATTTAGATGCAGCTAGCATTTAGGCAACTTGTGTGATTTTTAACCTGTTAACTGCTGCCTGTCAGCAGTCCTTCACAGGTGAGCTACTACTTTGTGCTCCACTGTGGTCAAACATAAGTTAACATCATTCAGTGCAGGCAGCTGTTGTTACGCTAGAATATACTGCTAGGTATCTTGCAGAAAAAACGGAGCCAGGTCAGCAACCCCTTATTTTATACTTTACTGCTTGACAGCAATCTTTAATTTATCAAAATGCTGCTATGATCTAGGCAGCTTTTGTGATATTTAACTGGCTAATCGCCGTCTGTCAGAAATCTGTCTTAGCTGAACCATTATCTTTGATCTTTCTGAGGTTAAGCACCATAGAACATTATCAATTATTGTATGTGGAGTTAACCCATGTCGTTAGTTGTACTATCATGTAGGGATTTACTTATCCATATCTTTTAACTATTGACAGCACTGGTTTAGCAGTTGTCTTATCTCTCCCCCCCCTCTTGTTACAGCTATTAGTGATATATAATATAGTATCACTTCTATTACTTGGGAATACACTGATGTTATATTGTAGCTAAACAGTATTGCTTCAGCATTAGTGTTATTATGTATACACTTTTACAGCTTGTATAAGTGGTCACAGAGTTTTACTCGCTGTATAGTCTCCAATTTCTCCTGCTGTTCATATTATTTTTCTTTTTTATATTTTTTATTTTAGATTTATTTATTAAAAGTTACTTTTTAATCTACAATCTTCTCAGTAAATCATACACAGGTAGAATGGCATTTGTTTCTTTTTTTTGTTTATTCTCTGCAATATAAATAATTTCAGTTTTAGAGAAGCTGCAATGATTACATTACATAAAATAAGACTGCCTCTAGTGGCAGTCAATCAGACAGCCACTAGAGGCATGTTCTGCTTGCTAGGCGACTTTTTTGGTTGCCTCAGTGACGCTGGACTTAGTTATGGGATTAGTTGAATCCCCATAGAAAAGCATTTTAGCAGTACTTTCCTATGGGGGGGGGCCTAATGCTTTGCGGCATTCGCCGCGCTTTAGCCCCTCTGACCATCGGATGACATCGGGTGAGTACGGAGAGGTGTGGGGGGTTTTTTTTTGTTTGTTTTTTAACCCTTTCCATGCTGGGATGGGGGCACAAGGGAGGAGGAATTGAGGGAACAATAGTGTAAGGAATACAGATTTGTATTACTTATACTATAGTATCTCAGTATTTGACATGACACAAAAGGAAGAATTGCATGCTTTGACATGACTACTGTGCATACTTGGCAACTAGTATAACAAACAATTGCTTATAATTTGTGTTCATAATACTGGCAATATGTCATAGTATGTTCCTTTTCAAAAATGTAACACTTTTTTGTGTTACGTACTCAATGACAAAGCACAGAAGACATACACCTTTATGTTTTGTTTGGTATTAAACACATTTCATTGTGAGCCAGTAATTCTGTGTCTGCTTCTAGATTCAGAAGATGAGGAGCCACCTGACCTTGAGTCGGAATCTGGAGATGTTCCCAGTGGGTCAGAAGGTGGTTCAGGAAGCATTATCCTGGATAGCCAAGATTTGAGGACCCAGATCATCCAACTGCTGACAGAGCTGGAAGAGACACGAGATCTGGCATTGAAACACGAAGACAGTTTCTTGGAGATGCAAAGTAAACATGTTAACACATCATTCTTTAAAAACTTAAGTGTCAGTTTGTGAATCTAGCATTTCATACTTGAGCTTGGGAATTTCAGTGATTTTTCTAATAGCTAAACACAGCCATATTTTGCAGTACAATAACAAATAAAGAGCCAGTCCACACCCAAGAATATTTCTAGAAGGTGCAAATAATCAGGGCTCAGTTTTGTTCAGTTCTCACAAGTGACAACTAAAAGTGGCAAAAGTAGGCTTGGACCTAAAGTAAAGTTGAATGACCCCCTACATAACTTTCATTTAGTAGGTCAGCTGTAACTTTATCTATGTATAACCGTTTAGTAACTTATGAAAATGTTTAAAAAATACTTTATGTATCATAGACTACCACAGTTCTTATCTGGGATCTGCCGGGTGCCTCTCCCCAGCTTTACTACAACCTGCTAGGGAGAAAAGAAAATCTCTCTGTGTGAACTATGCTTGGAGATAAGGCCTTTGCTCACTGACAGGGAACAATCAGCTGACACTCTCAGGCATGGAACTAGGCTGCTCTGTAGGGCTTTTGCTCAGGAGAGCTAACGGAACCGCATGAGGGTTTGTCATGGAAACCAGGATCATGCACATTAATAGATTTATTTTTTCAAAAAGTAATACATATTGCAATTTTAAGGGAAAGTTTGTGTTTTATATTCCACAAATGTATGATTTCAGGCAAAAGTAGTTTTGTTTTTGTTTTTTTTTGCATGAATATGACATTTAAAGCGGCTCGGTCATGAAATTAATCCCTAGTCCTCACCTCCAGCCTAAGTATCCCTCCCTCTAACTTAACCAGACCTTCCCCCACACACCCTTTACTGACCTTGACACTTTTTTAATGTTATGCTAGTCCTGCCGGGTCTTCCTTCAGCACCACCAAGAAGTGACGCAACGCTAGAGGGAGGTGAATCAGGTTGACCGGCAATGACTACATTGACAAAGGTTGCGTAGCTTGTCTTAAATGCTACATTTTCTCAACCTTTGTCAACCTGCAGGTTATAATAAGTAGAATCAGTCCCAACTTTTCCTTTTTTATATAGGCATGAAAAAAGTGACCCGGCTGCTTTAGGTTTAAAAGGATATTTGCACACATTGCACTATACATGAGAAATGCTACCATAACTTCAGTAAGTAATTTAAGTTCAATGTCTATGTCTTTATTGCAGACCCTCCAAACACTTATTAGCAATATCAAAAAGTAAGTAAATACAGTATTTATCCAAGCAGGGACGGATCCAGAACATAATCTCGGGAGGGGCACTAGTAGATTATTTAAAGGAACAATCCATGCCCAATAACCCCTACAGCCCTCTGTAGTGGTTATGGTGCCAGGAGTCCCGTGACACCCTCCCAAAGTAAGTAATCAAACCGTTTAAGAACAGCACGAGCCTGAAAAATAGCTGCGAAAGACTGTGTGCCTAGGTAAAGGATACACAATAACCAAGTCCGTACCATATAATGAGATAATGTTGGAACAGAATGCCAAAAAAGTATCAGTGAGATTGATACAATTAAAATGTATCTGTCAGAATCTCAGATGGCTATTTGTTGAATAATGCAGCTATCTCAATCACACACCCAGACGTAATAAAGCACAATACTTATTATTGTATGTTATTATTGTACAGTGTTGCCGTGGTAACGAGAAGAGGACCCAGAGGAGCTGCAGGTAAGAGCTCCCAGGTCCTCTCTTCCTTCCTTGCCGGCTGCCAGCAAAGTGCCCCCCTTGGATCTGCCACTGTATCAAAGGCATACAATCCTCCACTCTGTCCAGTCAAATTTGGCACCGTGTGGTTTTATGACGTTTCCATCAGTGCATATCTGCTAGCCATCGGGGATGCAGAAATAATCAGCTACACATATTCTCTGAATGATATGAGGAATGATTTCCATGTCCGCACTAACATTCTCCCTGGGGAAGCTGTTCTGTATTCTGCATTTCTGAGGTGGGCAAAATCCATGAAGTTGTCCTGCAAAAGACATGGATACTTTAAACAAAAACCTCAAACGTATTTGAAGAACCTGTGCCAGCAGATGTAGATTTCTCACAGATAAGGCATTGGCCTTGCATGGACAATGTGCTATACAAAAACAAAATGAAATCACTTGTATTTAGGCAATTCTGCTCTATTTTGTCTTTGCAAATCCACAAACATGTATTTTTTCAAAATAGAAAATAACTTTTTTTCCGTTAGATAAGGCCACTGTGTTACTGTAAGATAAGCCCCACCTAATGAACAAGCTTGTTTTACTTGGTAAGTTATGTGGCAAAGTTGTAAATGCTGATCAACAAACAGATATATTCCACCTCTTTAAATGATAGTAAATACTTTACTGCCACAGGGTTATTTACTGAACCGAAAATTCAAAGTGAATTTCAAATTTAACCCCTTAAGGACACATGACAGAAATATTCCATCATGATTCCCTTTTATTTCAGAAGTTGTGTCCTCAAGGGGTTAAGAATAGAGTAGCTGAACTGAAAGCTTTCCTGTCTGGCTATTTAGACCTTATATTTTAAATTTACATTGAATTCACCTTTAATTCACACTTTAGTGACTAACTCAGTTTTGCAGAATTTCCTATAAGACCGTATAACCTGTAATCTTCATCTTTCAGGTATCCTGGAAGAGGAGAGGTTAGCCAGTGCGCAGCAAGCAGAGATCTTCACCAAACAGATTCAGAGACTGCAAGGTATCCATTATATTCATGCTGCCATTCATCACAGATTGCATATGTTTTTCACACATACATCTACACTGATCTGAAACAACATTAAAACCACCTGCCTAATATCATGTAGGTGGTATGTGTTAAAGTAACATCCACATGGATGCCAGGAACCAAGATTTCCCAGCAGAACATGGCCCAGTGCATAACACTGCCTCCGCTGGCCTATAGTCTTCTCATCCTCATGGCACTGCATCCTGCTGCCATCTTTTCCCCAAGTAAATGATGCACACACACCCAGCCACCTGATCTAAAAGAAAACATGATTCATCAGACCAGGCAACCTTCTTCCATTTCTCCATGGTCCCGTTTTGACGCTCACGTCCCTATTGAAGGTGCTTTTGGCAGTGGACAGGGGTCATCATGGGCCCATATGCGGCAAACTGTGATGCACTGTGTTTTCTGAAACCTCTATCATGGCCAACATTAAGATTTTCAGCAATTTGAACTACAGTAGCTCTTCTTTGGGATTTGGCCAAACAGGCTAGCCTTCTCCCCAGCATCAATGAGCGCCCATGACCCTGATGCCAGTCACTGGTTGTCCTTCTTTGCACCACTTTTGGTAAGTATTACTACTGCTTTCCAAGGCCCCACAAGAATTGACATTTTGGAGATACTCTGACCCAGTCATCTAGCCATCACTATTGGCACTTGTCATTCAGGTCTTTTTGCTTGCCATGTTTTTGTGCTTCCAACACATGAAATTTAAGAACTGACTGTTCACTTACTTCCTAATATATCCCACCTCGTAACAGGTGCCATTGTACCAATATAATCAATGTTATTCATTTTACCTGTTAGTGGTTTTAATAATGTAGCTGATCAGTGTATGTATCAACCGATACTTCCACCTATTCCAAACCATGGTTTCTAGATAAATGGGTAGATTGCTACATTGACAGCTATATTTACTTGAATCACACAGTCAACTCACATTATCACTAACAATTCTTTCGCAACTGAGTCACACAGTTTTACTTGAGTCACCAGACAAAAAACACGATTAGTGACTCAGACATTTAACAAAGTGGCTCACAGATGCAACTTTTACATACATACAAAACAGTTGGTGGGTGTTAAAGTAATATATACAGTAGTATATTTATTAAAATGCCAGCACCTAACAATGATTTTTCTATCCTATTTCAATGTGCAAATGAGCTTTTACTGTCACTGCTACTTACACATTAAATTTGCCTAGTAACTGATTACCATTAAATTCACTGAAGAGAAACAAGGTTTATTAGTAACTGAGTTCATTATTGAAGCCCCAAATTCTACTCACAATTAAGACTCTCAAGAGCGCTAGGTAAATGCTCCTTTATTGTCAACACCTTAATTATGTCACATGATGCTAAAGGAATGTACACATTTCATTTTAGATACTGTCTGGCGTAATATGCATGTTAACAATCATTTGTTTATCCTGTAAAGCTGCCAGGGCCTAACACTGCCATCTATATAGAAAACTGCGTCCAGTCTCCTTAACGTTGTGCCACTTCTCCCCAAGTAGTACCTACTGAGTAACAGCTTACAATGTCTTTCTTCAGATACTAATGCACTGCTGACAATCCAACATGGTTATTTACTAAAGTGAGAATTGTGGAAAAAATCTAAGTGAATTTCACATTTAAGGGCAAAGTAGCTAAACTGGAAGCAAAGCTAACACAAATAATTTCTCCACTTTGGCTACTCTAGATTTAAATGTGAAAATCATTTAGAATTCCTGACAATTATCACTTTAGTAAACAACTATGTTTATAGTATGTCAGAATGATTATTGTCTGACGTGTCTGAAGTGTGCAGGTGACCCCCTTAAGAAAATGATAACAATCAGTTGTCTGAAGCCCAACAACTGTAACATACCATATATGTATATATATGTGTATATATAGTATGTATAGTTGCTATACACAACTCTCTCAGTGCAGTGTGCTCTCTGTGTCTCCCCAGCTCAGCTGCGTTCTGTGCAGGAAGAAGTGGATAGTCTAGAGCAGGAGAAGGAGTGTGAACTGCTGGAGGTTTCCCAGGAACTGCGCTGTGCACAGGAAGAGATAATTGCACTGCGTCAAACTGCAGAGGAAGCCGCAGCCGAGAGAGAGAGTGACATTGCGTCATTGCAAGAGGAGTTGTGTCGTTTGCGTGCTGAGCTTCATGAGCTGCAGGACACAAGGCAGGAATATGAGATGGAGATAACCACCCTGAGAGCAGAAATTAATATGAAGAGCTGCTCTGGTCATGCAGCACAGAACCCAGGTACCCTTCAAGGTAACAGTATTTCCACAGTGCATCTCTTATGTCCATTACAGTCTTTTTCCATGTACACTAAAATCTTTATGCCACATCTCTAAAGCTCTCTGCATATTGTATGAATGATTTATAAATAATAATGAGACGAATATCCATTGGCTTTTAGTATAGACTCCATCTTTAGTATACATGGTATAAACTTAATTCAGGCAATTTGCGTGTGTTCGTCCTGGTGTATCTTGCTACACACTTTTTCTAGTTTTGTCTTGGTATAGAATTTATCCTCTTCTGATAATACTTTTTGTCAACAGATAGTACTTCCGTACATTTATTGCTATTCTTTGTCTACAATACTTTTGTACATAACTTTTTGATTGTGGTAATTCAACCCAAATGCACATACATTCTCTGGATGCTTAAACTGAACTACTGTAGATTTCTAAATTCTCATTTCACATTCCAATCATCATGTTAATAGATACTTTTGCTATGCAAGGGGGACCTGTCCCTCTCTTTGAATAGTTACTGGTCAGATCATCTATGGCCTGTGTTGATATCAGTGCGTATAATGCGTATTCTTTTTCCTATGACAGGAGAACTCCAGTTTTTGAGGGATCAGTGCCAGCACCTGCAGATGGAACGCTGCATCCTCCAGGAAAGTAACAGTCAACTGAAGAGCCATCTCCTGCTACTAGAAGAAGAAGGTGACAGGTACGACCTGAACATTTCAAATGTTTATATAGCACACCCACATCAATACATAATTTATCACCATAAACCCAAGCTCTGCCTATCTATGTGGTGTGTTACAGCAAATAAATCACCTGGAAGATAGACTTGAGGGCTTAGAGTGTGTAAGCTTCTTGTGTTAGTGTTCTCTTTACCTGGAAGTGACTTGGAACTAAAGGAGTCTTGAAACAAGATGCTAGGGTTTTCACATATCAAACACTAGTTTCATTAGAAATCCAGTTATTTGTTCAAGACTTGTATGTTTTACTACAAATTACTGCAAAATCTATCAGGCAGGAATCACCAGTTACATTGCAAGAAAGACTGGCATAAGACTTCCCACAAGGCTTTATATTCAGAGTAATAGCCCATCATACAGCAGCATCACACAAGTCACTTTAGATAAAAAAAATATTGGGAAATAAATATATTTTACTATTAAAACTTGGACATTTAGGCTTACTATTAAAACTTGGACAATTGGGCTTACTATTAATACTATTAAAATTTGGACATATGGGCTTACGGTAAAACAACAGTATGAAGATAATTCTTTGTGTTCTACATTCCTGCTCAAAAGATATTAAAATGCTACTTGATAGGTGATACAATGAAAATGTTATTTATAGTCAGTACTATACTTTGTGCACTGAATATTTTGTATTTTTTATGTGTCTGTTATTTTTTCTGTACCAGTAAAAGTGGTAGATTGCCATATGATAATTGATCTTTTTTGTTGTTGTAGGTGCATCCTCCATCCTTGCATCCTCCATCTTTCCATGTGTTCATCAAGTGTTCAGGGACAGATGGGAATTCATACGCATTTGTTCTTTCATCATACAAAGTCAAATTTTACAATATTGTTGTTCATTATTCATTTGTATTCTCAGAGGAACCAAACAATCCCTTTTACCTTTTTCTGTTGATGCATGCCAAATATGCTTATCTCCGATATGTTAAACCCGGTAAGGACCTAAAACCTGAAGTTTAAGTAGTAGGGGAGTACTAACATGGTATTTCGCAAATTCGATGACAGAAGCTTTATGTGCAATAGAAACAGAACAATAGTTTAGCTGGAGCCATTTATAAATGTATCAGTATTCTCTACTATTTATTTCGAGATTGGTTTGTAGAAGATGAGCATGTTTCACAGGTCTTATATGAACAACATAATGAGGTAATCTAGTCTAATGGCAGATTATTGGTTCTTACAAACAAATCTTGACTTCTTAAATTTTAAATGTTTTATATGAATTTATGGTTAATTGTTAATATATTAGGTTCAGGATTTTTAGATATATCCCCTAACCTCTGGCACTAACCATTAATAAAGAATAAATTGATTAGTACCTGGTTGCTTCCAGCACACAAATAGAAAAGACAATAAACAGAGCACTCCTGAGGCAATTTTTCAATCGTGTATTTCAAAAGATAATCAACATTTCGACCCTCAAGGGTCTTTATCAAGATCAACAAACAAGCATACAGTATGAATATTTATATACAATCATAAATGAGTGACTTACCAAAGGTGTGTGGTGTTACCCGTCCTTGTTCCGAACCCGGAAGTGATTGTGTCCGTGCACATGCGCATTCGCGATGGTTCCGTGATGCGTGAAGTGATGTCATTCCGTGTCGACCCTATCTCTACATATTAAACCCCATGGTGACCAGTGGAGTGTACACCTCCTGTGGTGTGAATTAAAATAAACATAATGGACTGGCCCAATGATGTAATATTAAAAGAGCAGAGGAAGAACTCAGTGGTGGTGTATGTCTTGGAGTTCTGTCATGGAAATGTTCAACGTTTAGTACGCGCCCTACTGTGCTCACTGCAATTTCATTGCCTGTTGCCACCAAGTCTTGCTGCAAGTCTTTTGCAGTCACTCAAGGGTTTTTCACAACCTGCATCAGAAATCTGTTTGCAACCATTGATAGCTTCCTATTTCTTCACCGTCCAGGTAGTATAACCACTGTTCCTTCAACTTTGAACTTGCAAATTATACTTCCAGTGGTATCTCCAGGAACATTCAGGACCTTCGCTATCTTTTTGTATTATGTTCCTTGTTTGTGAAGGGTGATGATCTCTTCTCCTAACTTTGTGGAGTATTCTTTTGACTTAGCCATATTGCTAACATGCAGCTGAGCGTGACACTCAACAAACTCCTAGCCAGTTCAGATATTTCAAGTTTTCCAGCTCAAGCACACCTGGGGCAATTAATAAAGCCCTTATTTGCATCAAGTGTGCTTGAGACAACACCTATTTTGCATATTTGTGCTTCTGTGAGGGATTCTATTCAGGGGGTTGAATAATATTGAGACTAAAACCATCATAAGTTGCATTTTCAGTTGAATGTGGGCAACCACTTGAAGCATTTGTTATATTGAACTATTTCAGTTGGCGTTTTTCTTTGATTTGTAAATTGCAAACAGTTGAAAATCAGTAAATTTTGACAATAATCCTGATTGAATAATTGTGATTACAACTCTATGTATATATAAATGCATTGTAAGCTGTAAGCATATATATATATATACTGATCAGCCCCAACATTAAAACCACTGAAAGGTTAAGTGAATAACATTAATTATAGCATTACAATGACACTTGTCAAGGGTGGGATATATCAGGCAGCAAGTGAACAGTCAGTTATTGAATTTCATGTGTTGGAAGCCGAAAAAATGAGCAAGCAAAAAGATCTGAGTGACTTTCACAAGGAGCAAATAGTGATGACTAGACGACTGGTACAGAGCATCTCCTATATGGCTAGTCTTGTGGGATGTTGCTGGTATCAGTCATCAGTACTTACCAAAGGTGGTGCAAGGATGGTCAGTCAGTGAACCATCAGGGGGTCATTGATGCATGTAGGAAGAGAAGGATAGCCCATGTTATCTGATCACACAGAAGAGCTACTGTAGCTTGAATTGCTGAAATTCTTACAGTGTATCACAGTTTGCTGTTAATGGGGCTATGCAGCCACACATCAGTCAGAATGATGACCCCTGTCCACCTCCAAAAGCACCTTTAATGGGTACATGAGTGTCAGAACTGGACAATGGAGCACTGGAAGAAGTTTGCTTGATCTGTAAATCATGTTTTCTTTTAGATCAGGTGGATGGTCAGGTACAGATGCGTCATTTAACCAGGGAAAAGATGGCAGCAGGATGAATGAGAAGAAGGCAGTGTTAGAAAACGTAGGGTACTGGCATTCATGTAGATGTTTCTTTGATGTGTACCACCTCCTAGAGGTTGTTGCAGACCATGTACACCCCTCCACGGCAATGGTGTGCCCTGATGGCAGTTGCCTCGTTAAGCAGGATAATGCACCTGCCACACTGCAAATTGTACAGGATTAGTTTGAGGAACGTGACAAAGAGTTCAAGGTGTTGCTTTGGCCTTTAAATTCCCTTAGCAAATCCTATCCATGGAGGACCCACCTCTCAACTTGCAAGGCATAAAAAAATATGCTTTTATGTCTTGGTCCCAGATACAATTGGACATGTATAGAGGTCTTATTGAGTTCATGCCTTTATGCATCAGAGCTGTTTTGGCAACACGAGAGAGACCAACACTATATTAGGCAGGTGGTTTTCATGTTGTGGTTGATCAGTGTATGTAGTCTACAGTTTGTAGGTGGCATTTACTATAGGTCCCTGAAATATTATTATAGTTAAAGGGATACTATAGTCAACAAAATAACATTAGCTTAATGAAGCAGTTTCAGTGTATAGATCATAGCCCTGCAGTCTCACTGTTTAGAAGTTATATCACTTTTGTTTCTGTTTATGTAACCACAGCCACAACTTCTATACCATTTAGCAGGGCCGGATTTGCATAGGGGCTGATGGAGCTCCAGGCCCAGGCCCATGGAATAGGCCCATTGATTTAAAAAAAAAAGTTTTTATATATATAATTTATTTTTTATTTTTTTTACACACTACTCTTGGGTTTCCACCTGACTTTTATTTTATTGGCCCTGCCAGTATTTGAGGATGCCTGGCCAGTTCCAATCTTGCAGTCATACTGGCAATACAAATGCTGGTATTTTTCTCAGTATAAACAGAGATTACGATGCAATACCAGCACAGGCCAGTAGGGGTCACTGTGTGTGGAGCGGGGCAGGGATAGGAAGTTCCAGCATATCCCTCCCTGCCTATCTCTACTCACTGATCCGCAGGGGAGCAGCTACAGAGAGTCCAGACCGCTACTCCCACCCTGCAGAGACAGCCTGCAGGGAAGTGAGGGATAGGGGGAAAAGACTGCAAGGAGACATCGGGACTCTGAGACACTAAGGGACATTGGGAGACATTATGACACTGGGAGACATGGGGACACTGAGACACTAAGGGACATTGGGAGACACCAGGTCTCCCAGTGTCCCCATGTCTCCCAGCCAGTGTCCCTGGTGTCTGTGTCCCCATGTCTCCCAGTGTCACTTAGTCTCTTAGTGTCCCCTAGTCTCGCAGTTTCTTAGTGTCCATGTATCCTAGTGCTCCCATGTCTCCAAGTGCCCCAAGTGTCTCCCAGTGCCCCAAATGAATTATGCAAATTAATAAGACCGGTATTTTTTTCCAAGAAAGGTGGCAACCCTAACTACTTTTCACATACTCTTGCTTAAGTATGGAAACTTAAGAGGGATGTATGGGAACAAAACTTGTGTGGACGGGCTGACAATGATATTAGTTTAAGTAATGCTGACTTTGGTTTCTCTAACACTGTGGCATGTTCCCTTTCTTCTACACTCATTACATACAGCTTCTCTCTGTCTCAGACTATATACCAGGAACTTCTGCCTGCTAGTAAGATGATAAGGAGACAAGTGGACCAGCGAGTGCTAGGGGACAGTCCTTAGAAAGCGTTGAGCAAGCGCATCATTAGACGCATTTATGCCAAGCTCAGGGTGCTGTCTTCATAGTATGCCCTTAGTTAGCCAGCTGCATGATTGGCAGGCAGCCTGACATGCATTCATGCTAGGCTGGCCTTCCATTTCTTTGGGCAGCCATGCCCTCTTTTTGGGCATGTTCGCCCCTTTTGGCAGGTTACGTGATTTGTGTCAGTGTCACACTCTTTTACCATGCCCATTGACTTCCTGCTTAACTGGACACTGCTGTTAGGGGATATGGATTTACTTGAAAGATGAAAGCATAAATTAGAGAGAGATTAGCATAGAGTATGTGTTTTCGTATAGCTGCATCCTTTGAGTTTCCCTCCAACCCCATCTCCTTCAGATACATGACGCTTGGGAGTGTTTGTGTTTTTGGTTGATAAGATTCTGTAATTACACCCATCATAATTGTCAGCACCAGGCCCACTGAATACACACTACAGTGTGCTGTAGTGGTTATGGTGATTGAAAAGGTCCTTTAATATATATCATGTAAGTATTTTTTTTTTTTTGCTGAATGTAGGGCAGCTTCCAATTCAAGAAACAAAAAAAGCCCTGAATGTAGTTGCAAGTAGGATGATATCTGAATTAAACCTGGAGTTGCTTGCTTTTCACAGGAATGCAATGAAATTTAACTATTGCACAGAATTTCTCATATACAGTATCTCACAAAAGTGAGTGCACCCCTCACATTTTTGTAAATATTTTCTTTTCATGTCACAACACTGAAGAAATGACACTCTGCTACAATGTAAAGTAGTAAGTGTACAGCCTGTACAAAGACTCTGCTCTACTCTAAATCATAATATATAAATTATACTGCAATTAAAACTACTATCTGCACAGTCTTTGCCCCCTGATTACAGCTGCTATTAACAACGAGATGCTTTTACACTACAGCCTGGGTGAGCATCATGACATTATTAGTCCAGTTAGAATGTAAAATGATTTTCTTCTGATGGAGGAGATTCATTTCTGCCTCATAGTGTGATTTCAGCTTCCGGTACTATGATGAGTGAGGTCCAGTCTAATATGGATGTGATAGTGAATGAGTTAAACAATATGCCATCATTCCTCTTTCAGGGAAGAAGACACAGATGCATGTGATGGTGTAGACCTTGCGCAGCAAGAACAACCAGAAGAAAGAGATGATGTTATGGAGAAGGAAATCCCACCGTATGATCATGCAAACACTATTTCGTTAACAGACCTTGAGGAAACAGAGGGCACCATAGTGCCTGATATTAACAACAGAAGGCAGAAAGTCCTGAGGGAGGAAGACAAGCACAGACTTCACACACAGCTGCAGAGTGCAGAGGAGAAAGTGCAGCGTGCACAATCAGAGGTGAGCAAACCCAGAGACCCAGGAGAATGCACTTATAAATAGACTGTGCAATCACACTGTGTTATGTATCTATGAACATATACATTGTGAGCGTGTGCAAAACACAGCATAAGACAATAATGTCTGACTGCCTCCCTTTCCTAACTGAATCCTAATTGAAAGTGAATCACTTAATTTATACAACCCCAAATAAGCGGTATTGTGGCCACCAGGCCAGTATGCAATGGTGCAACAAAACTGGCATGTGTGGAGGGGGGTGCAGGACACAGGGCCAGATTAACATAGGGGCTGATGGAGCTGCAGCTCCAGGCCCAGGCCCAGGCCCAGGCCCAGGCCCAGGCCCATGGAATAGGCCCATTGATTTATAGAAAAAAATATATATTTTTTTGTTTGTTTGTTTCTTTCACACACTACTCTTAGGGATTCCACCTGGCTTTTATTTTATTGGCACAGCCAGTGATTGAGGCTGCCTGTCTGGTGTCAATATTACAGTGATAATGGCAATACAAATGCTGGTATTTTTCTCAGTATAAACAAGAGATTACTATGCAATACCAGCACTGGCCAGTAGGGGTCACTGTGTATGGAGAGAGGCAGGGATAGGAAGTTCCAGCATATCCCTCCCTGCCTATCTATACTCACTGATCTGCAGGGGTGCAGCTACAGAGAGTCCAGACAGCAACTCCCACCCTGCAGATGCAGCCTACAGCTCAGGGAAGTAAGGGATAGGGGGAAAGGCTGCAAGGAGACATGGGGACACTGAGACACTAAGGGACATTGGGAGACATTATGACACAGACACATGGGGACAGTGTCTCACTGTCCCCATGTCTCCCAGTGCCTCGTGTCTCAATGTCCCCATGTCTCCAAGCTAGTGTCTCTAGTGCCTGTGTCCCTAGTGTCTGTGGCCCTTGTGTTTCCTTGTCCCCATGTCTCCCAGTGCCCCCATGTCTCAATGTCCCCATGTTCCCAAGCCAGTGTCTCTAGTGTCTGTGTCCCTGGTGTCTGTGTCCCCATGTCTTCAAGGGTCCGCTATTTTCCCAGTGTCCCCATGCGTCCCAGCCAGAGTCCCCTAGTCTCCCAGTATCACTGGTGTCTCTGTGTCCCTAGGTCTCCCCGTGTCCCCAGGTCTTCCGTCTTCCTATTGACATGGGGACACAGGGAGACATGGGGCATTGAGACACTGTGATACATAGGATCACTGGGAGACCAGGGGACATGACACTAGGGAACACTGGGAGACATGGGACACTGAGACCTGGAGTAATCGACACATGGGGGCACTGGAAGACATGGGGCCACTGGGAGGAATCCATCTATACAGCAGAATCAAACTAAGTAGTTTTTTGGTGATTTTACAGCATTTTCTCTTATGTCACTCCTTGTGATTTACATCATGTGATGTCACCCATACATATTTAATTATGCAAATTAGCAAGGCCGTTATGTTTTTCCAAGAAAGATGACAACCCTAACTACTTTTCACAGACTCTTACTTAAGTATGGAAACTTAAGAGGGATATATGGGAACAAAACTTGTGTGGACTGGCTGACAATGAATATAGTTAAAGGGACTCTAGAGTCACCAGAACAACTACAGCTTATTGAATTTGTTCTGGTGAGTAGAATCATTACCGTCAGGCTTTTTGCTGTAAACACTGTCTTTTCAGAGAAAATGCAGTCTTTACATTACAGCCTAGTGATAACTTCACTGACCACTCCTTAGATGGCTGTTCGAGATCCTTCCTGGGTCATGGCTGCCTAAAATGCATCCAAACATTCAGTGTCTCCTCCCTCTGCATGCAGACACTGAACTTTCCTCATAGAGATTCATTGATTCAATTCATCTCTATGAGCAGATGCTGATTGACCAGGGCTGTGTTTGAATCATGCTGACTCTGCCCCTGATCTGCCTCTTTGTCAGTCTCAGCCAATCCTATGGGGAAGCACTGTGATTGGATTAGGCCACCACTTCTAATGATGTCAGCAGACTGCTTGTTTTTCTGAGTCTAGCAGCATGCAGAGTTACAGCTTCAGGCTTGAATACAGTAAGGTTTTTCTATATTTATGGAGGCATGAGGGGCCCAGGGGGGCTAGATGGTGGTGTTAACACTATAGGGTCATGAATTCATGTTTGTGTTCCTGACCCTATAGTGATGCTTTAAGGTAATGCTGACTTTGGTCTCTCTAACACTATGGCATGTTCCCTTTCTTCTACACTCACTACATACAGCTTTTCTCTGTCCCAGACTATATACCAGGAGCTTCTGCCTGCTAGTAAGAAGGTAAGGAGACAAGTGGACCAGCGAGTGCTAGGGGACAGTCCTTAGAAAGCATTGAGCGAGCGCATCATTAGATACATTTATGCCAAGCTCAGGGTGCTGTCTGCATAGTATTCCCTTAGTTGGCCAGCTGCATGATTGGCAGGCAGCCTGACATGCATTCATACCAGGCTGGCCTTCTAATTCTTTGGGCAGACATATCCTCTTTTTGGGCATGTTCACCCCTTTTGGCAGGTTACGTGATTTGTGTCAGTGGCACACCCTTTTACCGTGCCCATTGACTTCTTGCTTGACTGGACACTGCTGTTAGGGGTTATGGATTTACTTTAAAGATGAAAACATAAATTAGTGAGAGATTAGCCTAGGGTATGTGTTTTCTTATAGCTGCTGTTTTCTTTCTCTCCAGCACCATCTCCATCAGATACATGACGCTTTGGAGTGTTTTACTGTTTTTGGTCGATATGATTCTGTAATTAGGCCCGTCATAATTGTCAGCACCAGGCCCACTGGGCTCTTAATCTGGCCCTGGCAGGACACACACATACATTTTGTTTTGGTAGCCAGCACAGACCAATGGTCTGTCCCTGGAGGGGGCTCACATCCGCTGCCATCAAATTGTATCATCCTGCAATATTATTTCATTCAAATAAATGTGTAGATCATGGAAGAGCATGTGGCAGTCTTGCTTGTGATATGCAAAGGACTGCAACGTCAATTTTTGCCATTGCCTGCCCTGCTTCCTGTGAGACGTGTGAGAGAAACCAATCTCAAACAGGCCAGAAACGTATGACATAGGAGTGATGGGTCCTGTAATGCAAGATATCAATCACGCCATGCATTAATATACTGCGTGACTTCACAAATCATACAGTACGGGCTTTGATAACATGATCTGTCTTAATAAAACAGGCAGATCATATACAATAGATTTTGTAAGGCACAACTTTAAAATTTTTATGCTGTTAAATGTCCAAGTAGATATATTAATTTCACTGTATATGTAAATAAATAACTATGCTATATCATGTTTATTTTACAGTCTAAATATCTGCTTTTTACATCCCTCCTACCTACTCCCCCCAATGCAGTGTGCTGGACTCCTGAGTGAAATAGAGGAACTGCAGCAGCGTCATAGATTGAGTCAAGAGGAGCAAGACAAGCTGCAGGAAGAGTTGCGACTGTGCAGGGAGGAGATTCACAGGCTTAAGGAAACTGGAATACAGGTGATATGATACAGATACTCTCTTAGGCATTGCCCTGTACTCCCATTGCACTCCTGATTGTTATCGCTCTGTACTGCTTTTAGCTGCATTATTCACTGTACTCCTTTACACTAGATGTCAGAAGACTGCTTTTGCCGTGTTTACCATCACTGCCATTTATTCCTGCATGTCCCTTTGCATGACCTGTTTCATATTTCCTTACATGACACTGTCACCATACCATAGAGTACTTTGTACCATTTTATATAAGACAATTTTTGCCCTAGATTAAAGGAACGCTCCGTAGTCTATTCTACCATGATTTCTATGCATAATTTATATAAGGCATGAAATATGCATTATGCAAATCTCTCATCCCATTCACTCCTATGAATCTCTTTTTACTTATATGTGCAGTGCTTTTTTTATATATACTATATATTTATATATACAATATATATAGTGTAACGGACCGTTTTGCACACTAGGTTAAAAACCGTTTAGGCGATATTCCCCTTTTCAGATGCACAGGCAGCTACTGCAATCACCAATCTCCCGAACGGCAAACACACAAATTCACCAATCTCCCGAACTGCAAACACATGAATTCACCAATCTCCCGAACTGCAAACACATGAAAACTCCAACTCCGAACAGGAAACGCACGAATGCTGTAAACAGCCGAACAGGAAAAACCATACGAACAGCTTACACTCCTGGCAGTCGCACTGTAACAGCATACAATCAAATTCCCCCAAAGAACGAGACGACAGTTCGTTTGAGGGTCAAGCAGAACTGATTTACTGGGGCTACCTGCCCGGCTTTTATGCAGGTCTCTCACCTGGTGGACACTCCCCTAGGGGACCAGATGGAAGACTGGGAAACATATTGGACATTGACCAATCACAAGTTTACAATCCCACAATGCATCACAATCCCTCCTCTCTGTCCTGGAGATAATTGGGAAGTAATCCAATTATCTCCAACGACAGAGGCAAAACTCCATTAACCACATGGCAGACAAAGGACAATAAAAGACATAAAAATACATACTTTTAGATTTATCACATAGAACATACACATTCTACCTATCCCCAGATAGCTTAGATCTGAGCACTGATTACTACCGAATGGCGCTCAGATCACATACATACAGTTCAGGGCCGGACTGGGAGAAAAATTCGGCCCGGGCATTTTTTTAACACAGCGGCCCACTAAAAAGGGGGCGGGGCATAGGAGGTGTGTTTTGTCATCACCAATGACAAACACGCCTCCTCTCAAAGTGAGCATGTTGGTTCAATGCTCTTCCAGGGCAGACCATGCGCAGAGCTCTGCTGAAGAGCTCTAGCATGAGAAAAAAGTCCTGTATTTGTTCTGCACAGTGCAAGCAAATTTAATAACATGCTTGCACTGTCTTTCCTTGCAACTTGTCTCTGGTGTCTCTATAAATGGATACCAGGAGACAAAAGGCCAGGAAAGAGTATTGTGCATGTGTTTGGAGCCTGCTTGTGGTATTGCGTGTGTGTAGAGTGAGCTGGTCGTGGTGTGGTATTGTGTAATAAGGTCGGTTTTAGTCGTGTTGTGTTTGTGGTGTAATGTGATGCATATGTGGCTCAGGGACCCCCTCCCGCCCGGCTCTGGAAAGGGGTTAAAACTTACCTTTTTCCAGCGCCGGGCGGGGAGCTCTCCTCCTCCGATCCGCCCCGTCGGCTGAATGCGCACGCGCAGCAAGAGCTGCGCGCGCATTCAGCCGGTCGCATAGGAAAGCATTTATAATGCTTTCCTATGGACGCTTGCGTGCTCTCACTGTGGCGGTCAATGAGACAGCTGCTAGAGGCTTTGGGGGAAGGCTTAACCCATTGATAAACATAGCAGTTTCTCTGAAACTGCTATGTTTATAAAACAATGGGTTAACCCTAGAAGGACCTGGCACCAAGACCACTTCATTAAGCTGAAGTGTTCTGGGTGGCTAGAGTGGTCCTTTAAGAGTGTTGTGTGTGTGTGTGTGTGTGTGTGTGTGTATATATATATATATATACACACACACACACACACATATATATATATTTGGAAGTATTGTGTATGTGTGTGGTGCAGTGTGTTGGGGGGGTTCTGTGTGTATGTGAGGGGTGCAGTATGTGTGTGTGTGAGGGTGCGGTGTGAGTGATGGGTGTGAGAGTGCCGTGTGAGAGTGCCCTGTGTGAGATGGGTGTGAGAGTGCTGTGTGTGCTGTGAGAGTGCTCTGTGAGAGTGCTGTGAGTGTGATGGGTGTGAGAGTGCTGTGTGAGAGAATGCTGTGTGTGTGTGAGAGTGCTCTGTGAGAGTGCTGTGAGAGAGTGCTGTGTGTGATGGGTGTGAGAGTGCTGTGTGTGCTGTGTGTGTGTGAGAGTGCTCTGTGAGAGAGTGCTGTGTGTGTGAAAGTGCTGTGAGTGTGATGGGTGTGAGTGTGATGGGTGTGAGAGTGCTGTGTGAGAGAGTGCTGTGAGTGTGTGAGAGTGCTCTGTGAGAGTGCTGTGTGTGATGGGTGTGAGAGTGCTGTGTGGGAGAGTGCTGTGTGTGTGTGAGAGTGCTCTGTGAGAGAGTGCTGTGTGTGATGGGTGTGAGAGTGCTGTGTGAGAGAGTGCTGTGTGTGTGAGAGTGCTCTGAGACAGTGCTGTGTGTGAAAGTGCTGTGTGAGAGAGTGCTGTGAGTGTGATGGGTGTGAGAGTGCTGTGTGTGATAGTGCTGTATAAATGTTATTGTGTGTGTGTGTAGGGGGGGGTAAATAAAAAAATAAAATAAAAAAAACAGGCATTATGTCCCCCCCTCCCTTCTTACCTTTAGCCTGGGAGGGGGGGACCGGCACGCTGGCAGGCAGGGTGGCGGTGTTCCCTGGTGGTCCTCGTGGGTGAGTGAACTCTAGCCTATGAGGCTAGAGTTCACTCTCGCGAGATCCGGTTGTTGCCATGGCAACGCGCCAGATCTCGCGAGAGGAACCCGGCGGAGCTGCAAGTTAGAGCTCCGCCGGGTCCTCTCTCCAGCCTGGCTGGCTGTCTCCCTCCCTCCCCGCCGGCGGCCGCATGTGGGCCGGTCAGGGAGATCCTTGATCTCCCCACCGGCCCGTCGTGGCACAAAGCGGGGCCGGCGCTGGGAGAGTGCCGGCCCTGCATAGACCGGCAGGGGAGATCCTGGGACCTCCCCTGCCGGCCTCGGCCCATGGCCACCGCGGCCCACCGGGCATTTGCCCGGTGTGCCCGATGGCCAGTCCGGGCCTGATACAGTTCAATCGCCAGGGAGCCAAAGTCTTTCATACAGTCTTTTAGTATACAGCTGGGCTCCATGGCATAACACTGTTCACATAGGGAAAATAAAAGGTTTTTAATGCAGGGCCATAGTCCAGCAGCAAGAGGTGGGCAACCGGGCTCCTCCAGTGGCCAGTGGCGAGGTTGGTTCCGCCACATTTCTCCCCTTTAGCAATCAGACTAACAGGGTATCTGACCTCCTGTCGGTCAGTGCCCTGGCTAGTCCAGCAACCCACCCACAGAACACAATCAGCAGTACAGCCCACCCACAATAAAGGGTTACTAAACCTGGAGAAATGAGTAGCTTGCCTTTGTCCAGGTGCTTCACCACTGCTGTGTGGGGTGCTGCTATTCCGGGTCGGTGGGTTGCTGAGCGGGCAAAGACCAGCGGTACTCTGCCCTGGTGCCAGCGCTATAACGGAAGTAGCCTGGTTGGAGCCCCGCTGAGGAGAAGGGGTAGTAGGCTGCCCTCTCTGGATCTGGTGCTGCTGCTGTAGGGGGTGACCGACTGTCTCCCCTTTGGGCAACCAGCCCTGCTGCTGGGGGACAGGACCGACCATCCCTACCCCCTGTTTTTTGGGCACAGAGACTACGGTCCCATCTGCACCGGTGTGGGGCTTCTCATCTCCCCTTGGTGGGCTAGGCTGCCGCTGGGAAGAGGGGATAACAAGCTCCTCTCCCTGACACTCTTTCTGCTGGTGGAGAGGGCAAACGACTGTCTCCCCTTTCGATATATTGTCCCGCTGCTGAGGAGCGAGACCGACTGTCTCTGCTCCCGGCAGGGGACACTGCCGCTGGGGAGGAAGGACGACACCTACAGCTCCCTGTAACACCCACTGCTGCTGAGGAGGAAGGACGACACCTACAGCTCCCTGTAACACACACTGCCGCTGGGGAGGAAGGATGGTACCTTCAGCTCCCTGGGACTCTCACTGCCACTGGGGAGGAAGCATAGCACCTTCGGCTTCCTGTAACACCCACTGCCGCTGAGGAGGAAGGACGGCACCTTCAGCTCCCTGTAACACACACTGACACTAGGGAGGAAGGACGGCACCTTTGTCTCCCTGTAATTCCCTTGACTGCTGGGGAGAGGGACCAACTGTCTCCTCTCCTAAGGACACACACTGCCGCTGGGGAGGAAGGACGGTACCTTCAGCTCCCTGTAACTCACTCGGCTGCTGGGGTCTCTCCCCCCTAGCCAACTCTGCTAGGAATTGCAGATACTCTCCTATTATTTTCTTGACGTGCTGCATGGATCTCTCCGAGGGGTTGGGTCCATAGACCACCAGCACCGTATTAACCACTCTGTCAAACTGCTCCTGAGTGTAGCCGGGCGCCATGCTTGCTCTGCTGAAGTTGGTTCCTTTGTTGATAGGGGTGCTGTACGGGTACTAGCGTTGCCCTCAATTTGTAATCCAGGAACTGGTGTTGTCTTGTAGCTGTCCTTCTGGGCTGTAGGAATGATCCCGCCGCTTGCCACCAATTGTAACGGGCCGTTTTGCACACAAGAGGTTAAAAACCGTTTAGGCGATATTCCCCTTTTCAGATGCACAGACAGCTACTGCAATCACCAATCTCCCAAACTGCAAACACACAAATTCACCAATCTCCCGAACTGCAAACACATGAATTCACCAACCTCCCGAACTGCAAACACATGAAAACTCCAACTCCGAACAGGAAACACACGAATGCTGTAAACAGCCGAACAGGAAAAACCATACGAACAGCTTACACTCCTGGCAGTCGCACTGTAACAGCATACAATCCAATTCCCCCCAAGAACGAGACTACAGTTCGTTTGAGGGTCAAGCAGAACTGATTTACTGGGGCTACCTGCCCGGCTTTTATGCAGGTCTCCCACCTGGTTGACACTCCCCTATGGGACCATGAAAGACTGGGAAACATATTGGACATTGACCAATCACAAGTTTACAATCCCACAATGCATCACAATCCCTCCTCTCTATCCTGGAGATAATTGGGAAGTAATCCAATTATCTCCAACGACAGAGGCAAAACTCAATTAACCACATGGTAGACAAAGGACAATAAAAGACATAAAAATACATACTGTTAGATTTATCACATAGAACATACACATTCTACCTATCCCCAGATAGCTTAGATCGGAGCGCCCATTGCTACCGGATGGCGCTCAAATCACATACATACAGTTCAATCGCCATGGAGCCAAAGTCTTTCATACAGTCTTTCAGTATACGGCTGGGCTCCATGGCATAGCTATCTGGGGTAACACTGCTCACGCATGGCCATAGTCAGCGGCAAGAGGTGGGCAACCAGGCTCCTCCAGTGGCCATTGGCGAGGTTGGTTCCGCCACATATAGTGTATATATAAGTATATAGTATATATAGCTAAGTATTTTAAAATGAATACTTATTCCTATAAGAAAAGCAGTGCACACATAAGCAAAAATAGATTCATAGTGAAAAATATGTACAGAGTGGCCCATAAGTCCCTACCCATCCAGCACACAGATACACTGGATACATAAGATAAATGGATGGGTAGGAACTTATGGGCCACCCCGTAGATCTATCCAGAATGCCTTTTAAACAAACATTCCATAAACACCCCAAGATATTATTTTAATCTAATATGGGACAGCTCAGAAAAGATACTGTTTTAAAATACTTACTCTTAGAATTAAGTACATTGCTGAACAGAACCTGTTATTAAGCACCTTGGGCACCCAGACCACTTGATCTCAATGAAGTAATCTCGGTGCCATGTCCCTGTTGCTTTAACTCTACAATGTGAAAGACTGCCGATCTGCAGGTATAGCAATTCTTACATTGCAGGGTTTAAATAGCTTTACTGGTTTTAACATTGACAAGCCACTAAAGGCATTTCCGTACAAATTGTGGAGTAAAACTCTGCTAGTTCAATCATATGATCGCATAAAGACCACCTGATTGGTGCAGCATGGTGTTTTGCTGCACATGTGCACTAGTCTTCCATTGCTTTCATATGGGAAAGCATTGGATTGGTGAAGATCAACAGTCATGATTATCTCAGGCTTGTAGACACGATGGCAGTGCAGAGAATGGCACTGCAAAAGAGAAAAGGCTTTAGTTTGTAGAATTGGGGGACCAGTCACCTAACTAGTTAGAAGGGCACTAGAGCAATAGGAATACACTTTTGTATTCCTAACACTATATACGATTTCGTTTTCCTGTAAGAATTATTAAGCCACCAGCTAGTTCTTTTTATTGTCCAAGAGGTATCTGGTGTGAAGGATAGGGACTGTGTTGTTTTGTAGTGATATTAATCAAGGATATCAGTGTATTTAATTAATTTTCTTGCCTTTCAAACAAGTGCTTATCATTTTTTAAGGGGGTGAGATTTAAATACAGGAGAGATACAGTAGATTATTAATAATTAACTAGTTTGTTTTTTAATCTTGTAATTTCATCCTTTACAAAGATAGCTGCATACCATATTCTGCGACTGTCACTACATATGTAATACATTCATGCATTGACAGTACTCCACCAAATCTGGGTGACTTTTCATTAAAGACCCAGCGACGAGCCCAGACATGTTGCTTATGGAATTTCACTGCATGTATTTAAGGTTTCAACCACAATGATAGAGGAGTAAAAAGAAAACAGGATTTATGAATAAAATGTAATCTATACATTTGCTGGCTGTTTAGCAAGCACAATGTTTTGGTAAAATATTACTTGTTACAAAGTTCCACTATACCATAATTGCTTGATTAGGTGGACTTTAAAACACGTATGTTGAACCTTATGTAGCCTAGAATCATATTTTGTTTGAGGATCCAGATTGCTATTAGTTCACTTCTGAGCATAACTGCTATCATCACACACTCAGATCTCGGATTACTACAGTACAGTAATGGCTTTGAGGAGCTTATACAGTTCCTTCCATTATTCTTAGAAGTATGATAAAGTGTGTGTCAAATTCCTTTTATTTTATTTGCTTTATAAAAGGTAATCTTTCAAGTGGTGAGTACCGTCATAGTGATGCTAGCACTGATATAGCATTGTTTATAGCGGTAAATGACATTACATTGTTTGCTAAAGCAGTGTACCCCGTGTTGTAATCCTGTGAGTATACAAGTGCAGCCCCCAGTCCTCATGGACAATGGAAGCTGACTATGATCAATCTGTATATATGTCTTAATATTATGCAGGAAACCTGAAGTAGATACAGTGGTTTTTAAGTGCAAAAGGACCTTTATTAACAAAACATATGTTTGATCTGAAGATCTCTGCTACTTTGAATTTGTCACTATTTTTATTTATCCATTGAAACTTTTGCATGTTACTCAAAAAATTGTTTTATTCCACAATTTTTTTTATATTTACAGTGATCTTTGTTGATGTCTAGGAACTGTATAGATAAGCAGATCTAGTAGGATTAAGTCATTGTTACAGTTCCATTGATGAGCTAGGAACCTTTGCAGTAATGTTTGACTAGTGCAAAGGATAATTAATTTCAATTAATTTCACAAATAATGTTTTACAGATTTTATTTGAAGACATTTTTTTTATTTTTTTTTGCATGTTTTAAAAAAGACATGGTAAATTGTAATTATTCTAATATGAATCCATGATAAATTATTCCAAGTGAGAACTAAAATAAATTGTTTTATTATAAGGGCATCATCAACTTCTGTTATGTGGCATTGCAATTCTCCCAGTCTCTTGAATCTATGTAGAATGGGATTCTTACGCACATGGTTTTTATGACTTTTTCTAGCACTGTGGAATATGTTGGTGCTTTATATGTCGATAATAACTGCACTTTTAATGCAACTACTGCACTTTAATGGGTGATTGAGCTGAGCGAACGCACCTTACCAGTGATGCTGATGTAACCAAAGTATTTCTTTCTTTCCCACTTTTTCACTCTACTGCCCCTTGCTTTCCCTTGATTCACTATTATTTATGTCTTCTATTCTCACACATCTAACATTTATGATATATTTCACAATGTCCACTTGCTTTCCCACGCATCTGACTTTTTTTTTCATTTTTTGTCTGTCTATATTTTTGTTTCTCCCATTCTTTTATAAACTATTTTACTTTAATGCTATTCTCTTTCCACACATGCTGTATATATTCTCTTTTTGATCTGATTTTGTAAATTCTATTTTTGTGGGTCTTATCATATTAAATCCATGTGACACATCCTGTACAATCCTAACTTCAAATTCCCCCTGCAATGTTCTTGAATCCATCCTATACTAAATACCTTTCATGTCACATTAATTATCTACCTTGAAATGTACATCCAATGTAATAATATCTTGTGACCCATTGATAACTTTGCATTTTTAATATTAAACTTTTCCTTACACTTTAATAATGGTACTACCCATGCTTATATACCTTTCCATATTCCTTTCCATATTTTTTTCTCATGTTAATCTTGCTCTTTTACACTTACATGTGGATCTACCCTTATAATATACCCCTTTTGACTCCAATTTTCTTTTGCTATTTTTCATTTTCCTTACCTTTATTATCCGTGCTGTGCTGCTCTTTCCAAATGTCACCTTTTTTTCTTTTATGCGTCATCTATTCCCTTCAAATATATTTCTTTCCTTATTTTAATTTCTTTAATTATATTCTCTTGCCCGTGCTTTCTTCATCAATCCTGTCTCTTAAATACAAACATAACTACCCTTTCCCCGTTCTCCTTTATATTCTTCTGCAATGTTTTACATGGGATTTTTTTTGTCTTACGTGTATTGTTTTCTTTCTTTCTTTTTACAACTTTTGCCCTTACCGTTCTTCCCCCATATCACATTCAAATTTGCTTCACGACTTCCACTCATTTTCTTCTCTAACATAATTTTGCTTACTTTCACTCCATGCAATTTACCTGCATTTGGTTCTGTAACAAAATCTTGTTTGTCCACCGCATTGTCCCATCACCAACTTTCTTCACCGATTCTCTTTATATTTCTATACTTTGCTCTTTTCTTTTCTTTCTCTATCTCTCTCAGGCCCCCTGTGGATCTGACCCTCCTGTTCTCTCCCTTCCCCTCCTAGGACTTATTGTTATAGTGGGGATGCTCTGGTGCTGGTGGGCTGAGACGTCCTAGTGCACATCAGGTACTGGTATCCTTGTGACACCTCATGTTCTGCAAGCTTTGCATGGCTAAGTTTTCCTATGCTGTTTTGCTTCCATGCCTGATGCTACATCCTTTTATCTGTCTCTATTTTACAATGTCCCTATATCTTTTCTATGGCACTTTTTATCCCTGCTTATTCCAACAGCTATCATCATTTCATGCCTTAGTCTTTACTGTTCACAAAATACCAGTTGGTCAGCTCAATGACATCAGAAAATGAGAGATCCCCATTCTCACAATCGTCTTTTTGCTTTTAATTCTTACTCTGTTTATAAAAAGTATCACTGGTACTATGCATGGCATACCGTTTAATACAGCCAACCATATTATTCACATTTATTTGCAACTCTTTGTTCTTTAAAATAAAAATATATATTATTGCAGACGTGGGTTTTATAAAGCCAAACAGCGTTAACGGGTAGTACAGGAAAGTTTTATAGTAATCAAAAACAAGTGTTAACAGAAGGATTACATGGCACTATTAATTGAGAAAAGTGATTTACTAGACGTATACAGCTAATGTCGTAGGTACATTAAAATTTTTCATATGCGTTTGTTTCTTATAAGTGAGGTAAACATGAATACAAATCATGGAGCAGCAAGTTGCTTGACATCAGAATCCACAGGTTTTTAGGCTAAGGCTATGTTACTTTTTGTCATGTACAAAATACAAATCTTTGAAAACACAAATTTATACAGTAAAACATAAAAGCTAGAAAAAAAAGAAACATTATCATTCAATCAGATATCTCCACCACCACCACCAATATGTTAAAGTAAGTTATGAAACAGTCATATATATTTGACAACAGGTAACCACTTTTTCTCTGGTGAAGCTTTATAGAATAACAAAGTTCTTGCTTGGTTGAAGTAAATGTAGTGAATGCACAGTCTTCCGACTGATAAAACGCAATTCACCCATAATATATATGACAAATGTGATCATGATTCAGTATGTAACAGCTGAGTGCCTATAATATTTACTAATGTCGGGGTCAAATTGAGGCTCGCTGTAAATATTTAATTTAATAAATGTAGTTATAGTGTGTGTGAAAAATTATGTATTGAACATTTTGGATGAAAAAAACCTTTTGGACTCCATATTTTATTTGACTTATTTAATTCATAAATCTAACAAAATTCCAATTCAAATACACCTTTAAAATAAGCCAGCCATGTATAAAAATTCCTGACAACCTAACAAATATAGTGATCTACACCAGCTAGAATATGTAAGTTCTTATAAATGATTTCTTCCATTTCACTCCGTTTAGAACTAACAGCCCAGATGTGCCACATATGGCAAATCAGGGTCAGTAGTCACAGTATATATCAATTCAAAGCCCAGGGCCCATATCACATATTTCAATTGTCGTCTACAACGTCACTTACAATATATAATAATAAACTTGTGTACATGCACTGGAGTTCTACTTACCTTTCTATCTCTTGCATTCTCTCACTTCCTAGGCAGCTCTGTGGAATCCTCTCGTGCTACTGGCGGTGGCAGCAGCTGTTGTGTTACTGTGTCCAAGTCTGAGGAGAGGACCTTACTGAGGGAGGTTGACAGCAGCACAGTACATCAATTCTACAACACAGTACATCACTCCACATCTACTCACTGCAATGCAGAATATCATCTTTATATACATTGCATCATTAGATCTACACAGCTCCAAGTAATGCTACAGACCTAGCACAACAAACTATTCATCAACAAAACACACATGCTTTCTACGCAGTGCAATATTGTGTATAAAATGTGTCACATACCATTGTGTCAAAACATTGACGAATCCACAAAATTCAGTACATTTTGTTTATGTAAAGTAATACACAAAGTAGGGTCTGTAAAATAGGAGACAGAACCAATTTGTCAGAGCAAAATAGTTTATTTGGGTCTAGTTTACTGTCATTTGTAGCTGTTTCCACACTCTGAAACCATAATATTCTGACTTTCTATTTATTTTATTTATGTTTAATTGTAAGTAATGTAGTAATTGTGCATGCAAGTGATTCAACAATCACAGCTTACTGTGTTTATATGTTATAGGTTTACTAGAAATTATGCAACCTGAAATAATGTCCATCCAAGGCCATTGGTTTGGGTTTTTTCGATGCAGAAAGACAGGAAGATCTGCATTTTTGAAATATGGCAATGAAGCATGCCAACCATTGTACTTGTTTTATTTAACATATATTTAGTATATTTCCATAATGATTCTATGTATCCTATAGTATTGCTATGATGCCCCCCATGTAAATATTGCATAGTAAATTAATATTTTATACATAGCACATGTATGTGTGGATCACCAGTACATCTGGCAATCAGCACAATCTTACCCTCCAATGATAAGATTTGCCATTTCCATAATCTGATCCATAAATATCTTCAAGCCATATGGAATACCTTTATATCACATTACTAATTCTAAAATAGAAGGCCATTACATGTCAGGATGATCTCTAACAATCAATCAGAGTAATTCGTCTTAAACTGGTCCAATCATGCAATGTTTAAACAGCTATATTGGGATACTAAAGAGATAAACCTAGTTGTGTATGCATCATTTACACTCAAAGGAAAGGACAGACAAGTCCCGTGATTCTATAAGAGTATTTTGAGTAGTAGGTGGGAGTCCCAGTAAAGGGGGCCTGTCATCCATCATGTGACAGGCTTCCCAGATAATAGGATGTCAAAATAAATGGGAAATATTTGTGTGCCTCCCACAATGTGAGATACATCCAGCATGCACTTCACTTTGTTTCATCTTAAACCAAATGTAAACAACGTCTCCTTTGACACTGAAGTATAAAGTAAAAAACTTGATCTGCCCGCGTGTTGACACTTTTGGCAATGTAATGGATAGACAATATTACCTGCTTTTTGTAATGTACACCCTTGTAAGACTTTACATGCCAAAGGGACAAGAGAAGCTTTGCAATAATTAAAGACAAATTTTGCAATGTAATATACTGGAAATAATGGATAAGACAACATTGTGTAGTATGCAGAAATGTATATGTAAACAACTATTTGAAATTGCATATTCTGGATGTCAGAAAGTTGGGAGAAGTGATCGCTAAAGCATAAAGTGCAAATGAAAGCTGCCTACCCCTCCCCGCCTGTTATAAGGATGGGCATGCAGATACCATCTGTCAAGGTTTGAAAGCTATTGCATGCTTATTTATAAAAGGCACAACATAGCTTTTTATGCGAATATTAGCTTAAAAGTGTATGTACTGAGAATTCAGCCATTAAACCTGATTTCACTGGGGAAAACGATCACCACTCTGAATGCTGGGCTAGCTAAATTACTGCCCCAAATGTATTTTTAACAGATGTTGGCTGTTATGATTGTTTTCAGCTAAGAACACTGAATTAGAACACTGCGTCTTCACAAATAAAAATGTGTTAAATTGCGAGGTTGATAAAAGATGCAAGTGAAACATGTTCTAGCTCTTATTTTCTAGGTCTGTTTCATGTTTCTTGTTGTAATTTACTATAAAATGCACATGTAAAATAACAGGCTGTTTGGTGAGTACTAGAGATACAATGTTACCAGTGTCTTACGTGTTGGATTGACGTACTTTCAGAAAACATTTTGAGCTTTTTAAAGGCATTTGATGCACATTGCACACCACAGACCAATGCCAAGAGGTATGTTGGTTTCACAAACATGGTCTGTTGGAATAGTCAAGGTTACATTAAGTACTTGGCATACTGGATTAGGACTAGTTCTGTGAAATGTAGACACGGTTTACTCTGACAAAGCTTATAATTGAAGAGTATTGTGACTACGGCATCAGGTGAAGTTTATTACACAAAGCATTTAAAAGCATGCATTGTGGCCTCTGAACTCTACACGTAACTGTTGAGAGAGGAGAACTTCTGTGGCACGACTATTAGAAGGCTGTAGTAGTTTCTTTTGATAACTATTGTGCAAAAACCTGTTTATATGCTTGTAATAGAATGCATTCAGCATCCTATTGACATTTTGCTGGTTCTGTACCACATAATGCTTAATATAGATAATATTGTCATAGACTCCATGGTATTGTTATGTGGACCTGTGGTAATCGTTGTTTTATTGCATATTTGCATATAGCTTTGAACAGTGGCACATATCAAATATCAGATTTTACTTTATTGGGTTTCATAACTCTTTGTATGTTTTGCAAGCTTATATATACATGACATGCAACAGATATTTTATTTTATAGAAATGGTATTCAAAGATAAAACCAACAGTCTTTAAGGACCATCAGTTGGTGTAAACACAAATCAACACAACTAGGCAGATATTAACTTCTCTGGGTGTAATTCAACTATAATACAGAAAAACTATTTGAATACAATACAGAGAAACTATTTGAATAACTGCTTAATAGCTAGCTTAACTATCGTAACACTTTATTGTGCGTTGTTCAGTAATGGAATGTCTTCTTCTCAGCTCTTTGAGTGTTCATTGTTGATCAATTAAGCATGCCTTTCCTGTATCTTGGTAATTACTTTGTAGCTGACTTGCAGTTGTATTACATTGGGATGTCTGACAGTTTGTAATGCTTAATGAGCACATTTTAGATAATAGGCACCCAGTCGATGGGCACATAGAAGCCATATGCACCTTTTCAGGGAAGATAGACATTTTGCTGAAATGTTATGTGAAGCACTGTACTACATGACCATATGCAGTATGTCCTTTCACATCACGCTTCCCCATATAACTTAAACCAAATTATATAGAGTACATAGGAGTAGATCGTTTGAGCAGGGTCCTCATTTACCTGTTGTTCCTGTGTCACTGTGTAATTGTCTCATTTATTGTAAAGCGCTGCGGAATTAGTTGGCGCTAAATAAATAATTCCCCTTTTACCTTATTGACTATTAACTTGACAATAAATTAAACGGGGAATTCCAAACATCTTAGCTACTACAGTTTCTTGAAGTGATTAAGGTGTCTCTAGTTGCCAAATGAGGGGAATTAGCATCCAAAGATTCTTTGTTCTATAGTTGCTATCATAAGCTATCGTGATCATAATAGGGTCATATTTTGAATGAATAAATCTTCTTGTACCCTCTGTCATGGGTGGCAGGCCAAAGACCGGGATCCCTGTGCCTGATGTAGTTGATGAAGAGTCTTCAGCGTGGTAGTGCATAAGTAGGGCTTGGTGCAGGGTAACCGCACGCCCTTTTGGTGTTGAGCACCAGTGTTTATGCGGCCACTTACCAAGACCCTGGTCCAGTTTATTATACGGATGTGAGGAGCAGATGATATGCTGAGATGTATCCAGTACTAGAAACAAGGAAAGACTAGAATAGGCACCAAACAAGACAAAACTAGTAGAACCCAGAACCAGAGAAGGATAGAAAGCAAAACCCAGAACATGTACACAATACAAAAGGGAAACATTAACAGAACAAGGGCAGGACAGGACAGGACTGTACATGGACTGGGAATACAAAATAAAACAAGACAAGATATATAAGGCACAACAAGAGGAAACAAAACTAAGTACTATGTATGTAAAACATTGGAGATTTAGACATACATAAATGGCCAAGATGTATGCAGCCCACCACTGCGCCAAAGTACTCCAATTACGGTGGGTCCTATCTGCCTAGATATGCATGACCAAATAAACAATAATAAAACACACACAGCACTTACCTGCAAGAAAGGGGCAGATGTCTTGGAGCAACTGCCTGCAGGAACCAACTTAAACAAAAAGATTAATGGTAAAGGAAAGGGTGTGGCAACATAAAACAAACATTTAAAGGAATCCAAGAGACTGGAAATTCCAGGAGCGGAACAAAGGAATTAACCCAAAAAAGCCATGGTCAGACCTCTAAACAGGACAGAGCAGTTCCTGACACCCTCAAAGTAGGCAGTTGATGTACAGGCTCTGTCATGGAGTGTCTGTATAAATTAATTAGGGATATTACAGCACACCCTTACGGTGCCCACTTAAATACTTGTTATAATTTAAATTTAATTCAGACTTTTGACTACAAAATTAAGTTTAAATGACAGCATTTTGTAGGGTGATATCTTGTATAACTGACAAATAATCATTGTTAATATCTGGAACTCTATTCTAATTGTGTCATTTGCTGTCTCCTTTGACATATCCTTGATATATCCTATCAAATCAGATTTACAGTATAGTGTTCCTGAGATTTACTTTGTAAACTTCTGAAGTGGACAAGGTCCTATTCTAAAATTACCAGCATGCTAACAAACACTGCGACCTAGGTGTCTATCTGAAACTAATTGGCATCTTTATTCCTCTGTGTTAGCTGGAGTGATCTTCACTAATCACATGTGGCCCTTGTGATCCACATTTGGTGTCTTGCTCTACAGTACAGAAGAGATAAATGGTACACAGGAAGTAATAAGCACAGAAATACGTATTCCAACAAGGTTAAAAGCAGCTATACGTTAAAACTACATAAAAACATTGTAGCTGTAAACTCGGTTGGAATAAAAGTATCTGTGCCAATTACTTACTGGGAACCTAGACATTTCTTTGTTTGTGTTCTAGTTGGTTGCAAGTTGACCTTTCCAGCCAGGTGAGTATATAGTTAGCCAGCATCTGCATGGAAAGACAAACTTAATTGTAGGTTTACTGGAGATTGCTAATAATGATGTCCACATATCTAAACAGGCACTCCAAACATCATAACGCCTAAAGCCCTCAGAAATGGTTATAATACCAGGAGTATTACATTATGCATTCAGCTAATTTTGTGAGGTAAAAGAAGACAGTTAGTCAGTGTTTAGGGACAAAGGTAGTAAGAAGCATATTTGCTATTAATAAAAATAAAAAAACAGCCGGGCTTGAAAAGAGAGCATGTCAAAAAACAGCATTGTCTTGAATGACCAAAAACTTTATTAGCGTTTAAAAGACAGCCAAAAACTTTACTTATTATGGGCCTAATGGACCACACTTCTATAAGCCAATACATTTTTTTTATTGTTGAAGACACATAAGACTATTAGGTCCACAACTCACAGGGTTTTAAGGTTTTTGGTTTGATGCTGTACATTGTGCCTGTCTCATAAATGTCAATAAAGTTTTTCATCATTCACGACAATGCTGCTTTGTTGTGCTTTTTTTTTTTTTTAATCTGGCTGTGCTTTTTTGTGTTTTTTTTTTTTTGTTAAGTGGAATTAGATACTTCCTTGTCTGGCATCTTCCTACCAAAGTTGGTAAGCTGTCCACTCTATTACAGAAAAAGGAAACACTTGAAAAAAGAGGGACAGAATGTGTGGGAAGATGGAGTATATACATTTATAATGTTTAATAAAGAATAAAGTTAAAAAAAAAAAAAAAAAAGAGTATTAACCGACCACTATAGGCACCCAGACCACTTCATCTCAATGAAGAGGTCTGGGTGCAGTGTGCGTGTGGCTTTAACCTTGCAATTTAAAACATTGCTGTTTTGTAGTTACGGCAGTGTTTTTGTTGCAGAGTTAAACTTTTATTTTTCAAAAGAAGAAGCATGTGGACAGAGGTCACTGTAATTTATGAGGATTTACAGTCTCGAAAAAAAAGATTGTTATTTTCAGGACTATAGGTTCACTTGAATTTATATATTATATTAATTGCCCAGTGCCTGAAGTGTCCCTTTAACTTCCCCAACTTGAAAGAGGTAAATGTCTGATTTATATTATAATATAAAATCAATCTAACACAAATGCAAGTGGGAAAAAGTAGCCTGTTTTCAGTGTAAATAGTGAATAAATTTAACGATTATTGCAATATATTGAGTGCCAGAATTAGAAGTAATTTAAATGCCTACTGCTATTTATTAACATTGTTCAGTTATTACATTGTGAATATACGAACAGGAACTTTATATAAAGCCGTATAGCTAATAGCAACTAGCATCTGTTTATAATGCATGTCACTAAGTAATGTTTTATGTTTTGGCACAAGGCTGAGTGATTTGAAAAAGAAAACTATTCATAATCTTCAAGATATATGATCTACTAAAGCTTTGCCAGCATTTGCACCATTTGTTTATGGAAAATATTACGTATTCTTAAAATGTCTCTTTTAAATTCTTGGTGCTATTTAGAAGGGTCTTTTTTGAATGTTTCCCTTCAAATTATTTTATTAAGAGATGAAACAATAATCAAAACCCTTTTGGCCATTTGAAACAGTAAAACCGTAATCCTTTGCAATTGTTTGTTTATAATGTATATTTATATAGTGCAATCCTCACACATTTACGTAACTTTATCATGTACAAAAAAATAGGAGTTTATTCACTGAACTATAAATTATTGACTAAGGAATTTCAAATTGCTCACCTTAAGAGTTTTTTCCAGAATGGGACTTTGGCCTAATGCGCAATTTCTTTTTAAATTACCCACAATTCCTAATGGTTTACTGAATAAACGCTGAAATATTTTTAAAGTTAAGTTGCACTGAACCAGAAGCATATTTACTGTTATGTTGGTAAAGTTTTCTATATCTGTGAAAAATATTGACTGTTTTTCAGATATTCATTTGTAATTTGTAAAAGACTGGATTCGCCACGAACTGATATTTATAATTGTAAGCAATTTTTCAAATCGGCAATACTTTGTTGAGCTGATTTTACTTGAATGAAATATTAATCCTTTGGAGAACAAAGCTATATTGCTTAAAAAAAGCAACATAAAATGATCTCCACTCCCTGATCCAGTATTCAGCATACTTTAGATAAAAAAATAAATAAAAAATTATTGAAATATTTGGGGGGGGTATAGTACTTAACTGATACCTTAACCAGTAGAACACGTCATATTCTAAAAATGAGCATTCTGTTAAAGAAAAGCATCCATGTTCTGCAGGATATTTGATCTACTGAAACTCTGTCACTTTCTATATATTGAGACTAAAACACGAAACTCGCGAATATTACATTTTAGGCCACAATATTCAAACTAAAATTATGGCTTACCTGGATAATTTTTCCATCTTGGCTTAAATATTGAAATTCTCTTTTAATTTACTTTAAATTCCAAGCAATTCAAACGTTAGTGATAATCATCTTGACAGTACTTGAAATAGCACATATGTCCCTATATATCTATATCAGAGACTGAAATATAACTCAAGAAGCTATTGCTGAATGAATGGTTCTTGGAATTAAAGATTCTGTCTGGATCATGGTGTGGAGTATACGTGTGACAGGTAAGGTTCAATAAATACGTTTCTGCTATGAATTTTATTCCGTTGTAACACACAATTCTGCTTTATCTATGGGGTTTTTTTGTAAGTATGTTAGGAAATCTTTGTATGAATAACATGCAAATAAAATTATATTTAATTCCTGTATCGCTTGCTCAGTCTCAGTCTGTGTTTATTTATAAAGAGCTTGCTATACTTATTTGTATTGTGATACTCTGTATTTGTATGAATCACTAAATTCAAAATATGAAGATGCATTACAATAATACCTAAATAATTATAGTGTAGCCTGGCCTTGGATTCTGTCTGTCCTATTTATTGAAATTACATTTTCTATATTTTAGAGATCACACATGAGCAAAATGCAATTGAAATGAATTTCATAAAGACTTATATTTTGCATCAAAGCTTGTATCATGAAATGGTGAATGATTACAGAATCAAGATAAGTTCTGTGTAAGCAATTTGTAGACCTACGTAGAAATTGCATTTCTTTCACAGATTCAAACAAAAGTAGTTTATCTAATCATAGTTACATAGCTGAAAAGAGACACATGTCCATCAAGTTTAGATATCTCTTTGGATCAAGAAATATCCCCGAATATTATGTTTTTGCAAGTATTCCTCCAGTTGCTGTTTAACCCCTTAAGGACAGATGTAATTGTTCACATTCTGAACAAAAATAAAATCTTGAATTTACGCTATAGGCGTGTTCCATCTTAATTTAATGGTTTCTATTTAAGTGCCCCCATATGTATTTTATATATATATATATATATTATTTGTTAAAGAACACAAAGGGCTTCAATTTGATGTGACCTATACATATATAACTTCTCAGTTATAATACAAAAATTACACACAAAAAATATTTGTAAATTTTTAGGTACACATTGTATTTTTTTTTCTGCATATTTTCTCATGTGACCCACTATAATAAAATGATCTTAACTACACTTAGCAACATCTCCTGAGTACAATCAGGGCCAGCCTTAGGGGTGTGCAAGCTGTGCGGCCGCATGGGGCGCTATGGAGCAGTGGGCGCCATGTGGCCGACACAGCTTGCACATGGCCGGGTGAGTGCAGGGGACGCTAAAGGAAGTCCCCAGGTGGATGATTCATTATTTCCCACCAGAGACTATGCAAGTAAAGGGGTGGGGCTTACCTAACGGCAGGGGCAGACAGTGGCGTCGCTAGGGGGGGGCCAGAGGGGGCCATGGCCCCCCCCTACATCATGCTGTGCCCCCCCTTGGGCCCCCCCAAATGCTGGCAACTAGCTGGCCATCTGCTTCCCTCGGACTGTAACAGCCTGTGACAGCCCGAGGGAATGCAGTGCTGAATGAGGTGCTGGAGGCTGTCTGTGGCTGGAGGGAGCACTGATTGGCTCCCCGGCACAGGCTCCGCCCCCAAACGAAGCCCCGCCTCTCGCCGATAAGCCCCGCCCCCGCCGTTATGCAGCCGCCCATGCTGCTGCTGAAGATGGCTGCCTGACCCCCACAGGTGACAGGTAGGCTGGGGGGGGGAGGTGTACACACACACATTGCCCCCATACATACAGCCTCCCATACACACACACTACCCCCATACCGCCCCCCCATACACACACATTGCCCCCCATACACACACACTGTCCCCCATACAGCCTCCCATACACACACACTGTCCCCCATACTGCCCCCCCATAGACACACATTGCCCCCCATACTGCCCCCCATACACACACACTGTCCCCCATACACACACATTGCCCCACACACTGCCCCCCATACTGCCCCCCATAGACACACATTACCCCCATAGACACACACATTGCCCCCATACACACATTTCTGCTCCCCATACACACACACATTGCCTCATACACACACACACACTGCCCCCATACTGCCTTCATACACACACACCCCACATACAGTTTCATACACACACACTGTCCCCCATATTGCCCCCATACACATACATTGCCCCCATACACACACTGCCCCCACAGTTTTCCATACACACACACTGCCCCACATACAGCCTCCCATATACACATTCACCATACTGCCCCCCATACACACACACACTGCCCCCCATACTGCCCCCCATAGACACACATTGCCCCCCATACACATACACTCTACACACATACACAATCCCCATACACACACACTGTATGGACTCAGCAGTGTGTGTGTGTGTGTGTGTGTATGGACTCAGCAGTGTGTGTGTGTATGGACTCAGCAGTCTGTGTGTGTGTGTATGGACTCAGCAGTTTGTGTGTGTGGACTCAGCAGTCTGTGTGTGTGTGTGTGCCGTCTGTGTGTGTGTGTGTGTATGGACTCAGCAGTTTGTGTGTGTATGGACTCAGCAGTCTGTGTGTGTGTATGGACTCAGCAGTCTGTGTGTGTGTGTATATTGACTCAGCAGTTTGTGTGTGTATGGACTCAGCAGCAGTCTGTGTGTGTGTGTGTATGGACTCAGCAGTCTGTGTGTGTGTGTATGGACTCAGCAGTCTGTGTGTGTGTATATGGACTTAGCAGTTTGTGTGTGTGTGTGTGTGTGCATGGACTCAACAGTCTCTGTGTGTGTGTGTGTGTGTACGGACTCAGCAGAGTCTGTGTGTGTATGGACTCAGCAGAGTCTGTGTGTGTATGGACTCAGCAGAGTCTGTGTGTGTATGGACTCAGCAGAGTCTGTGTGTGTATGGACTCAGCAGAGTCTGTGTGTATGGACTCAGCAGAGTGTGTGTGTGTGTGTGTGTGTATGGACTTAGCAGAGTCTGTGTGTGTGTGTGTGTGTGTGTGTATGGACTCAGCAGAGTCTGTGTGTGTGTGTGTATGGACTCAGCAGTCTGTGTGTGTGTATATGGACTTAGCAGTTTGTGTGTGTGTGTGTGTGTGCATGGACTCAGCAGTCTGCGTGTGTGTGTGTGTACGGACTCAGCAGAGTCTGTGTGTGTACGGACTCAGCAGAGTCTGTGTGTGTATGGACTCAGCAGAGTCTGTGTGTGTGTGTGTGTGTATGGCCCATCAGTCTCTGTGTGTGTGTGTGTGTGTGTATGGACTCCGCAGTTTATCAATAATTAAAATTCCTGTGAGTTGTTGTGTAGGAAGGGCCCCAGTGCATTGCCCAGGGGCCCTTAACTCTGTTAAAATGGTACTGCTTGTGTGTGTCAGTGAGCTTCTATTTAGTGAGCATGTGTGTGTCAGTGAGCTTGTCTTTAGTGAGCTTGTGTGTGTGTCCCTGAACTTCTTTGTAGTGAGCCTTCTGTTTATACAAGTGAGTGTCTGTAGTAAGCTTGTGTGTGAGTCAGAGAGTTTTGTCTGTCAGCAAGCCTATTTGCGCATGTCAGTGAGCTTGTGTGCTTACTGTACTATATATATATATACGTGTGTATATATATATATACAACGTTTTTTTTCCAGGGCTGCTTTGGATTCCCAGGGATTCCCAGTTTGGCTCTGCCAGCGAGTGCACTTTACCGCTGAATAATCTGTGTGAGCTGCCGCACACTTTAGCCCTGTTACACGCGTCTGGGAGCTGCTGTTGACAGGTACTAGTAGTCTAGAGATTGGGGTATATGCTCAGCTATCTGTATAATACAGATCTGTGTGTATAAAATATCCCGGGATAGTCAGTGCTTCCTGTATAGTGCTGCTCTCTGTCTTGGGATATTATACACAAACAGACCTGTATTATACAGAGAGCAGCACTATACAGGGAGCACTGAGTGTCCCAATTTATTATACACACAACCCTGTATTATACAGAGAGCACTGACTGTCCAGGGATATTATACCCAGACAGTAATTGATAGCTGTCCTTGGAATTTTTTTTTCTCAAATTTTGGCAACTATGGCACTGTATCAAGGATAATGTGTTTGTTTTTTTAATAATCCCTGGTGGAAAATAATGAATCCTCCACCAGGTATTATTAAAAAAACAAAACACATTGTGTCAGGGGCGTGGCTTAACCTGCGACGGGGCGGGGTCACACTGCGGCGAGGGCGGGGTTAAATGTGCCCCCCTACTTTTGTCACTGGCCCTCCATGTGCCCCCCCGAAAAATGAATCCTAGAGACGCCACTGCACTTCATTAAGCTATAGTGGTCCTTTAACATCACACTCTCATCATAGTCTTCTTGTTTCTCTCTCTCTTTCTCTCTCTCTCTCTCTCTCTCTCTCTCTCTATATATATATATATATATATATGTAAAAAACTGTTAAAACTCGTATCTTTTAAAGTTGAGTTGTGACACAGGGGTTAAACCTGTGTCTTATCTACACTCATGTCGCTTTAACCCCTGTATCACAACTCAACTTTGAATTCTATGTGTCGTCTTGCTCAGAAATGCTTCAGACTTGAGAAAGGGAGGTTCTCCGGAAAGCTTGTCATTAAAAAATTGTTAGTCCAATAAAAAAGGTATTATAAGATTTTTACATCTACATCACTGGACTAATACATTCGCTACTTGAACACTATATAAATATATATATATATATAAAATTTACTTTCTCACCCGTCTGGGTGGTATATTTTTATATATTTCTCATTCTCGGGTCCTCTACCAGCGGCCTGGGAGTCTGAGTGTTCTGCACAGTATCTTAGATGTTCCTAGAAGTGCACTCTTCTGGACAGCGATCTCAAATGTCCCAGCTTCGAGTGCTCCTAACACAACTGGGATTACTACTGCCTTCTCTTTTTTCAATCCGTAGTATTTGTTCACCTTCTCATGTTGCTTCTTCCTGATGTTATAGTCACTGGGTATTTCCACATCCACCACAACTGCAGTCTTCTGTTCCTTGTCTACCACCACGATGTCTGTCACTGACACTACTTGTCTGTCTGGATCTGAAAGTCCCACAGGATGTTAGCCCTGTCATTCCCAACTACCGTTTGTGGTATCTCCCATCTGGACTTAGTCAGGTTCAACCCATCTGTGCAGATATTTCGGTACACAATCCCAGCAACATGGTTGTACCTCTGTGTATGCTGTCCCTGCTGACATCTTGCACCCGGCTACTATGTGCTGGATTGTCTCAGAGGCCTCTTTGCACAGTCTGCACCTTGGGTTCTGTCTGGTGTGGTAGACCCTCACTTCTATTGATCTGGCGCTGGGTGCCTGTTCCTGTGCAGCTAGAATTAGTGCTTTAGTGCCATCTTCCAGGCCGGTCTTTTCCAACCAGGATTTTATAATGTGAGCCACATCCACTATCTGCCTGTGGTACACCCCAATAGAGAGGGTTGTCTTGCCATGAA